>CM067301.1:25103238-25703238 GCA_034231615.1 Meghimatium bilineatum
TTCCCTTCCATGCTGTCTGGAGGAGTGGTCTTGTCAAGTGAGAAATCACAACATAGATTTTAGTGTCCGGGTGTGGTTTCGAACCTGACAAGCTGAAATCCGGTGATAACAAGCAAATCCAAAGGTATAATTCTAACTGAATTTAAAAAGTAGATGTAACAAATGATCACCATAATTTGAGATGAACGAGCAACAATATTTGTCTAAATTAACTGAAATCTTTCTGTTCTCGTTGACCCTTCTATTTTCTGAGTCTGCAATTGCATCAGCTCTTTCGTTGTGCATGTTGATGTCTGACAGAGCCGGTGTTAGCATTAGAGAACACAAAACTCAAATGACAGTATTTCATTTTTTCTATAGTCAATGTTCATTCTATCGACACATTGAATCAAAATGGGCTTAAATATGTAGAGGATTGACTTCAGCGTACTCGGGTTAACACAAATATACTCCATCTCTCGAAATAAGCCGAAAACCGCCTGTCAAGAGTATCACTCATAGCACGTATATCCGTAGCTTCAACTGATAATCTCCGAAGTCTCTAGAAAAAAACCCACTTTATAAACAATATATTGTGAGTTGGATTCGATCCCGCGACCTCTTGAGTACAAAGTGAATTGAATAACCTTATACACATTGAAATCACAATTGATCGATACGTAACCTAAATGTTTTAATTTGTTCGATCGAAAAATGAATGTATTTTACAGATTGTTGGTTCTCGACTTCTCGAATTTTTGGGGAATTTCCGTTCGACAAAACACACTCATGCAGGCAGACACACACACCTCCGCGCACCTGCACATACACATTCACACGCACACGCACATACAAACGTCCCAGATATTTCGTGTCTGGTGCGAGTTGTGATAGTGACAGATTGCACTAGCCAGCACGAATACGGCACACGATGATGATAAAGACTGCATTTCAAACTAGTATGCACATACCAATTAGCATATGTTACACCGTTCTAGCGTAGGCTTAGTTTCATTAAACCTATGTTCGGTAACAAAGCAAACGATATCCCATTCAGCATCTTAGGCCGTTTCTGCTCTATATATGTGTCACTGATCTTTTCGGTAAGATCCAAATGGTCTCGTACATGAATGCATAAAGCAAGAGGCGATTAAGAAGGTTTCGTGGTGTAGTTGGCTGTCTCAGCCAAGGAAAAACCAAAGTAACCCAGAGTGATGCAGACTTCCGACTTATCAAGCCAAAAGGGATAAGACCACGTTTGTAACTGAACTATATCCTGCTCAATTGCAGGAGTTTGAGAACTAGCTAAGAAGAAGATAAATAATGTAACATTTGGGTTGCTATTTCCCCATTGTCTTATCTGCTTCTTGTAGTCAGGTAAATAAGCAACGCCCATAAATATGTAGCTTTGGATTTCCATGATTCGTGAAGATACTCAATCTGATATATGCCAAAGGGAGAAAATAAACAAAAGGAAAAGACAAGATGAAGACATTACGTTTAGAAGATGTTAGTTAGCATATGTGGCTATATGGATAGGGCACAAGACATTGGCATCAAAATAAATTCAAGCATGTTTGATTATGGTAATCTTTGAGACTGTTGACCAACGTTTAGTTAGGGAACCAGTTCTCTCTATAAGCTAGCCTACTAGTGATATTGTTACAGACATCAAACCTTCATTAGAATTGGTACAAGAGCTTAAAGATTTGTTACCACCGCCAAATTCGGATGTGTCAGATAATTAGTGCGAAGAAAAACATCGACACAACGCATTTTAGTTCACTGCAGTGCATCTTGCTGGAAATATATTATAACCATTGTCCTGCGTATAAGAACAATCATATGTGAATTTGACAACAAGCCAAAAAAAACAAAATAGGAAATGGAATTTAAATACTACCAACTGCTAACTCCTGATTCCTCTTTTGTCCAGTGTGGTAAGAGCTGTCACTTGAAGATGTTACGGAAGATAATAGATTAAGAATATGGGAAATCGATCCAGGTGTTACTTGCTTGCTTGTTCTCTCACCTGTAGCTGTGAAATATAGATAAAAAGTCAGAAACATGCATGATTCTTGTTTTTCAAATGATATCTCATGGTGAAGCACGCTCTTTTCAACGGCGAACGTTAGTACAAATAGGTTATATTAGAGCTATGACCATTAGACATAACGAATATCGTGATTACCTGATGAAGATCAGGTGAAAAAAATCCCAGGATGAAGATCTGGTAATCCTGATACTACGAGAGTCATGAGTACTGACTTGCTTGTTACATTAATTAAGTGTATCTGTATTTCGAATGAGGCAACCGATGATAGGTTGAATCGCAGTAAAGATATTTACCATCTCGTGTTAACAGAAACAGTAAGTAATACCCCAAACTAGTAACCATAATTTTCGCGTGATACACTGTTGTGTGAATCATAACATTTATCACTTTGTATTTGTCGTTATTACATATAATAGTTTCTTCTTCTTCTTCTTCTTCAGCGTTCATTCTCAAACTCCCGCTGGATCTCCCTTGTGGAAGGACCATTGTCCTACTAGAATTTCAGCAGGATGTAGTCCAGAGAATAGAAATGCGTTGTGTCGCCGTTTTATTTGCGTCAATAACCGTCACATTCGTCTTCTGCGGATATAATAGTTTCTATACACTCGTGTAACAACTTTGTCCTGCACTTCTAGTTGAGGGTGAAAAGAATAGGACCACTGTCTTCTGTCCATGCATGCTGTATAAGACGACTAGCGAAAGAGCAAGGGTTGAACTGACATCCTGTCATCTGTGAACAATATCATCATTGTCACATTTTGTCTGAATGTCTTACTCTTGTCTTCTATGAAATGCTCACCATTGATAACGAAGAGATGAAGACCAGCGGGCATTGCAGCTTTCTTCTTTTATGGTAGAGTCTTAGGTGATGGGGAATGTTAGATGTGCCATCACTGTGGATTGATCATCAGATCTGACAGAAGAATGATACGATTGTTGGATATGATGTGTGTGCTGCGTTCTTGGCAGGACGCGAGAATCCTGGGATACTTGCGAACTGAAATGTTTCCTATCGGAGACGAGATATGCATTAATAAACCCACTAACATATCCGTAATTTAAAGGCAACATTATATGAATCCTGGTCTCGCCTAGGTTACACAAGAATCGCGTGCATTTATCAGAAATGTCAACGGCTGTTAATAACCCCTGACAGATAAAGGGGTTACTTCATCATCAAATAACTAACTCCTGACAGATAACGGAGTTACTTCATCATCAAATAACTATCTTCTGACAGATAACGGGTTACTTCATCATCAAATAACTATCTCCTGTCAGATAACGGGGTTACTTCATCATCAAATAACTAACTGACAGATAACGGGGTTATTTCATCATCAAATAACTATCTCCTGTCAGATAACGGGGTTACTTCATCATCAAATAACTAACTCCAGAAAGATAACGGGGTTACTTCATCATCAAATAACTAACTCCTGACAGATAAAGGGGTTACTTCATCATCAAATAACTAACTCCTGACAGATAAAGGGGTTACTTCATCATCAAATAACTAACTCCTGACAGATAACGGGGTTATTTCATCATCAAATAACTATCTCCTGTCAGATAACGGGGTTACTTCATCATCAAATAACTAACTCCAGAAAGATAACGGGGTTACTTCATCATCAAATAACTAACTCCTGACAGATAAAGGGGTTACTTCATCATCAAATAACTAACTCCTGACAGATAACGGGGTTACTTCATCATCAAATAACTAACTGACAGATAACGGGGTTATTTCATCATCAAATAACTATCTCCTGTCAGATAACGGGGTTACTTCATCATCAAATAACTAACTCCAGAAAGATAACGGGGTTACTTCATCATCAAATAACTAACTCCTGACAGATAAATGGGTTACTTCATCATCAAATAACTAACTCCTGACAGATAAAGGGGTTACTTCATCATCAAATAACTAACTCCTGACAGATAACGGGGTTAACTTCATCATCATCATAGTCATGACTCTTTAAGGAATCACATAATTTTGTTATCTTTTTTTTTAAGAAGACGTAGTGGCAAAATTACCTCTACCGTGACCACAACTATCTGAATGGTTGAAAGCTCTTATATAAAAAAATTAAACTCACATCTGCGGTTAAAAATAGCGCATTTCACCACAACCGGTACTTTTTTACATTTAATAATAATAAAACAGTTTAAATTATTTTTTATTAGCATACCTTTTAGTATAGTAAATCAGTCTGCATTAATGTCATTAGCATACCTTCATTATAGTTGAACAGTCTGCATTAATGGCATTAGCATACCATTCAATATCGTGAAAAATTGTCTCAGTGAAGTCATGCAAACATATAGGCTGTGCTGTCAATGGAGTCATGAAGTAATATTGATCGTGTGGTCGAAAGTGACCAACATTGATCAAAAAGTTGCAGGCCTCCATGTAACATATGCATATATGTTTTATAATGAAAAATTGAATTATTCCCTAAATGAAGCCTAATTACAACTTGTACGAATTGCCCCCCCCCCCCCTCTGAACAATCAAATTCCCCCCTGTCGGGCGTGGGCCCCACGTTGGGAAATACTGGTCTAAACCATTTACTTTAACCATCTAAGTATCTTGTGGTTTTGTGGGGGAAAAAAATTGAAATGTATCCACTCACATTTGGTGAATTGCTAGAAAGACGGCAAGGTGCATGTCAAACGCAATCTACTATGCTCTGCTTGTCCAAGAACATTTACGACTTGCATATAACTTATTTGTTATCTGCAAACTCATAGTCAAGGATATACCTCTAATTCAATTTCATAAAGTTGATTAATAAATGATCATCATCAGGGGTGCAAAGGGTACCGCATTGATCTCGTGCGGTCGCATACTAACAGATACTCGTTACCCAAAAGTAGATTATGTTCGTGAAACTTGAAAACATAATGCAGCTGATTGTGCTGTGATCCTGATCAAACTTTGTGAGATCGTGCCAGTGAATGTAGAGACAGCAAATGAAATGAGAAATGACCGCAAAAAAAGACAAGCAATACCTCCGACACCTCTGCACCAAAATATCCAGCAACAAGAGGGCAGCATAATACCGGAGGGCAGCACCATGTGCAAAAAAATGAGAAATCGTTTCATGGAAAATGGAACTAAAGTATTAGTCATTTTGAGAACAAGTTTCTAGTTTCCGGTGCTCCTTAATATATGTAGAGACTCAGACTTGGACGAGGGTTTCACGATGTTACTTAATGACACATCGGCTAAGAGGGTGAACTGTCGAGCTTTCCTATACCAGAATCATGCTTCACAGATCAGAAACGGTTTAGGCACAATACGTATAATTACATGAGACAACTTCACTGGCAGTGGAAAACGTCGTGCAAGACAGGCGTAGTCGACCCAAGTCTAGATCCCTTAATATATTCTCCGAGAATGCTACAAAGGGTGATACTTTGACCTGCAAAGTCCATGGGCACCGTGGGTGATAAACCGTCACAGTGAAAAGTCGACACATATCCGTCGCCGATTGACGGATAATATGGCTGTCAAAGGATAGGAAAGCCCACACGAATTAAATACATGCTGGGGTCGGATGTGATGTGACCCTCGGGGGAAAAGTGGGGGGGAGACAAATATTTCAGATACACTGTAAACTGGCAGTTCAACACACTTCTCGCTCAAAGCGGAAATCACACGAACTTTCGTTTTGAATCTCAGAGAGCGAAAGAAGCAGAAAAAGTGGATCATGATCACGTGTGGTGGACAAAGAGAAACAATTCTTCCTGTTCTAATCGAGTTGTCATCTTGTGCAGCCTTCTAATGAATCATAATTTAGTTTCTTCTCATTTACATATATGTTAATTTCTTGCCTATAACAGTGCAATTAAAGTTATTTTCTTGTCTATAACATTGCAACTAAAGCTAATTTCTTGCTAATATCAGTGCAACTAAACTGACCTTCACGATGGTTCCCGTCCTTTTTTGACCCAACACTTTTTCTCCATTTAGCTCTTCTGTTTTGAAACCATACCTGCATATTTAGGTAAATATAATAAATTATCTAATGTTTACACTGTTAGGGGAACGTATATGTCTTACATATTCTTAATATATATATATATATATATATATATATATATATATATATATATATATATATATATATATATATATATATATATTCGTTATTGCATGTTTTCCTGTGAAGGGGTGCAGGATGATTACTAGGGCTGTGGAAATGACGGTCGCTTTGGTATAGCAGTCGCCACGAAATTTACAGGCGGGTGTTGAATGTATCTCAGGAGAAAAAATGCATGTCCTAACCGTATATTGAACCTCAAGCTGATCACGACGTTCTATCACACTATCATGCTCTACACGCCCTTACATTTCCCTATCTATCTATCTATATACATATATATATATATATACATATATGATGTTGTAGTGTTTGCGGCGCAGTCCCAACAACCTAGGTTTCCTCTGGTTTATTCTCAAAAACCACATCGCAGTTGCCTCCAGCTTGAGTTCTTTTATTTACCGCCATTGCATCGCTTCCATAAAGAAGAATTGGTTTAATAAAATATTCTAGAACTCTAGCTCGCGTATCATTGATACTACTCCATCGCATAGAATGTGTCTCATTATTTGAAATTCTGATTTGGCTTGTAATATCGTGTTCTTTATTTCATTGAAGCACTGGCCAACTGATGTTAAAATGTTGTCACGATACTTTAATGTATCCACTTGATTTAATTGTGCATTATTTACATTAATACTGTATCACAGATGTGTGAATTTCAAGAACACAATACGTGGAGCTTAAATGAATTTCTAGAATACAATATGTGGAGCTTAAATGCATTTCTAGAACACAATACGTGGAGCTTAATGGAATTTCAAGAACACAATACGTGGAGCTTAATGGAATTTCAAGAACACAATACGTGGAGCTTAATGGAATTTCAAGAACACAATACGTGGAGCTTAATGGAATTTCAAGAACACAATATGTGGAGCTTAAATGAATTTCTAGAACACAATACGTGGAGCTTAATGGAATTTCAAGAACACAATACGTGGAGCTTAATGGATTTTCTAGAACACAATACGTGGAGCTTAATGGAATTTCAAGAACACAATACGTGGAGCTTAATGGAATTTCAAGAACACAATACGTGGAGCTTAATGGAATTTCAAGAACACAATACGTGAAGCTTAACGGAATTTCAATAACACAATACGTGGAGCTTAAAGGAATTTCAAGAACACAATACGTGAAGCTTAAAGGAATTTCAATAACACAATACGTGGAGCTTAAAGGAATTTCAAGAACACAATACGTGAAGCTTAAAGGAATTTCAATAACACAATACGTGGAGCTTAAATGAATTTCAAGAACACAATACGTGAAGCGTAAACGACTTCTTAATTTTTTTAAACAGCACTGTCAGACTAAAAAATTCAATCCAACTAAGATTTTATACTATTAATTTATGATAAAAAATAAGGAAGAAAAATCTGACCTGTACTCGTGACTCGTGGAGGCACAACTTTTGAGATAGATCTTCTCTAGTTACGACATCTGGGTAGGGAGCTCTTCTGAATGCTTGTTCCATGATGTTCAGTTGTTGTCTTGTGAAAGTTGTTCTTGAGAAATAAACATACAATGAGTTTATTTAATGCAATCAAATAAACGGCTTTAACTTCTTTACTGTTTATAGTTAGGTATTCACAGTAACCTATCTTATTTCTCCGTACATAGAAATAAGAAGAGGGGTAAGACAATGATGCATTTTATCACCAATCCTATTTAATATCTACACAGAGAATATCTTTAAAAATATAGAAGAAATACCAGGACTCAAGATAAATGGGAAAATAATAAACAATATTAGATATGCAGATGACACTGTTCTTTTAGCAGAAAGTGAACATGAACTACAAAGACTAATAGATCAAGTCAATAAATCAAGTAATGAATATGGACTGGATATAAACATTCAAAAAACAAAAACCATGATAATCAGCAAAAACACAGAAGAACAGGAGATAAACATAAACATACAGGGAGAGAAACTACAACAAGTAAAACAGTATCAATATATTGGACACAGTCACAAATGATGGCAGATGTGAAACAGAAGTTAAAAGGAGAATAGGAATGGCTAAAAGTACCTTCAATAACATGAGGAAATTATTAATATCTAAACACATTACAAACAAGTTAAAAATGAGAATTATAAAATGCTACATCTATTCCATATTAATGTATGGCTCAGAAACATGGACACTAAATAAACAATTAGAAGACAAAATTGATGCCTTTGAGATGTGGGTATATAGAAGAATAGGGAGAACATCATGGAAAGAGAAGAAAACAAATAAAGAGGTGCTAAAAACACTTAATATGAAGAAAGAACTACTAAGAGAAATAAAGATCAGGCAAATAAAATACTTTGGACACATTAAAAGACATGACACCCTATTGAAGACCTTTCTTGAGGGTAAAGTCAAAGGAAAGCGAGCAAGAGGTAGGCAGAGATACAAGTGGGAGAGTAACATTACACGATGGACAGGTTACAGTCTAGCAGAGTGCACCACCAAGACAAGAGACAGGAGATGTTGGAGATACGTTGCAGCCAACCTTCGTTGCGGAGACGGCACTTGATGATGATGATCTTATTTAGTTTATCTTATTTTGCATTACCAGATAGTTGCCATGTGGTTTAATAAATAAACTAACACTGAGTGTTAAAATACACAATAGTTTATAATCTGCAGCATACTAAGAGTTAATTTGATATTTTAATATCGTGAACTAAGAGATTTCTAAGAAACGTTACAGGGCAACAGTGTAACCACTATAAGCCTACACCAGCTAATTAAAAGATGGTTTCTATGTGAGTGATTTGAATGTAACGATCTCAAATTGCACGACCTTTTACAGTTGCGTATATTGGTCGGTTAGTGCAATATCATTATATCTATTTTCTGTCATTGACCAATGTTTCGTACATAATATGTAAACTGGCACCACCTTACGATGATAATTTATATAATTCAGTAGTCGAATACGTATAGACTATGTATAATCCATTACGTAAATACTAGCAAACAAACTATATCTCTTACTTCATTAGACAAAGGCGTTGGGCTTACATCGGCCATGTTCTCAGAATGAACAGCTTAAGAATTCACCATCAGTCACTATATTGGGTGCCACCAGGAGTAAGAAGACGAAGGTGACCTAGAGAAACTCTACAAAGAACCATTAATAGAGAAGGCATGTCAATGAACCTAAACAACACGCAAGAATTGAAAGACCTGGCAACACAAAGACAGAAATGAAAAGCTATGGTTTCTGCCCTCTGCGCCGCCTATGGACATGGAGGAACATAACATAACATAACATAACATTACATAACATAACATAACATAACAGATACTAGTATCAATTACGTATAAAATATTATACATTATGTGAAGACTAGTAAACATTACGTAGAGAATATTACGTATCCATAAATCCGTTACATGCCATGTTAAAGGAGCATTCCATTAGATTCATCAACACACACATACATCCAGCAAATATCTTCATTGATGAGAATAAATAAGACGAAAACGTCCAGTACTTGATATTGTCTGTGAATTTTATTCTTTCACATCTTACCTTCTGCTTATTCGACTAGGACTTTTTTATGCAGTATCGTTTTTTGACAAGAAAAAATGCAGTTTTTGTGTGTGTCTTTTCACTATTGAAATTACTTCCCTATATTTCTATATTTTACTTATTACGTACAGTGTCGTATGCTATGTATTGATGATGTGCAGAATTCTTCCGTAACAATGTCGCAGATTTCAATGTCAGTATTGCATAGATTACGTTTGACGGCGAACTCCTACTGCAAACTAATATATTTTGAACATATAAAACACATAATAGTTTAGAAATATTAATCATATAAGGGAAGGTTTCATGACAGAGTGCAAGAGTCAAACCAACGCCACGATGTGCACATGATATAGAAGACCTTTTGAGCATGAAACTGTACGGAACAGAACAGTTTCTACAAAACCAAGAGGTTTGCGCAGCAGTATAGATGACACAAATCTACACAGGGCACATCACATGGTTAGCTAGAACAACTTGACTCGTGAAAGCAGCTTATTTGTATTTCCTTTTCTGTCTCAATGTGGACCACATATTTCCACGAAGGACAACAAAGTCTCAAATGTGGCCGGCCACAGAGAAATTATTTTTATTGTGATTCAGACCCGGCTAAAATGTGCCGTATAAAGTCAACTATTTGAATGATAAATAACAAGAACTTTATTGTTCAGTAATCCTCCACTGCTTTGTAAAGAAAACCAATGATCGTATTTATGCGCATGGGGGGGGGGGGGGGTAGGAGAGGGGAAGATTTTTCCTAAAAGTGTGCGTGTAGCCATACAAATATTGAGAAACACTGCAATAAATAATATGCACTGAAGGGTAGCAGTGAAGGTTAGCACTGAAGGATAGCAGTGACGGTTAGCAGTGACGGTTAGCACTGAAGGATAGCAGTGAAGACACAAAATAGAAGAATTCGCCTCAATAGGACGTTTATTGTTCCTTTACACAGTCACATATTCTTTAACGTCTTACTTTTTTACAGTCACATATTGTATAAAGTCTTACTTTCTTACATAGTAACATATTGTTTAACGTTTATTGTTTTACATAGTAACATATTGTTTAATGTTTACTTTCTTAAATAGTAACATATTATTTAATGTTTACTTTCTTACATAGTAACATATTGTTTAATGTTTACTTTCTTAAATAGTAACATATTGTTTAATGTTTACTTTCTTAAATAGTAACATATTGTTTAATCTTTACTTTCTTACATAGTAACATATTGTTTAACGTTTACTTTCTTACATAGTAACATATTGTTTAATGTTTACTTTCTTAAATAGTAACATATTGTCTGTTTACTTTCTTAAATAGTAACATATTGTTTAATGTTTACTTTCTTACGTAGTAACATATTGTTTAATGTTTACTTTCCTAAATAGTAACATATTGTTTAATGTTTACTTTCTTAAATAGTAACATATTGTTTAATCTTTACTTTCTTACATAATAACATATTGTTTAATGTTTACTTTCTTAAATAGTAACATATTGTTTAACGTCTTACTTTCTTACATAGTAACAAATTGTTTAACGTTTATTTTCTTACATAGTAACATATTGTTTAACGTCTTACTTTCTTACACAGTCACATATTGTTTAACGTTTTACTTTCTTACATAGTAACATATTGTTTAATTTTTTACTTTCTTTACCCAGTCACGTATTATATAGTCTTAATCTCTTACGTAGTAACATATTGTTTAATGTCTTGCTTTCTTACATAAACACATATTGTCTGATATCTTACTTTCATCTTAATATAAAATCAAATATTGTTTAACGTCTTATTTTCTTACAGCCACATATTGTTTAACGTCTTACTTTCTTACAGCCACATATTGTTTAACGTCTTACTTTCTTACAGCCACATATTGTTTAATGTCTTACTTTCTTACAGCCACATATTGTTTAATGTCTTACTTTCATCTTGATACAAAAAATAATCGTAATAATAGCCATTCATCGTATGCAAGGATGGCAACAGTTTCAGTCGTATGTCGATACAGCTCTCTTGTCTGAACGGAGATAATTGAAAAGTCAATTCCTGCCAAAGAATCTACTGACATATTTGGAACACGTATGAACCCAATTGGGTGTCTTTGTCGTTCTGTCATTTCGAACAGCAAGTTATGTTTGTCCTTCGTAAATTATGATCTTTCGGCGATGTAAACACCTTTGCTAGTGGTGGTGTGACACGCTAGACCAATCTGAACGACTGACTCCCAGGTTGAGGTGTGGATGGTTAAGTTCTTCATGGACACCACGAGCATCTTTTATACGTTTATCCCGTTCACTGGCTAGTCGTTTTCCCTTAAAATGCTCTCCATACATCAGCTGTATTGAGATGCGTTTTTCAGGCAAGCGCACAACATGTCACTCTCATCTCAGTTGGGCTTTTGTCTGCATTGTATGAATGATTGGGATACTTGCTCCAGTGATGGCTTCAGCATCAGGTAATTTATGTTGCTAGTTTATCCTGAGAAGCATGCAGATATATAAGTATAGAAGTGAAGTATATATATATATATATATATATATATATATGAATATATGCATACTGATTCAGGCACACAATCTCTTTATTCTCATATCTACATTTGACTAAGTACTATAAATGAAAAGTGCACCTGTTTCTTGATCTCTTGTGCTCGATTTCATGTGAACTGCAGAACCTGGTTGGATGTGTTCTATCATTTTTTAAGGTATCATCATTTGATGTTCCTGGTGAGTTTTTGTTGTTCTCTTTTGGTGATCTTGGAGACCGTGTATTACTGTCATGCCTCTGTCTTTGTTGATGTACTGTATGCGCCATCTGGCATTGTATTTTCTGTTTATTCACAGTTGCCTTTTCAGAAGTCCGATCATCTGAATTAATTCTCGCTGACGTATTATCAACTTTGGAAATGGAATTATGTCTTCCCAAACAACAATTGTTATTTTTGTTGTGCTTGTTTATTTTCTTTATACGATGTTCCATCTGCCCTTTATTATATACATGTGGCATTTCAGAAAAAGGCAATGAAAATTTGCCTGTGTCTGGTTGAAGATGGCATGGCGTACCTACAGAAGCAATCTTATTAAAACCACTTCCATCTTTGTTGTAAGATGTAACATCATGAAGGGATTGCATAAACTGCCTTGTCAATGGCGTGTTCATTCCTATCGTTTCAAACATATGGAGTTTTTGAGTCTGGTAATAATTTTCAGAAAGGTCTGAAAAATATCCAAAGTGTAGAGAGTAACAAGATGGATATGCTTCTCTGTGAATTGTACAATCTACTTCGGCTTCACGTTTTGCAGAAAGTTCACGAAGGGCATTAAGACATATCTGTGAATTCGACGTATTATTAATAGGATGACTCTGACATGATGTCTCAATGCAGTTTCCCACTCTGTCAGTATTTACAGAAATATTCGGAAAATGTTTTAAAGAAATCATGCTGGAATAATCATGCTTTGAAACATGTGTTGCTGCTTCCCACATTGTGGCTTGTGTTATTTCTGAAGCCTGTTTATATTTATTGGGTCCTTGACAATCCATAATGTAAGCCATTAATGTTGAAACTGTGAATAAAGAAATATTCGATTTATATATATATATATATATATATATATATATATATATATATATATATATATATATATATATATATATATATATATATATATATATATATATAAAGCTAAAAAACACACAAAAACAAAGAAACGCAACCTATTTGGAGTTACTTTTATAAAAGGCATTCGCTGATAGGACACCATTCATCCTATCAACTGGTCATTAACTTCTCGTGGTTACCTGAATGGTATTCACTTCATGATCATGATTTATGAGGTCCTGAAAAAGGTCAAGTTCAAACAACATTTTTAGCAATAACTCATGACAGGTTCATGAGAATCCCGTGAAACACGCGGAACACAAAACCCTCCGACCATACAATTAAATGCTTATAAACGATTGACTCGAATCAATTCAGTTGAATATGCAATGAGTAAGAATGACGCATAACAATGATATATTATCAATTGACACTTAGAGACTGGTCAGTCACAAAGTGTAGTGGCCAAACAATGTAGTGTGGTTAGAAGCACCATTTGTCGCCTTTGGAGGCGACTTCAACCAACTTGCTCAGTGGCCGACCCTCCACTAAATACAAGTCCCAGAATCACAACTCCTGCTGTAGACCGCTTCATACGACTGTGTCACCTCAGTAGTCTAATTGCATCTCTGTGTCCTCCACAGAACCAAAAACATCCAAGGTGAGTCCAAGTATATAAATAGGGACAAACTGGAAACCAACAAGCCCTCATCCGGCCACGTGATAATTCTAGCTATTACGTCTTACTGGACATGGTCCTGGCTGATCATAAAGTAAAATATCACTGTGGTATCCACGGTTCAGTGGTAAGTACTTTTGTTGTTTGTTCACTGATTCTCAGATTCATATTTGTACATCATCATCATCTGTTTCACAAGTGTTATTTTATTTCACATGCAATTTTGAATTTACTACTTGAGCTAGGCAACTATTTGTTGTTAGGGAAGACACTCGTCATACTCCTTTCTAGTCTGTTCAGAGAGCACTTCAGAAAACGTGTGTACACTAAGCAGCGTTGAAATTAGGCAGGGGTGATCAAAGCAGTTTCCCTTGCTGGACGCACTACAAGCAATTGCTATATACGCTACGACATAAAATTGAATTTAGTCTATGTAAATGAGATGGTCGCCATAGTAAAAGTTGCCTGGAGCGCTAAATTTCATTGTATCGACGTTGACACGTAGATCCATCTTAAGCTTCTGTGAAAAGGTGGGAACCTTTTGCAAAACATGAACACACATTCTTCTTTGTCCATAAATCATGCGTTTCTAGCAACTTCTTCCTCTAAAGACCGAAATATCAGTCTTCTATCATTCATACAATACATAATATTAGGAATACTTTTGAACTGACACCGGTGTCGTAGATAATGTCTTATATTTACCTAAACAATATTATGGTCTCTTACTTTTGTGAGAAATTGTTTATTTTCGTAAGTTTTTCATGAACTTTTGCGAAAACTTTTAAAAGCTGGTTGGACGGATACCAGGTTTTTGTTTTATTCTCTAGCATTTCCTTTGCTAGTTCCTTCTCCAATTCCCACTCTCTCATAGAAGGATGTTTCTTTCATAATTTCAGCAGGACGAGTTAACAGAATAGAAATACGTTGTGGTACTGTTTTATATTTTCCAAATGATCCGACACATCCAACTGCAGCGGTTCCCTAATACTACATACCACAATCACATTTTCAACTGGCTAACCCACCAAGCAGTGGGGACTTTCTGTAGATGTTTACTCCCTTAGCCTAAGCTACTCGTGTGCTAACCAGTTAAAAAAAAACGCTCAATCATATAGAAAAGACACACAATGTAACATTTATTTGTGTGTTACTATTTCACCTATAAAACATTTATCTGTAAGAACACACGTTTGGAAACGTCATTGCTTCCTATCTGCATCATCATCATGTGTGATATTCTTTCTAGATCGTAGTCTTCCCTATGAATCGCTTGAATTATCCGCGGGCTTGAGCAAGTTGTAACGCTTCTCTTATTGACGTGCGCAGGAAACTTTAATATCTTTTGCCCAACACGTCTTTGTCGTCATTTGCCTCTGTTGCCTTCTATTTACTATAGCAACACGCTCTTCATGCCACCGAGTCTCTTAATATTACCGGAAAAAACTATCTTTTTTCTTTAATATGAGGTTCAGAAGACATCCTTATTGGACTTTAATTGTTCTTAACATTTGTTCTTATATTCTCCTTTGTTATTATATATCACGTTCGTAACTATGTGTGAGATAACGTTGGTGTACTCAATAGGGGTCTACTGCTTGCGGCTAAAATAGAACAAAATAGTTAAGTATCACCAGAACAATTAAATAATTGGGTAAATTACACAAATTCTATGTATTACAAGCAAAAGATCGCCCGTGTGTTACCGGGACCCGAAAGGGGAGCAAAGAATAGCAACACTGTTCACCTTCCACGCATGTCGTAAAAGGCGACTAAGGAGGTTATGGGATGGAGTTGGCTGTCCCATCCCATATAGGGTCAGTGACCCAAAGCCATGCTTGAGTCGGATGTGTAAGGCCGAAAGGCGCAGATATCGCAGCAATGCTGTAAACCATGACGTTCTCCGGACTACATCCTGCTAATCTGCAGGAGTTTGAGAACGAACGCAGAAGAAGAAGAAGAAGACAAGCAAAATATTAAAACAGGAAGTTAATTCTTTTAGAAAATGCGAGAGCAAACTAAATCGAACTTTCGGCCTTAAATGCATTTTTCATACGAAGGGAACAAACTTAAAATTGTGCAAGAATAGGACACCGCACATGACAACAAAATTATCTAAACTAATGATATTTTGGTAATGTTTGTTCTACATGAAATTTGCGCTCCTCTAAACCACGGATATGCGAGACCGATTAGTTTGGATCTAATACATGTTAATATATCACGGATATGCGAGACTAGAGCAGATGACGTTTAGAAATATGCTGTTATATTTCAGGTAATCCTACATTAGCCATCTAGTTTTGATTGTACTTACTGTGTAATAGTAGATTAGTGATGTGGAAGATATTGTCCGTTTGTGTGTTTGGTAAATTGTCCGTTTGTGTTTTCGGTCAATTGTTTGGGTTAGTCGACAAATACCTCCTCTCGTGAGTTAGGCTCCTTTGAATCTAGAATTTTAGTCCACCTTGTTAATCATATTAGTTGCAACTGGTATCATAACCGTTGACCATAAACTGCAAATCTAATGATGAGGTACGCTGCATTCAACCACGGACCTTGGTCCATTTTGGTTATATCAGAGCTTAACAGCCATAAAATGTTAATAGAGGTCGTAGTTCTGGTAACCCAGTCACAACGACCTCCAGATATTTATGGAATTTGTGATCTTGGTTAACTCTTTCCGGACCAATCACCACTATACTGGATTTATAGCATGGGTCTGCAGGACGTTTCGCCACTTTACTGGCTGTGATTTGATATTTGATTACTTCACAACGCTAACTGTAACCTTGTGATGCAATCAAATATCATCAATGTACTTATATATTCATATTCTGTATCCATTCCCCTTTCCAATGATATATTACACATACACTATTTATCAATATTAGTATGTCAAGGGATACAATAAAAAATACAATTAAGGAAATTTTATAAAATTAATTTGGTCCAAACCTAATGTGATCTTTTAAACGTTACTTTAAAAAAAAAACATTTTATAATGTTTTGCAAATTAACTTTACCTGGTTTGTTCTATCGTAAAATAAGTATAAATTAAAATACAAATTCTAAATAGAAAAAGGAAATTTAAACATACAATAATGATTGTAATTCCAATGACATTACATAAGATCACATATGTGTTCTTTACTAGACTGAAACACAATGACATCGGTGCTACTTCCTTGCGCACAAGAACCATAACTTTATATTCGATAAACTTACATGATTTTATAACTCAAGAGTTATCGTCCAGGAACAAATTGACACATCAACAACTGGCTTTATTATTACGCAGCCAAAAATGAAGTCACTTAACTACTCACACTAACCACAAAATGATTCATTCTCCTGTTATTATTAACCAATCAGATGCGTTAATGTCACAGTTGTTATTCAATTAACGCTGACGAAAGTGGTCGTCAGTCAATCCCCAGGTGCTGCTAGTGTTTCAAATTGATATATACAAGCGCTAGATCGGATACATTTTTACTGAATTCTATTTCGTATTTAGCTCGCTTATAAGAACAACACAATTTGCAAAAGGTCACATTATATACAGAGCCGTTTCATGGGTATCATAGTTGCCAGCAGTTAATTGCCTTACAACAGCTCGTGAGAATCTAACATTCAATTGTCCTTTCAGTAAAGGGGAGTTATTATCATAATAACCATTGCTTGTATCATTCATCAGTTATTTAACAGCGAGAGAGTAGTTTCCACTACTCTGGTTACGGATGCGCACTGTCATCTAATTATTACACAGGAATGTTTAACATCAATAAAACAGTTATTGTATTATATATGTTTGATTAAACAGATAAACAGATGAGAGTAATTGATTACATGTGATTACATAGGGTAATGGTTACTAAACATACCATAGTTATAAAACTTATAGCAATAAATCGTACGATGTTTCAAAACTGTCACAAAGTTATATCTTAAAATAATATAGGTTTTTCATAGAGTATTTCAGTTTTTCCAGTCTTGTTTTAATTGGTCGAGTCTAGACCAATTCACACATAGTTGCCAATACGCCCTCCCACTCGTGAACTGTAAACTACTTTTTCATGTTTAAACTGGATGGTAAATTCTGACAAATTATACAGGTTAGTTCATCAAATATTGAAATGAAAGACGTTTTTCTGACGTGGCTGGAAGAACTGATAGAATGATGTTCGTCCGTCGTGATCGACGATGACCAAAAACTCAACCATAATAATAATAACAATAAATAATAAAAATAATAAAAGTTAATAGTGTGTTTTTAAATGACTAGCAAGTCCAATGCGCGCACAAAATGTTCTTTTACAGAATTGACAACAATAGAGGGTATCTATGTGAGGTTGAGATGTTTTTTCTTTTGTACGTGTCCGCTTCTGTCTTGCAGTATCTTGTCTGAATTCTTCCGCCGCTAGTGCTCCCGTTCTAATGCTGTAACGCCATGCTGTTCTTTCCTGAGCGAGACTCTCCCAAGCGCCTACGTCAATGTTAAGATGTTTCAAGGATGTCTTGAGCATGTCTTTGAAGCGCTTTTTCTGTCCACCCGCTTTTCGAAATCCTGCCTTGAGTTCTCCATAATATATTTGTTTTGGCAAACGCTAGTTCTCCATACGCACAAGTAAAACTTATAGAATAACATAGAGGAGAACAACCTTATCCATCTGTTTAACAGACACATGTGACCAATATGGCTGTTGTTTTGATCTCGTATAGCAATTTGTTAGTCCTGATTCTGCCATTTTCTTCCTCTACAAATGAAACACTATGATTTTCATTATATGGAAAAAAACAAAATCTGTCAAAATGTTTGCCTCCGATGGCAAAAGCAGAAATAAGACAATAGAAAACGAAATGGAGGATTTTCACGCGATAAGAAATAGTTCCCCTTTCCCCTTAAAAAGAAGAAAGGAATAGGAGTAAATACTCTTAAATATGTAAAATACATGTAAAATATATACTCTTAAACATGAGAACATATATGCATATACGGAAGAATATAAGAACAAATATACTGAGACATAAGCAAACACTAAAGAAAACATACGGTAACATATAAGGAGATATATAAGGAGATGTATATGGTAACATATAAGGAGATATATAGGGAGATGCATATGGTAACATATAAGGAAATATATAGGGAGATGCATATGGTAACATATAAGGAAATATATAGGGAGATGCACATGGTAACATATAAGGAAATATATAGGGAGATGCATATGGTAACATATAAGGAAATATATAGGGAGATGCATATGGTAACATATAAGGAAATATATAGGGAGATGCATATGGTAACATATAAGGAAATATATAAGGAGATGCATATGGTAACATATAAGGAAATATATAGGGAGATGCATATGGTAACATATAAGGAAATATATAAGGAGATGCATATGGTAACATATAAGGAAATATATAAGGAGATGCATATGGTAAAATATAAGGAAATATATAAGGAGATGCATATGGTAACATATAAGGAAATATATAGGGAGATGCATATGGTAACATATAAGGAAATATATAAGGAGATGCATATGGTAAAATATAAGGAAATATATAAGGAGATGCATATGGTAAAATATAAGGAAATATATAGGGAGATGCATATGGTAACATAAGGAAATATATAGGGAGATGCATATGGTAACATATTAGGAAATATATAAGGAGATGCATATGGTAACATAAGGAAATATATAAGGAGATGCATATAGTAACATATAAGGAAATATATAGGGAGATGCATATAGTAACATATAAGGAAATATATAGGGAGATGCATATGGTAACATATAAGGAAATATATAAGGAGATGCATATGGTAAAATATAAGGAAATATATAAGGAGATGCATATGGTAACATATAAGGAGACAAGAAAATATGTAAGGAAACATGTACGGAAATATATAGGGAAACATATAAGGAAACAAGAAAATATATGGGAAAACATAGTAGGAAACATAATTACACATATATGGAAACATAAGGAAACATGTAAGGAAATGCATATGGTAACATATAAGGAAACAAAAAAATATATAGGAAAACATAGAAGGAAATATAACTAAACATATATGGAAACTTAAGGAAACATATAAGGACGCAACTAAGGAATTATATACGGTAACAAATAAGGATACATGTAAGCAAAAAATAGATGCAAATATATAGGGAAACATATAAGGGGAACCACATAAGGAAATAATTAGGAAAACATATAAGGAAACATAATGGAACAAATAAAGATTTATACCGTACCATATAGGGAAACAGATAAGGAAACATATTAAAACATAAAGGAAAAGACGGACAAATTCAATTTAGAAAAAGACGCACGAACGTGAACTTGTCAGTGACGTATATCGACCACATATGACACCTATTTTATCACCCTTTTCCAACCTAAATTAAGCCATGTGAACAATAAGGAAATGTTTGACCAGTGAGCCACGTGTGGACTATAGGACCGTATTACCTCATCTCATGTTTACTTCATTTCCTGAACAACAAGAGGGTGTTATGTTCAATGGTAAAAGTGTTACCATCGGATCATTGTCCAACAGTTTGATTTGATTACAGAGTCTTGGGTAGAAGGATACCGTGAGATGGGAGATTAGTAGTAGTAGAGGTAGTAGTAATAATAGTAGCAGTAATAATAGTAGCAGTAGTAATAGTAGCAGTAGTAATAGTAGCAGTAGTAATAGTAGCAGTAGTAATAGTAGTAGTAATAATAGTAGCAGTAGTAATAGTAGCAGTAGTAATAGTAGCAGTAGTAATAGTAGCAGTAGTAATAGTAGCAGTAGTAATAGTAGCAGTAATAATAGTAGCAGTAGTAATAGTAGCAGTAGTAATAGTAGCAGTAGTAATAGTAGCAGTAGTAATAGTAGCGGTAGTAATAGTAGCAGTAGTAATAGTAGCAGTAGTAATAGTAGCAGTAATAATAGTAGCAGTAGTAATAGTAGCAGTAGTAATAGTAGCGGTAGTAATAGTAGCAGTAGTAATAGTAGCAGTAATAATAGTAGCAGTAGTAATAGTAGCAGTAGTAATAGTAGCGGTGTTAAGAACAGTAGTAGTGTTAGTAATACTATTAATAGTATTCGTAGTACCTGATTTTTATTTTAATAGTAGTAGTAGTAGTAGTAGTAGTAGTAGCACTGGTAGAAATAAGTAGTTGCATTAGTAGTAGTAATAGCAGTATTAGTAGGACTAGTAGAAATAGTAGTTGTAGTACTGTTAATAGTAATAATAGTAATAGTTGTAGCCTTGGTAGTAGTAGCTATTGTAATTGTTGTATTAGTAGTATTAGTAGCCGTTAGTTAGTAGTAGCACCAGTACATGCCTACTGGCGATAAGTGCACTGCATTCCTAACATCAAAACTGAAAATGATAGTAAGTTTAAGCTTAACAGCAAAGCCGAGTTCCCAAACACCATTTCAACATCAAACATGAAATGCGTAAGATCTCTTACACAGACTAGCACTAAAATTATACATCTGAAGGGTGAAACTACCTGAAAGTAACATTCTGGAATAATAACACCAATGGTATCTGGATCGCTTTTAAATGTCAGATAGAATCATTTGCGACAATTTTGGTGGCAGTTTGAGAACTGAGAGGAACATCAAGCATTGTTTAATAGTCGTGATGAATTAAGCAGCATAAGTACTCACGGACCCCGTCCTTTGTGTCACATGTTGATAAGCCAGTTATGGCAATGGGTGGGTCATGAACTGAAGGATACTCATAGTGAATGGAAATGCGTGGTTATAGTAATTTTCTAGCTGGACGCGGTATTCTTGATAGATTTGGTCTACTAAATTGAGATGTGTCATACGTGACGCACATCTGGCAAATTGGTATGTCAGTGTTGTGTTCGAGTTGTGTTGGAATTGTTATGTCTATGTTGTGTTCAGGTTGTGTTGGAATTGTTATGTCAGTGTTGTGTTCGAGTTGTGTTGAAGTTGTTATGTCAGTGTTGTGTTCGAGTTGTGTTGAAATTGTTATGTCAGTGTTGTGTTTGAGCTGTGTCGAAATTATTATGTCAGTGTTGTATTCGAGCTGTGTCGAAATTGTTGTGTTCGAGATGTGTTGGAATTGTTATGTCAGTATTGTGTTCGAGTTGTGTTGAAATTGTTGTTTATATTGTGTTCAAGTTGTGATGGAATTGTTATGTCAGTGTTGTGTTCAAGTTGTCTTGGAATTGTTATGTCAGTGTTGTGTTCAAATTGTGTTGGAATTGTTATGTCAGTGTTGTGTTCGAGCTGTGTTGAAAATGGTACGTCTATATTGTGTTCATGTTGTGTTGGAATTATGTCAGTGTTATGTTCGAGATGTATTTAAATTTTTATGTCAGTGTTGTGTTCGAGTTATGTTGAAATTGTTATGTCAGTGTTGTGTTCAAGCTGTGCTGAAATAAACAATGGAAGGTTTTCTTTATGAAATCCAGAGTTGCCCGATCGACAGCCAGTACCGTGCGGTAGACTTTTTCAATATGATGCAAGTCTTTGAAATGCCTCCACGATCCCTAACTGGTTTGTGTTCGAAATGCTGTCACCAACAATGTATTTTGATTAGGGCCGCTTGATGCGGTCGCTTCTATGCATCATTGCACGGCACCGCCCTGTCGACAGCGATGTGGAGTTATCGAAGACGGAAAACCTATACTCAAGATGCGAGATGGTTGGTGCTATCTCAGCTAATCATGGTAAAATCAACCGTTTGTTGCATTACGATTTTTCGTGAAGACCAGCTGGCTCACTGACCATTTTCCACTTTTCGTCGACAGTCAATGAAAATGATAAGGTAAAATTAAACAACGCTGTTTTCCAATTAACCCAAAGGTCTTATATTAACAATTCGTCGGGCCTAATGTGGCACGTGGAAAACTATTTTCATGTCGTGTTTTTCATTGAGAGTTAGAAAGTGTGGCATAATAATCATGCAAACGATTGTTTATTTTTCATTAACCAGTCTCATACCAGCGGAAGATACTGCCAGAATCAAACCACCCACCTCTACTTTTCTAGAAGATTTGGTACACATTTCCTTATGCTGAGTCAACGAAAAAGCAGTTACAGATTTTAAAATTATTTCATATTGTACTGGGAATTGTACCCATTGGTCACTTAGTGCGTTTCTATTTAAAAAAAAAGAAGTTGCCCTCACATTCCCTGTAATATCTCTATAACCATTAAGCGGAATTTAATGAGATTTTGCATAGCAGTTTAAATATTGAACTTTTAATCACTTTGACTAGTATGCTAAATATGGTCGTACCGCTGCTTTTTAAATAATTTTTTCTTTGTTTGTTTGAAAAAAATATTTGAAATAATCTTCAACAAAAGGATACTATTTGATAATAATAGCTTTTGAATAATTTACTTCCGCCGAAGACGGATGTGTCGGGCCATTGGCGCAAATAAAACGGCGACACAACGCATTTCCATTCTCTGGACTACATTCTGCTGGAAATCTAGTAGGACATGTCCTGCTACAAGAGAATTCAGCAGGAGTTTGAGAATGTACGCTGAAGAAGAAGAATAATTTACTTGAGGTTCCAATTAACCTGGTTCAATTCCCGTAAGTCTCAAGAATTGCTAATTTATCCTCTTGCTTCCTACTTGAATGTGTAAGTAATTATTTGAAGCAACATTGTACTGTCTCTATGTTATTTATGTTTACAAGAAGGCCTATTGGCCCTTGTAGTACGAATACGGATTTTATATATTTGTGCTATTCAGGATAGTTCAATACTTCGACGGGAGGTTCGTTGTTGATATAATAGTCCTTATCTCAGTGACTTGAGTACACAGTTTGAATGTCTTGAGAAAATCTCATCTTTTATTGGAGATGCGGTTAGCCAAGTACGGAAAAAAACAACCTTTACTCGAGTTGCAAGGCGATTCGGAGGCCGTTGGATATTTTTTGGCATGTGATTCCAAGTATGTAAACAGTGATCAAGCGAAAGCCCAACAGTAATCAAAAACATAAAGAATGAGGGACCTAATGCATTTTGTTAGAAGGTGTTTATTGGAGACGGTCGCGCGTAAGGATCCCACATTGGATGTGTCAACACAAAGTCATGCATCGATTTCTATCCTCAGTAATGTGACTGAGTGGGGCAAAATCTTGACCTGTCCTTTCTTTGATATTGTTTGTCCATTATTTTATTTAAGTCACCTGCTTCTTTCACCTTGAAATGTACCTTCTAATATTGTTTTTGATATGAAGTTTACCTAAATGTACATTCTAATATTGTTTTTGTCATGAAGTTTATCTGAAATGTACCTTCGAATATTGTTTTTGTCATGGAATTTATCGTTGAATGTTGATTTATGGGAAAGAAAAAGAGGCGTAATCAACACTAAATGAAGCGTATTCAGAAATCTGAAGAAAGTCAAACTTGCAGGATGTCACAATATATCAAATCAAAAACTTCAGAAAGAAAAGACCAACATAAATATTTATCATTTATTATACCTTGGGATCTGGAAAAATGCAACCTGTCATAAAGAATAAATAAAAATCCGCATTCAGTACACAAGAAATAAAACCTAAAGCTATTCTCAAATTGCCAATTACTGTGATATGTTGTGACGATAATAATCGTCCCATGGACTACCATGAGATGGAGAGAAATGAGGCTGGATCACGAATTTAATGAAGCATAGGCAAGGTTATTATCCTTACTCGATCGTTGCCAAATGCCTGCCAGTTAGCAGGATGAAGTCCAGAGAACGGAATGTATTGTGTCATCGTTTTCAGATTGGTTATTATTTATAAGCATTTTGATGATTGGTTGGTTGCCGATCCAGACAATGTCATTGTGTGATATATGCATGTGTTTGTGAGCTGTTGTTTTGTTCCATATAATGTGTTCCATTTATCTGGCCTTGGAGGAACAAAAATTTTCCTGGCGTAATCTAGCGGTGGACATTCAAAAAGGTGGTGGTCAACAGCTTCATAGGGTTGAGTGCACATCAAGCACCATGGAGTGTGGTATAGTTGTATTCTGTTCAAGTGAGTGTTAATCTGTACATGTTGTGTGCACAGTTGGAAGATGATACTCTGATTTTTCATTCCCAGTAGGTTGATGTAGTCTTAAGTATTTGGGCTGGTCATATATTTATAGATTTCCCTCCCAGTGTATTTTCATCAGATACATTCAAATTTAGTATGACGTTTTCTTATCGTCATGACTTTCCTGCCACGTGTGTGTGTCTATTCATATCACACTGAGCCCTCTTACGGTATACAAAGTTTGGGTTCTTTATGCTTGCTCCCTTTTCCATCCTGGCAGTAAGCAGGATCAATACATACGTATGGATAATGTATCTCATATTAAGATTAGAGAATTCTTTAAAAAAAAAGAAAACTAGAAAGAATTACAACGTAGATATATCTGTAAATTTCATAGATTAGAATATAGAATTCGATCGTGCACGTTTCATAGAGTTGAACATATAGTTTCATCCTGCACGTTTCATAGATTCAAAGAGTTTGACCGTGGATAGAACGGAAAGTTAAAGAGTATCTGAGGTGACGTCGTTAAGTTCCCAATACATTTGAGACATCAAAAAAAAAGGAGGGAGACAAAATTTCAAGAATAACAGTTAAAACGTCGGATTAACAAGTTAGATAACACATTAATTTGCGATGTAAATGTTACATGGGCAGAGTTACCTACACTCTTCGTATCTATTTAATAATCTAATATGTAGCGTATAACAACTAATCAATGAAATGTGAAAAGAAGTCAACTGTAAAACTTTGCTTCATCCAAACTTAGTGAAAACTAGTTCATATTTTTGGTTTATTTCTATCACGTTCTATGTATCATTCAAAACAGCACAACTTGCAAAAGTGTTATGAAATTTTGCGTTTCACTAGTAGCACATATAATATCATAAATCGACGTTTCGACCACATATATTTATCAAGAATAAAACATAATACACGACGAGTAAAAAATGGCACTGTCCACGTTCACATATTAATCGTTAGAAGGGATACATCATTATTGTCTATCCAGTTGTTGTGGTCTTGATAAAGCTCGTTTGATTGAAAAGTCTATTTTTGTGCGTTATTATGTGTGTTACGAGTGATTTCCAAAACTTCATTAACATATTCCAAGTTACACTTTTCGATTACAGTTTTTCTGCAGTTATTAAAATTATCGATATGTTTTTTTCCTAGTTATTACTGTATTGTCTGCAAGACTTTTATTAATAATGTACTTTTTATCGAAACGTAGATTTAGCCTCTTTCTGCTCCGGAATGATATTTTTTCATTCATTTATTAAAGCCGTTTCCGTAATAAAGGCTGTCTGCAGCTGACCTCCAGCTTCAGTACTCTCTTGTCTTGGTGGTGCACTCTAACAAGGTTTCTACTATACATCTCATCGTGTTTTCTTACCACGTGCATCTCTACCCCATTATTGATCGCCTCCCCTCGACTATACTTGAAGTAAAGCCCTCAACAAGGTGGCATGTCTTTTAATGTGTGCAAAATATTTTATTTGACTCATGTTTCTTGTAAGAACATTCAAGGGCTGATAACTCACATGAAGAAGAGTAATTTGAAAATACCCAGAAATAATGATTTTTTCAGGAAATATTCTACCGCAGACAAGGACAGCTTACTTCATTACTGTTTATGCTGCAGAAGTACGAACATAAAGAGTAATAAGCTCATACAAAATGCATGTCAGTGAAGGTCGAGGTAAAATTATCTAGTCATTAAAGATAGTACAGCAAATGTATCTTCTTCTTCTTCTTCTTCTTCTGCTTTCGTTCTCAAATTGCTGCAGAATAGCAGAATGTAGTCCTGAGAACGTAACACAATATGTCATGGTTTACAGTATTACTGCAATTTCTGCGTCTTTGGTCCTGATACATCCGACTTGAGCATGCCTTTGGGTCATTGTCCCTATATCGGACAGCCACCTCCACCCCATAACCTCCATAGTCACCTCTTACGACATGCATAGAAAGTAATGGTGTTGTTATTCTTTACCCCCCTCTCGTCGCCGGCAACATACGGAAGTATGACTTTTTTCTAGAATGGGGATGATTTGTTGTTTTGGCAGGTAATGTATCTTTCATCAAAGTCACTTTATTTATATAATAAATTAGGGTTGTTCGCATAATTTTATCTGCTTAAACGCCTGCCTTCGGTCTGTAATTAACCATATTGCCATACGAAGACCAAATTACCATTGAATTTGTATTCTCTATTTTAGATATCCCTGAATGTCCATGTGGATCCGGAACCCAGACCCCGGAACACATTCTTCAGGACTGTCCAACATACAAAGAGGAGAGACAGCAGACCTGACTAGAGGATACAGACTTGAGGCAAAAGCTTTGGGGCAGCCACTCTGACCTAGAGAAGACAGTGGACTTCGTCTTGACGACAGGCCTGACAATATAGCATGACCACAGATGCTGAACGCATAAGAAGAAGAAGAAGAAGATATTCCATTTCCCAACCTCTTACAGCCCACTATTTCTCTCTCTCTCTCTCTATCTCTCTCTCTCTCTCTATATATATATATATATATATATATATATATATATATATATATATATATATATATATATATATATACAACAATTTACATCTATGAAATATGATGCAAAGTAGAATACGATAATATGAATGTGTAAGGGATGAATATTTAAAAGGATGTTAAAGGATATAAAAGTAAGAATGGAAGGATGGCAAAACTGCTTAAAGCGAAGAAGAGTGTTCAGTTAGATACTAAAGTACATACATGTATGGCAACACTGCTTAAAGTGGGGACGAGTGTTCAGTTAGATACTTGGGTACATGCATGTATGGTAACACTGCTTAAATTGTGGACGAGTGTTCAGTTAGATACTAAAGTACATACATGTATGGCAACACTGCTTAAAGTGGGGACGAGTGTTCAGTTAGATACTTGGGTACATGCATGTATGGTAACACTGCTTAAATTGTGGACGAGTGTTCAGTTAGATACTAAAGTACATACATGTATGGCAACACTGCTTAAAGTGGGGACGAGTGTTCAGTTAGATACTTGGGTACATGCATGTATGGCAACACTGCTTAAAGTGAGGACGAGTGTTCAGTTAGATACTAAAGTACATACATGTATGGCAACACTGCTTAAAGTGGGGACGAGTGTTCAGTTAGATACTAAAGTACATACATGTATGTAACAAAAACGAGAAAGAACAACAGTATCAACGAATATCAAACGCCATCTTAAGTCATTATAGCATGCCAGGTTCGTCCACGGATCTTTAGAACCGTCAAGAACGAAAGAACTTCACTGCTGATGAATTGTGTGAAAAAAATATTAATTCCCCCTCCAACAACGTCGCACCATTTTCTACCCCCCTCCCTTATTAAAATGTATTCGCTGAAAAAGTAAGAAAAAACGTATGTAAATTGTTGAATATTTTTAGGAAAAAAAATTCATATATACGATTACTGTAATTTGTTACAAAAACATTATTGTTGACATCAACTTTTGTTAATCCTCCTCCTCAACTCATATCAGAAACTGTCAAACGTTTTTAGACCCCCCCCCCTCCTCTAAATATTGCCTCAATTTATGGACAACATTTTACAGCACCAATAGCTTCAAGGAACTCTCTAATCTGCTTCAGGCAATACACGGAACACCACAGGTTCAGAAATAGTGGTGTCTCAGTTGGTCAAATTTTCTCTCCTTCTTTTCAGGAAAGTAATAATGCATGAAGAATGTGTTATGTAATCTCAGAGCTCAGTCCACAGTTTTACGGGCCTGTCTCATCAATTATGATCTTTCTGTATGTATCCCTTCTCAGTCTGTTGTAATCAGTTCGTCCTAGAAGTTTGACTGCTGTTTCTCGTTAGTTCACATATATGTTCCAGTCTTCAAGAACTGATAGAATCACACTCCCACATAGTCACAAATGATGGCAGATGTGAAACAGAAGTTAAAAGGAGAATAGGAATGTCTAAAAGTACCTTCAATGACATGAGGAAATTATTAATATCTAAACAAATTACAAACAAGTTAAAAATGATAATTATAAAATGCTACATCTATTCCATATTAATGTATGGCTCAGAAACATGGACACTAAATAAACAATTAGAAGACAAAATTGATGCCTTTGAGATGTGGGTATATAGAAGAATAGGGAGAATATCATGGAAAGAGAAGAAAACAAATAAAGAGGTGCTAAAGACACTTAATATGAAGAAAGAACTACTAAGAGAAATAAAGATCAAGCAAATAAAATACTTTGGACACATTAAAAGACATGACACCCTATTGAAGACCTTACTTGAGGGTAAAGTCAAAGGGAAGCGAGCAAGAGGTAGGCAGAGATACAAGTGGGAGAGTAACATTACACGATGGACAGGTTACAGTCTAGCAGAGTGCACCACCAAGACAAGAGACAGGAGATGTTGGAGATACGTTGCAGCCAACCTTCGTTGCGGAGACGGCACTTGATGATGATGATAAGAATCATACTCCGGATAGAGGCATAGGTGTTAGATCTGCTTCAACAGTGGCAGAAGATTAGAGGCTTATTATATATAGGCGTATTGTTTCCGTTCTATCTTGATTCTTAACATGCCCCAGAAACGCCCTTTTCATCTTAATATGCCCCAGAAACGTCCCTTTCATCTTAACATGCCCCAGAAACGTCCCTTTCATCTTAACATGCTCCAGAATGGCCCTTTCATCTTAACATGCCCCAGAAACGTCCCTTTCATCTTAACATGCCCCAGAAACGTCCATTTCATCTTAACATGCTCCAGAATGGCCCTTTCATCTTAACATGCCCCAGAAACGTCCCTTTCATCTTAACATGCCCCAGAAACGTCCATTTTATCTTAACATGCCCCAGAAACGTCCCTTTCATCTTAACATGCCCCAGAAACGTCCCTTTCATCGTAACATGCCCCAGAAACGTCCCTTTCATCATCCTTCCGTGTTTGCCCAGGAAGTAATTCCACGTTTCTAGAGTCTTAAAAATAATAATTTCCTCAATGTTTCGTTCACATTTTCTTCACACAAACAGCTTCCCATTCTCCTTAAAAATGTGCATCCACACAAGTAGGGGTGTCTATCAATTACCTCAGCTATTTGGGGGACGCGGGGGGGGGGGGAGACGGATCTGGAAAAGTTTAACAGTTATTGACAACGGAGTAGGGAGAGGTGTGGTTTTAAAATGATTGATGTCAACAATACTATTTTTATACAGTGATTCCATTTTTTTGTAATTAATTTTTTTGGGTCAAAAATGGGGAAAAAAATCATGGAATATTTTCAAAAATGGAAAAACAGTCATTAAATATTTTTGCACTATTTTTGCAACAAAATTTTTGTAATAGGGGTAAAACATTTTTTATCATAATTAAGGAGGTGGGGGTAGGGGCGCAGGGTTCCTTAATTCTTGACAATTGTTGTCGAGGGGGTCAAAATTGACCCAAAAAATTTGAACATAATATATGGACCACTACGTATTGGCCTTGTGTTATTTTGTGTTATATTGGTCTTGGAACCCATAATTCGTGGCAATTGTTGACGAGGGGGTCAAATATTGACCCCAAAAAAATTGAACATAATTTATGAACCGCCACGTATTGGTCTTGTGTTATATTCTCCATTCCCTTCAAATTTCAATAACGCCCTCGCAATTGATAAGAATGTTGCAATGACATGAAATAAACTTATAACAACTCTCTAATTTAGCAATATTTTCTTCCAGAACGCTAGCATTTGCTATTCCAATCTTTGTCAGTGTCAGAGCTAGTATCTTGAGCTGATGTAAAAAGCGTAAAGTTGTTCATCACACCAGACATTGATAATTTATAATTATTTCATGCCTCACTTTCGTAAGAGGAAATGTTAGCCGTATTTTCTAACAAATTCATATTTTATTTTTGTTTGGGAGCAATGAATAAATTAGCCATAAATTAATGTTCAGCCCACTTTTACATAAAACTTTTGTGTAATAAAGATGGATTATTTTGTGTATGACATTCAGCTTTTTATCCCCAGGAGCATATTTCATCTCTTTATTCCGTTCTCGCTATTTTTTAGTTCTAACATTGAATGAGGACACGGTGAGCGACGTAAAGTGATATCTGAAAGTGTGCTGGACATAAATTGAATGATGTTAACAATGTACAATGTGGTTCATGTTGAGATGTATGTAATTTGTTTTTAGGATCATTGTTGAGATGTGTGTACTTCATAAGAGGTGGACACTCACTGCGGACATAGAGAGACGATTACAAGCTTTCGAGTACAAATGATACAGACGAATTCTATAAATTCCCTATAGGGAACATAAGACCAATGTGTATGTGAGAAATAAAATAGAGATGTATGCAGGTGTACAAGAACCATTGGTTTCAGTAGTGCAGCGACGAAAACTAGCATGGTTTCGACATGTATGCAGGCATGATTCCTTGTCAAAAACAATACTGCAGGGAACTGTCGAGGGTGGAAGAAGCAGAGGAGGCAAAATAAAGACATGGACAGACAACATCAAGGAATGGACATGACAAGATATTTCCACACTCACCCGCATCGCTGAGGATAGAATTCGCTGAAGGACTATGTGTGCTGAAGCATCCAATGTGGTACCCATACGACTCTGAAGGGTTACGGATTGATTGATTGATTGATGGACTTCATTTTAGAAAAAACGTTTAACTTCGTTTAAACTAAAATATGTTATGGTCGTTGATCTGTCATGTTGTGAACGTAAAGCATTATTCAAAATCTTTGATTTTCCATGAAATAACTGAAAGTGTCATTCATAATATTGGTTTGTCATGTTATAAGTGTAGAACTCATTCATAACGTTGATTTGTCATGTTATAAATGTAGAACTCATTCATAACGATGATTTGTCATGTTATAAATGTAGAACTCATTCATAACGTTGATTTGTCATGTTATAAGTGTAGAACTCATTCATAACGTTGATTTGTCATGTTATAAGTGTAGAACTCATTCATAACGTTGATTTGTCATGTTATAAATGTAGTCCTCATTCATAACGATGATTTGTCATGTTATAAGTGTGGATCTCATTCATAACGTTGATTTGTCATGTTATAAATGTAGAACTCATTCATAACGTTGATTTGTCATGTTATAAATGTAGAACTCATTCATAACGATGATTTGTCATGTTATAAATGTAGAACTCATTCATAACGTTGATTTGTCATGTTATAAGTGTAGAACTCATTCATAACGTTGATTTGTCATGTTATAAGTGTAGAACTCATTCATAACGTTGATTTGTCATGTTATAAATGTAGAACTCATTCATAACGATGATTTGTCATGTTATAAATGTAGAACTCATTCATAACGTTGATTTGTCATGTTATAAGTGTAGAACTCATTCATAACGTTGATTTGTCATGTTATAAGTGTAGAACTCATTCATAACGTTGATTTGTCATGTTATAAATGTAGAACTCATTCATAACGATGATTTGTCATGTTATAAATGTAGAACTCATTCATAACGTTGATTTGTCATGTTATAAGTGTAGAACTCATTCATAACGTTGATTTGTCATGTTATAAGTGTAGAACTCATTCATAACGTTGATTTGTCATGTTATAAGTGTAGAACTCATTCATAACGTTGATTTGTCATGTTATAAGTGTAGAACTCATTCATAACGTTGATTTGTCATGTTATAAGTGTAGAACTCATTCATAACGTTGATTTGTCATGTTATAAATGTAGAACTCATTCATAACGTTGATTTGTCATGTTATAAATGTAGTCCTCATTCATAACGTTGATTTGTCATGTTATAAATGTAGTCCTCATTCATAACGTTGATTTGTCATGTTATAAATGTAGTCCTCATTCATAACGATGATCTTTCATATTGTAAGTAAAGATGTCACATATAACGTTAGTTTACCATGTTGTAAGTGCTGGGATCAGTAACTCAATAAATATGATTCAGAAAGTCAATACATGTGTAGGTGATGGTCAAGTCACTAAAGAGAGGTAAAATGTGGGCTTCACTGCAAAATCTCATGATTTTGTTTCTCCCCGGACACGGAGATTGTCCGGGGAGACAATTTTGGCATTTCCGGTGTTTAGGGAAATGAACGGGATGACCAATTAGCTAGCCTCGCAATCATAACAGATGTCCCGCCTATGGACCGAGCAAACATATTTATTGCTCTTCGTGATTCCGCACGATCAGATGTGTTTGGGATAAATAAGCACGAGTCAATTTCGAGAATACGCAAATTGTGAGTGAGAACAGGCATGACACATAAAGAACACCTAACAACGATTGCAAAAAGAGCACCTAACCAACATAGAACCGGAACCATTCTGTTATACCCTTAGAGATTTACTGACGTGGAGGTCTGAGCACCAATAGACATGTCCGGTGTGCGAAAAGGATTTTAAAAAATATGTAATAACTAATACCTAAAGTGCATATGTCACTCATAACGTTGATTTGCCATGTTGTAATTTAAGGTGTCACTCATAACGTTGATTTGCCATGTTGTAATTTAAGGTGTCATTCATAACGTTGATTTGCCATGTTGTAACTTAAGGTGTCACTCATAACGTTGATTTGCCATTGTGTAGCTGAAGGTGTCATTCATACTGTTTTGCATGTTGTAACGTAATGTGACACTCATAACGTTGATTTGCCATGTTGTGACTTAAGGTGTCATTCATACCGTTGATTTGTCATGTTACAACTGAAGGTGTCATTCATATCATTGATTTGTCATGTTGCAACTGAAGGTGTCATTCATATCATTGATTTGTCATGTTGCAACTGAAGGTGTCATTCATATCATTGATTTGTCATGTTGCAACTAAAGGTGTCATTCATAACGTTGATTTTTCATGTAATGGAAAGTATTATTCATAACGTTGATTTGCTATGTAACTGAAAGTATTATTCATAACGTTGATTTAACTGCATTTTAATTTATTCGTTTTCTTCGCATTTCTTTCTTCAGTCAACATGGCACATTAGCAATAGTTTAATATTATATTTTTATGTGTCCAATTCTTCTCAGTCTCGCGGTTGTTTTGTTGCGCAGTTGCAATCCCAAATTATATTGAGCCATGTTATGATCAGCCTGAAGTATATTTTATTGTTTAGTGTTCAATCTGAAGGTATATTTTGTTGTTTAGTGTTCAATCTGAAGGTATATTGTATTATACCATATTCAATCTGACGGTATATTTGCCTGTGTCCAGTTCAGTCTACAAGTATATTATTTTGTTTAGTATTCAGTCTGAAGGAATATGTTGTTGTTAAGTGTTCAGTCTGAAGGAATATGTTGTTGTTAAGTGTTCAGTCTGAAGGAATATGTTGTTGTTAAGTGTTCAGTCTGAAGGAATATGTTGTTGTATCCTGTTCAGTCTGAAGGTATATTTTGCTGTATCCTGTTCAGTCTGATGGTATATTTTGCTGTATCCTGTTCAGTCTGAAGATATATTGTGTTGAACAATGTTCCATCTGAAGCTATATTATATTATATCATGTTCAGTCTGAAGATATATTCAGATGTGCCCTGTTCATATTATAAATAAGTGATATAAATTATGTTCTTTATAGAATACCGTATCTACGTTTTTTTTAATTTCGTTTTAATTGAGTGTAGTGAGACACTCATACCCTTGTGTAAGTGGAAAACACATTTGTCAGCAAGGATTGATAACAATCAAGAATTCAGATAATCTTTTGATACATACGTAGTAATGTATGTTACCTCCTTTTAAAAAAAACAAAAAACTTTTAGGTTTTAATAGTTGTAGAGCGCCCTGTAGCTCTGTTCCCTGCATCGTCTTCACATGTGTTGTTGCTTATATAAAAGAATTTCAGTGAGATAGTTACCGGTTTCTTGTAATATGACTTTTAACCATCACGGTAGCGCATGCAATTTTTCATCTCAACAAGGAGACGTATTTTTGGTAGACGGTGATCTGGTACATGTTATACATGGCCTGTCGAACTAATGTGTGTCTGCATTAGAATAGTATCATTTCTAGTTTGTTTGTTTTGCGTTCTCTTTATTGTAATCAGCACGGATATTAGTCGTACGTAAAACAAAGGTTTATATTTCGTTTCAATGGGACACGACAGACTATAGCTAAAACTAGTAGGTAATGATGGGCAATGATGAGCACACAACAAATAATAAAAATTACAATACACACATCACATTCAACGTTTCAACCAAAAGGTCTTTATCAAGACACAAACAAAACATCATAAGACGACGAATGGAAAAATTATCACAACATCTAACGGAAATATGGAAATGATATGCCGGAAGGTCAGAAAGTACATACAAAACGTAAATATATGTGGAAACGGAACGAACAAAAAGATCAGTAAATGACGGAACAAAAAGGAATTATTACGTACTTTTACGTAAGTCTAATTGTTGTTACGTTTCACGCAGTTACCTTGTACGGATATTAGTGTGATGTTCGCCGAAGTGTAGTTACGTTGTACCACCGTTATCAGCCGTGTAGGTCCAGCACATCTACTTTCGGCATGCCTTGACTTTTCGGGTGGGTTTTCTTAGCCTGTCACAGGCTAAGCTAATCTGTCGCCAGGCAGTGAATATGTACTGACTCTATGTCGAGATAGTTTACCCTTCACATCTATCTAGCACAAGGTGTTCCACCGCTGGTAAACTTGTCTCGTGTAATTAGACGTATTGTGCCCGCGCCCATCGGGTATTGAACCTTTTCTCATCCTCGAGCATGGCTCTGGTTTAGGATGAACTCGACAGAAGAATTGGATTCGGACTCGTTCGCCATCTTAGCCGATGTGTCGTTCACCTACGTCGTGAACCACTCGATCAAGTCTGAGTCTAAACACATATTTAGAGATAAATATGAAGTATATAATAAAGGTTACTGAATATAGCCTAACTTTCAATATAAATAAAGCAGAAATAACAATAAAACAAAGAACAAAGACAATTCTCAACGTGTCGGTCCTATTACGACCTTTGTCAAGAAACAAAAACCAATTAAGACAACACAACTATAAAAATACAACAATGCAAAGACTTGGACAATGGCGTCCCTACAAAATCCATTGTCAAAGTGGCCATTTTGTTGCGGATGTGAGATTAGGTGCAAAATTAGACGCGTTCAAGTGCAGACAGAATTTGGTTTGGGAAAAATTAATGAGATTGAAATGCAAAGTATCAAGAATGGGGGGAAGGTAGTGGGCAGCTTTTATAGTTGTGCTGTCTTCATTGGTTTTTGTTTCTTGTCAAAGGTCCCAACAGGACCGACACATTGAAAATTATCTTTGTTCTTTATTTTATTGTTAATTCTGCTTTATTTATATTGATAGTTAGGCTATATTCAGTAACATTTATTAGTTACTTCCTATTTACCTCTTATTTCTCTGGTTACTGCGGCACTTTCCGTTTTGTCGGACATCCTCTGATATTTTGGCTATTTATATACACATATTTAGGAACGTCAGGGACTAGTGTTTTGTTCTGGAACTGGACAGTGGTGGTCACTTTGTACATCTGTGTCTGTGCCTATCGGGTACTGAACGTTTTCTCTCCGCGAGCATGATTCTGGTATAGGAGAAAGTCGACAGTAGAGTTGGGCCCGGGCTGGAATCATCGGCGACTAGAAGCTTTTCTCGAGCAGACAACACTTGAGTTCCGATTTCCTTGAACGTTCTCCGATCTCTTCGCACATGCGCCTGTCCCCTAGCGCTGTGCTTTTTCCTCAGTGTACTCATTGCGATATTTTTCTTCTGGTGACTACCGCACCGATTCTTTATATTTTCCATAACATCTGCTGACTTCGTAACAACTGCATCGACCGCCCCTCCAATGCTTCTGCCGAACTAACTAGCTGTGTGTCGATTGTGCTGCTGCACGTGTTGGCGCAGAGGTGTCGGAGATATTGATTGTCGACTTGCAGTAAAATCTCTTTTCATCTGCTACCGTCACATTCACGGACACAATCCCCAACATAATCAGTCAGATTCAACACGAGCCGCTGTATTTCTGTTTCCAGGGTGCGCCACGAGGAGACACTTTTGGGATCTTGGTTATCTGCTAACTCTGGGTCCGCAGTGTTCCCTTTGCACCCCATCATTTCTAGAGATACCATTTCTTTCAATGATAGTGTTACTCGACATCATTTCTTCTCGTTTGATGTTCATCATCTTTCTGAGACAAATTGAAGATACACTAGAAATCCGATTATCCGATCCCAATTAACCTAATCCCCTATTATCCGAATAGAATTTGGATGAAATAATTTTAGAGCGAGAGTGTTATCGGACGCGGTAGAGAGGTCCCGGGTCTGTGCGCACATGTCGTTACTATGTAGTTTATTTGCAATACATAGTTGCTTACATATTACAGTACTTTCATCAATACAATTCCGTTCATTTCATTGTATGATTGTTTTTATGTACACTGTTTTTCTTCATTCCTGAGCTAAATCCAATTATCCAAAGTTTCGATTATCCGAATCGACCCAATCTCCAATTAATTCGGATAATCAGATTTCCACTTATTGAACTTCATGTCATGATGTATATATATATATATATATGGTCCACGTTTCGCCAACGTGCAACAGCACTGGAAGTATGGAAGTACTACTCATCCGAAAAACATCAACGTAATTTATATGTTAAATCTTTGTGATCGCTCAGCGTTCAATATCTATTTTACATTGAAATCGCCTTGGAACACTTCTGTAGTTTACAGAATATCATTGTGAAATTATCCACTTTTTAAAATTTCTTTACAATAACATAACGTTGTAGGAAAAAACATGTAATCATTTATTGAACGATAATATTTTGTATGTGTATATTGAGGCAGCAGACATGTGGTTTTATGCAAGAATGATAAGAAAACCATGGACAGATAAAAAGCGCAATAAAAATATCTGGAAAGAAGTTAATGCGTAGCGGTATCAGAAAGAGACAGTTCGCATTATTTTTTAAACGTCATGAGAAGAGGGGAAATGGAACACGTTATAACAATAGGCAAGTTGAAGAGCAAGAGAGGTAGGGGAAGACCAATAGAGATGTTTGACAACCTAATGTTGTGGCATGGGAGACCATCTGTAGAGGAAATGATTGACATCACACGAAATAGAGGACTGTGGAAAGACATGATAACTAACACCACATGAACCATAGGACGAAGTGTAAGGGAAGCAACCATATAATATACAACTTAAGTGTGGAAAATGTGAAAAAAGGGCAAAAGTTATCTATGGAAAGTAATTTCATTACTGATGCAGTTATCTTGTGGACAAACATTTTTATCATTTCCAGTACATCGGGTTCTAGCTCGCTAATTAATAAAGTATTTATCACATGTCATAAACCATTTGGACACACATTTTGAATCGACGTTATGATCTTCGCATTTTACCGGAGTGATAACTTCACACAAGTAACGTCATTATCTGGACCACGATATTTAGCGCTGAATCCATTACCGCAACTATGAGTATACAGTTACTTACTCAGTTGAACTATGAGTATACAGTTACTTACTCAGTTGAACTATGAGTATACAGTTACTTACTCAGTTGAACTATGAGTATACAGTTACTTACTCAGTTGAACTATGAGTATACAGTTACTTACTCAGTTGAACTATGAGTATACAGTTACTTACTCAGTTGAACTATGAGTATACAGTTACTTACTCAGTTGAACTATGAGTATGCAGTTAATACATCACCCCAACTATTAGTCTACAGTTAATCCATTTCCAAATTATGGTTATACAGTTAATCCTCGCCCCCTCCCCCAACTATGAGTAAACAGTTAATCCCGTACCCAACTATTAGTCTACAGTTAATCCCTTACCCCAACTATTAGTATACAGTTAATCCTCAGCCCCAAACTATGAGTATACAGCTAATTCCTCATCCTAACTACCAGTACAAAATTAATCTCTCACTCCAGCAACCACATAAATCTATTATTAAAATGATGCACTCAAAACATCACTCCCACCATTAAGCTAATCTACAGCATGTCCCATCATGAAGCTAATCTTTAACATGTCCCATCATTAAGTTAATCTATAACATGTCCCATCATGAAGCTAATCTTTAACATGTCCCATCATTAAGTTAATCTATAACATGTCCCATTATTAAGTTAATCTATAACATGTCCCATTATTAAGTTAATCTATAACATGTCCCATTATTAAGTTAATCTTTAACATGTCCCATCATTAAGTTAATCTTTAACATGTCCCATCATTAAGTTAATCTATAACATGTCCCATTATTAAACTAAACTATAACATTCATTACATTGTACATATATCAATCCAACAAGTTCATTTATTACTTCAATTACATTCAGTACACCAATCCAATCCTCAAACTAACCAATCACTCAAATCGCCCTTTGAAATCATTTTAATAATCGATTATTTCAACAATCTCTTCAAACTTTAAAACTGCTTGAATATGTATGTAAGATGTTTCAAATTATATTTCATGTTCAAGTCAGCTAGTCTGAAGACTGTACCAATTTTCGCATCGCATCCACACTATTGTTAAACTGCTAACATATATCTATTTAACATTGATCTATGCATATATCTGGTCATTAATTAAGCCAAATATGTATATAACACACACAAGCTATTTCCTTTTTAGCGCATGCGGTTGCGTCTGTGGGTCTCACCAATGGCTCACTAGACAAACCATCAATGCAACAGAAAACCTTAGTAGAAGACGTGCTTTTATATTGAGGTTATCTTCTTATAGTGGCTTCCTGACACAACATCTATAGAATCCCGTAGTCGTAACCTTCAATAACAGTTACCATGTCGTTCCGAAAGGCCAACGTTGTGCTTGAACTAAGACGGGCACGGCGTGGGTGGGAGGAACAACAAAGAAACCTGTCGCAAGTGCCAGAGTTGTGCCCTGATGTTGACGTCTGTTTCGGCGGCATTAGACTCGAAACACCATGGAGTTGGATGGCTGCTGGAAGAGAGGGCAGAGCACTTATGGGAATGTCCCACGTGCTGTGAGGCCAGTTTCTAATCAAGAATCAATAAGTTATTTTGTCTAGTACATACATTTTATATGTGGATCTCTATAGTGTAGTGGTTAATCTGTTCGCTTTGTGCTCAAGAATTCCTTTGTTAGAGTCCGAGTAGAGATGCTTTATTTACAAATGGGATCCCTGATTCCAAAAATCGTCTGAAGCTTCGGAATTACGTGCTACGAGGAGTACTCTCAACAGACGGCGCAATTGAGTTAATCATCTACCACTCTTGGGCTATTTTTGTTCTTTAATCGAGATATTAAGTAAAATGGTTAGGTCACCTTATGAGAATGAAGCCAAAACAAATACCAATAAGAGCATATAATACAAGAATATCCGGGCGTAAGGCCAAAGGTAGACAAGAAAACGGTGGATAGAAAACATCAAAATAGCTTTGAACAAACATGGACTAAATGCAATCTCGGCGACACATTTGGTCTTGGAATGGCAGCTTAAGTTCCCGCCTTTACGCTTAACGGCAAGTGTGATTGCGATCAACAATTATTCACCTGGGGAGAGACAATAGACAATCGAGATATATATTGTACCACTATTCTACCCACACATTGTATCCTACGCCATTGTTCTATCTACACACATATTTAACTATTATTTCATCTCTGCACGTGGAATGTCTACGTGTCTCACCAGCATCTACCAGACAAATCTACATACAACATTATACTGCTAGTAATATGATGATATTGCGAGGAGTTTCTTTCAGTGAACATCCCCGCAGCACATTATGTTGTATGTTCTCCTGCTCATGGTTTAAATGCATGTAGTGTCTTAGTTTCTTAGACTGTGTTTTCAATCACACAATCTTCATGAATGATGAAGCGAATGCAACACACTCAACTCGCTACAAGTGCCTATAATACAACACGATCAGATTGTACATAAAGAAAACTCCACGAACGAAACGAATAGATAATATGCAAGACATTTAGAAAAAAACATTGATGCATCACAAAAGACATTTAGAACAAACATTGATGTATCACAAAAGACATTTAGAACAAATATTGATGTATCACAAAAGACATTTAGAACAAACATTGATGTATCACAAAAGACATTTGGAACAAACATTGATGTATCACAAAAGACATTTGGAACAAACATTGATGTATCACAAAAGACATTTGGAACAAACATTTATGTATCACATATTATACAATTTATCTATCCACAATTATCTACAAACATATTATATAATTTAACCATCTACAATCATATTGTACAATTATTCCGACTACAATCATAGGGTATCAAATTAAAATCAACAAATATAGTACACCATTATTCCATCTACACACATATCAATGTTCCATCTATACACTCATATTATATCATTGTTCCATCTACACATATTGTGCCATTGTTCGATCTACACACATATAGGACCACTGTTCAATCTTCACATATATTATACCAGTGTTCCATCTACATACATATTATAGCATTACTCCATCTACACATATTGTACACTGGTTTCATCTACAAACATCTTTACTTGTGTTTCACCTATAAACATAGTGATCGCTTTTCTATCTACACACATATTGTACATTATTTCAGCTACGCTCATATTGTGCCAGCACTACTTCTACGCAATTCACTCTACTTTATAAATTATAGCTGAACCCCCATAACTACTACTGCTGAACGAGAATAATCTGAATATCAATATTTCTTATTTTGAATGACCATATGCGATTATTTAAACTAAGGTGCGATAGTGATTGAGAGTAGTGTACCTCGCCAAAACCAATATCCAATCACATAATCTCAAATAATTAAATATATGGGAAATAACTTTTCAAATCATGACATCGTGTAACATCAAGACTTACCTACCTTTATATAACAAAAACCGTAAGTGTGTTTGTCTTGTTCTAGCCACAAATACAGCGAAGCGTCGTGAGAAAGCTGTCTTCTTTCTAATGCAAAATGTGTTGCATTTGTTATCATAATAAAATGTGGTTGAAGTATGTCTCTGATGGTATCAATTCATCTGTCTCTATGTCTTCCTCTCGCTCTGTGCCCAGATATTCTTTTGTTATAGGCTAAAGCTGCAATGCGATCTGGTTCACTTCTCATAAGGTGCCATAACATTTAATATGCTACCTTTCTATATATTTGATGCTTGGAACAGTTTCTATCAAATGTATGATGTCATCGTTTCGTATGCGGTCTGTTATTTTCACCCCAATTATCTTCCACATCTCATCTCACAGATTGCAATCATTCTCTCCTATGTCTTGGACAGTGACCATGTTTGACATTGATAATACAGAACTGGTATACATATGATGTTTATCAATATTTGTTTCAATATAGTTTCGGATTAAAACTTTACTTAGCTTCTGTTGGAACATATTCGCACACATGTCGCCTTGCAGGACAAGTCACAGAAGTTGACTTGGGCTGGATGTGAAAGTTGTAAGTTTACAGCTCATTTCAATATCAGCTGAAATATTCTTTCCAGAACGCTGTCTTCATTGTGGATACTCTGAATGCGTCTCTGTCCTGGGCCAATAGGCCTGCATTGGCTAGAGATATGTTCATACATTCTTCGATGTCACAGGTCTATCGTCTTCTTAGTTTTCTTCTTCTCTTTCATAGCACACTGCACTCTAGAATCAGCCTTTCATATCATGCCTCGTTAGCGTTAAAAATTCTGTAACTTCTTTTTATGTTGATATTTAGAAGCCACTCTTTCTTTAGATTCAGCAATTTCAAAATTGCAATGTTCTTCTTTTTCTTTGTCCATGATTCTCGTAGGATCTTTCTGTGGTCTCTTTATTTCAAATGAATGTATTCTTCTGGATATTGTCTTCTCGCATTCATGTGTTCTATCTATTGTCTTTTTTTCTGATTTCACCGTGATGCGTTACACGATTGAATGACGGTCGTTTACGGGCATGGCACGTTGGGTCGCTTGATAAGCAGTAATACTGTGCCGTGTCAGGGTGCTGGTTACTCTTACAACCTACATTTTTCTTGGTCTTCCACTGTATCTTGTTTTTTCCATTTTAATAAAGCATGCTTCTACCATTGTCCAATAAACCATTTCAATTTGTTTTTCAATATATTTGACCACTTATATTGTCCCAACAGTTTTTGAAATCTCCTAATTTCTCACATGATCTTCTTCTTGTTAAGTTTGCTGCTTTTCTTAGAAATCTCATTTCACACGTAGTAAGCTTTCTTTCTTGTTTTTTAGTTAGTGTCCATGTCTGACATGTATAACATAATGTTGGGATGAATTTAAAATTTATGATTTGCCATGTGGTTTCCATCGGGATGGATATGTGTTTCAAAATTAGTTTAAGTTCATAATTTACGTAGTTGGCTTTTTGAATGATTGCCTCGGGCTCTTTCCATTATTCCGTCGTCTGTAAAAATGCTCACGGGATATTTAAATTTCTGCACTTGTTTCAGTTGTTGATCAGTTATCTTTATGTTGAGTGTATTGTGATTTATGAAATTCGTATGTTGCCACTTGGAAACACATGATCTTTACACATGGGCTAAGATGATGAAACACATAAGTTTCGAGTTTACTCGTTATTGGTGATTTACAATAAAAATAACTCTCGTTATTCACTCAATCGCTAGGAAGTAGTATACCAGGACTAATCCTATCGGAAGATTGAGGAATGGGGCTATCATTACTAAGCAATTATGAAGGCACTGTTAGTCAGTTCTGTGTCTCATTTCTAGTATAGTTAGTCTTGTTTACACATATATGTAACACCTGGGGCGGGGGAGGGGGGGGGGTTAAAAATTTTTGACATAACTAAGCAGGGGGTCTCTGAATTCTTAACGGAGGCTGACACGGCGGGAGAGGGGTGGATCAAAGTTTAGCAACAAATTGTTGACTAATTTATGGATAACCCCAATAGCCAATAATAAGCTGTAGTTACCTAGACTTGGATGTTTATTATTTAAGTAGTGTTTCTGGAGTAAATAGTAAATCTGGTATATCATAGTTTAAACGAATATCAATTAATAGAAAATTACTGAAAAGGTACAGTAGATAACAATACATCCACAGGACAATACCCACAAGACAATTTCGATGGAAGTACAAACATAATATGAATTATAAACGTTTAAATAGGCGAAATACCACATTGCCGTACGGTTAAATATCGATAGCATTCGTGATGACCTGTCCACATTTGCATTTCCGGCAACAGTGTCAAGTTAGTTGTTCCAGTTTTGTCTGCATTCAGAAGTAGGCGTTGTGGCTTTAGGAGGATATTCTCTCGTTGTCCGTTACAAATCTTTAAAAATGTCTAAAGGGAGGATGGATTCTGCGTTATCTACAGCTCCTGTAGTGACATGTATGAAGACGCTGATGATGGTGTTTAACTTCATATTTTGGGTAAGTTATACTGTCGCAACGTTCGCTGAATAAATCAATGACATTTAATTCATTATGTCAACCCCAGATCTCGTGTCACCAGAATCCAGACTGATGACAAAATCTCAGCCATACATTGGCTGGCACCGACGTCATGGTGGTCGTCAGGTGACCGGCATCGATGTTAAATATTATTACAATGAGCCGTTTAATATTTATCTGAAGAAATTGAAAAATGTCTATTAACTAACATAAGAAGCACCGTTGTTAAAGTAGTACTATCATTTATTAACATTTTTCTATAGGGCCTACTATTCAGCCTACACGTTTTTGTTGGGTGGTTGATTTATCAATTTATGTCAAGTTTCTGGTTGATAGCATGTGATGTGCAAGCCTCTGGTCCTATATACTTGACTTAAATACTTTTTTTATTATTAATATTGTAATTTTTTTGCATAAAGCCTAAATAATATAATGTTATCATAGTTTAGCAATGCAAAATATTATTTAAAAAATATTACTACATGTCTACTTGTGCCCTATGATTTAGGCCTGAATAATAAGAATTAAGATAGTATCTATACCAGTGTTTCCCAACATTGGGCCCACGATCCACAGGGGGCAATTTGATTGCTCAGGGGGTAATTCTAAGTGAGGGAGGGGGTGCATTTTTTTAATATAAAAAACATGTATATATTAAATAGGCATCAGAATTTTAGAAAAACTTAGGTGGGGCATGGTTAAAAAAAGGTTGAGAAACACTGGTCTATACTATAGGCTATATAGGCCTAAGTTAATAAGCTATAAAATTGCACTTATGTGTTGCTTGGGCCTGAAAGGGGAACAAAGAATAGCAACACTGTTTAGACCTATCTTCCATGCATGTTTAAAGATATGACTAAGGTGGTGTTATGGTGAGGTTGCCTGTCTCATTTAATATAGTTATATAGTCAAAATAACTCGGAAGCCATGCTGAAGTTGGATGTGTTAGTATAAGCAGTGCAAATATTAACATAAAGCTGTAAACCATGAATTAAATTCCATTCTCGAGACTACATCCTGCTAATATATAATACTGTAATAAGAACAAACGAAGAGAAAGAAATGAATCATTTTGGAACAAGTATTAAAAAGTTATAATTAGGAAAAGAATAATCCCTGACAATGAAGTAATGTTCAAGAAAATAGTTTTCATGAAGTACCTTTTGTTGGTTGGATGCTGATTAAAAAACCCATTTTATCATAACATTTAGACATAGGCCTAATATTATGTTTTGAAATCTGTGGATATTCTACCCATCCTGGTCTGGGGTCAGAAAATAACTGAAACACTTGAAAGTTAGGCTTTTATTTATAGACCTACCTAAAGACGACTTCAATAATAAAGTCCCCACTTTCTAGTACCTCATCCAGATATATTGTTGTACAAACAGGGCTGATTTATCATAGAGACCATCAGTATCACTGATTTGTCTTGATCTTAGGGACCACTAACATGTGGATCATAGAGACCATCAGTATCACTGATTTGTCTTGATCTTAGGGACCACTAACATGTGGATCATAGAGACCATCAGTACCACTGATTTGTCTTGATCTTAGGGGTCACTGATGTGTGTGGGTCATTAGGGTCACTGAGATGTGTTGATGATAAGGACAATCAGTAAACAACATGGGAAAACATTTCTCAATTGTATAGATGATGTGCTGTGTGGCTTCCATAAGAAAAAGCCCCAAAATATTAGCATATTATTTCCTCATTATCAAGTGCTGTCTCTGATATGTAGCTAGCTGCAATGGATCTGCAACATCATCTGTCTCATGATGCCTGGTCTCATGATGCCTGGTGTACATTCTTCAAGACTGTATTCTGTTGACTGATGTCTGTGGGTCCCACCAATGGCTCACTAGACAAACCAACCATGTAACAGAAAACCTTAGTAGATGACATGCCTTTATATTGAGGTTATCTTCTTATAGAGTTTTCATGGCATGTCATCTATACAATCCCGTAGTCGTAACCTTCGATAACAGTTACCATGTTGTTCCGACAGGCTGACGTTGTGCTTGAACTAGTTATGGGCACGGTGTGGGTGGGCGGAACAACAAAGAAACCTGTCACAAGGGCCAGAGTTGTGCCCTGATGTCAACGTCTGTTTCGGCAGCATTGGACTCAAAACACCATCGAATGGCTGCTGGAACAGAGGGCAGAACACTTATCGGAATGCCCCACGTACTGTGAAGCCAGTTTCTAATCAAGATTCTGTTCATCTTGTGATGTTTCCCTCTCAATTATATCTGTACTCACCTACCCTTACCCTACTGAATTTGTCGTTGTAGCACTGAGTCTGTATTGTACATGCTGATGTTAAAATGTTTGTGGTTCTCAAGGAATTTACATGCCTGTGCAGTGTGTGTTTTATGTGTCATTCAATCTGTTCATATTCAAAGTAGCTTGAGAATATACAGGTTGAAAGTCTTGACTAAAATCACATCTTTTTTATGGATGCCTTTTAGTCGAGGACAGGAAAACATGTTAACTCTACCTCTGAGGAGCATAGGTGCCATCTGAGCAGGCCTGGTTCAAAATCCTGTTATATTTATTCTTTATTGTTTTCACTGTATATATCAAATTTCTCTTATTAAATTATTTCATTGGTTGCTGCCAAGTTGTTATAATGGAATTTATTTGAGATGACACATTCTGTACATAATAGATTTCAATACATTCAAAAGTGATAGAGGATTTACTTCACTGTACTCAGTTTTCTATATGTACTCCATCACTCTCATCGAAGTGGCATGCTGTCTGCTGAAGAGTACCACTCATAGCACATACCTCTGTAGCTACAAGTGATATACCACAGGGATCTCTGAAAAAAACCTTGTAAACAAGATGACATGAGCCGGATTTGAATGCATGACCACTTGAACACAGGGCGAACAGCTTAACCACTACGCTAGGGAGAGCCACAGGCTTCATTATATGTATGAGACAAAGAGTGAGTAAAGGAAACAATAAGGAGTGAAATAACGACTCACTGAATAGTAGGCCTATTCCAGATTGTATGGTGATCACTGTTTTCACTAAATTACGAGGCGTGTTCAAATGAAAACGGGACTTGTGGATTTATTTAAAAAGTATCATACGCAATTTAATATTTTCAACGGAATTGAACAAAGCAACCACTTGTGAATAAGAATGCACCTGGGTTCATCAGAAAAAATCTCCGTATGCATTTAGGCAAGCATCCCACTGTTTAGGTAGACGTCGAATGCCGTCCGAGAAAAAGTTGCGTGGCTGTTCTCTGAACCATGTGGTCACCGCTGTCTTCACGTCTGCGTCGCTGTTGAATCGCTGTCCCTTTAGTGCTTTCTTCAACGGTCCGAACAAATGGAAATCACACGGGGATAAATCGGGACTATAGGCTGGGTGATGAAGAACTTCCCAATTCTTCTTTGCCAATGTTTCCTGCACAATTTTTGCGACGTGCGGACGAGCGTTGTCGTGGAGAAGAATCACACCTTGAGAAAGTCTGCCTGGTCGCTTAGCCTTGATGGCCTTATGCAGCTTGTCTAAAGTGTCTTTATAATGGGCGGCATTGATGTTGACACCAGGTTCCTTAAAATCAGTCAACAAAAGCCCTTCATGGTCAAAAAATGCAGTCACCATAACCTTCCCAGCAGAAACCTCCGTCTTTAAACATACGCACCCACTCCATCACTCTGGTCCTCGACAAACATTTGTCACCATATGCTGCCTTCATTCTCCGATGAATGTCTACTGCTTGACATCCTTCAAATGAAAGAAACTGGATAACAGCATGCTGATTCACTTTGGACGGGTTCGGAATCACACCCGCCATATTGTTAACAGTCTTCTGCAGCACATATGCATGCTGGGAAGATGAACACGTGACCGTATGTAAATTATTGGATACTCATTACTAGTGCAAAATGTCATCAATATCAGTGCGCTCTATCACGCGTGGTGTAACAAGTCCCGTTTTCATTTGAACACGCCTCGTAGTTACAGTGTGTGAGCGTACCCATTGGCACATAAGACTTTCACATAGGCTATATAAATGTGTGTGAAAGTTCATATGATAAAAAAAATATAACTGGTGTAATTAGAGCATGCTGAAAAAAAAGAATTTTGGCACCTCTTAGGTGGAAAAAGTGTAGATATAATAGTAAATGTAGAAAAGAGAAAAACATTGGATTAAGCCCCCCAAAAAATGGAGTTTGAAATTTATTAGCCCAAAGAGATAAATTTTTGCCCTTGTGCACTCTTGTCTTAGAGGGAACATTAATGGTAATATATTCTAAAAACATAATGAATATCTATTTTTTGTATGATTTGTATCAAAAGCATACTTGCCATCTTGTACAGAGTTTATATATTTCTCACAGAATATAGTCAGTTTTAATGAAATATGCCTGCACATAATTTGACATCACAATACATAATATTGAGATTATTTTTGGTTTAAATACAGAATAGTGATATAGTTTTTAGGTTGAAATATAGAATATTGAGATTATTTTTGGTTGAAATATAGAATATTTACAGGGTATATTGTTTTTCTGTTGAAATACAGAATGTTGAGATTATTTTCGGTTGAAATACAGAATGTTGAGATTATTTTCGGTTGAAATACAGAATGTTGAGATTATTTTCGGTTGAAATACAGAATGTTGAGATTATTTTCGGTTGAAATATAGAATGTTGAGTAAGTTGATCTATATGATCCATAGATATCGTTAATGAGTCCTGCAGGATGCAGTCTGGAGAATAGAACACGTATCATGGTTTCCAGTTTGGCTGAGATATGCTCTTGTGTCTGGTACACCCAAGTTCAGCATGACTTTTGGTTACTACTTTCCTCTATAGAATGCAAAATCAACCTATGTGTTGCCGGGGCCCAAGAGAGTAGCAAAGAATAGCAACACTGTTTACATTCCTTGTATGTAATAAGAGGCGACTAAGGAGGTTAGGGATGTAGTTGACAGTCCCAACTATATAGTGTCCGTGAACCAAAGCCATGCTGAAGTCAAATGTGTCAGGTCAAAAGAGGTAGATATCGCAGCAATGCTGTAAACTATTACACAATGCATTACATTTTCCTAGCTACATCCTGCTAATTTGCAGGAGTTTGAGAATGAATGCAGAAGAATGCAAAAGCTAACACCGACCCTAACCGTAGTTGCCTCATGTGAAATGTATGGCAGGTAACAGTTTCACTATTTCTTGCTTCCCTTTCTGTCTCTTGCAAGATGTGAGCTTAGAGTATCCAATGTATAATGTATAAATTTGTAGCAAATATTGACATAGGGTAGTCGGAGGCAAGATGGCACACTTTTCACGTTTTATCATATTCTGACAACTAGATTTAATTATGAGAGATCAAACTGGTATCAGTGTATAGCTTATTCATCCATCTTACATTTGTGAGGTTATTAAAAATATACATCTGCTTGTAGACATTATAATGAGAATTTTCTAACATGTGTAAAAACAAAACATCTTGCCCCATTTTTGGTGGCAAGATGGTGCAGTCAAAAAGGTGATACAAACCATTATAAAATGAGGGCAATCACCTCTGCAACAGTTCTAGCACACAGGCATTGTGTAAATGTGCATTAAGAATACATAGAATAAAATAGATAGATCTAGTTTTGTAACTTCATTCTGAAAACAAAAGTTCAAAAAAAAATAGTATGCAAGTTCCATTTTAAAGCTAATAATGCATTTGTAAGGTTTGTTGATCATTATAACCATATATATCAGTCTCTCCCAGCCTTAGATCAGCTTCCATGACATCTGCATTTTTTCCATAACATTTTGAATGCGCCATCTTGCCCCAAATCACATGGTTAGCAACTTTAATAAAAATGTCACGAAAAAATAAAGTATCTTGATAAGTTAACGTGGTTAGTAACTTAACAATATAATATATGTTTCCGTTTAAGAATGTAAAAAAAACATGACAGTAATAATAGCAGCAGACACGGAGTAAAAAGTTGCGAAAAAATTAGATCAAGACCAATGGAAAACAAAATTACCTCATGATTGAAAAACGACCTGTCCGTAAAATGTCAAAATTTGTTGTGTATAGAATAGACATTGCTCGCCAGACTTAGTCACATGTCCTACCAGAAAAATCCATAGGCTCGGAAATAAACCGAAATGCCGTCTTGCCCCGCGTGCCATCTTACCCCCGGCTACCCTACACGATACATGAAAATAATAATTTTTATTACTTTTAAACAATATTATTTTTAATTTTATATTTATAACAATAATATAACAATGTTTTTTTAAAACAATTAATAAGTTTTAGTTATGAATTGCATTGTCTATTGTCTGTCCCCAGGTGAATGATGGTTGATCGCATTCACACTTGCCGTTAAGCTTAGGGGTGGGAGCTTTAGCTGTAGTTACAAGGCCATATGTATCACCATGGTTCATGTTTGTTCAAGGTTTTGCGTGATGTTTTCTATCCACTGCTTTCTTGGTCTACCTTTGGCTTTACGTTTGGATATTCATGTGTTATATGTTCTTATTGGTATTTGGTTTTGGTTCATTTTCATAAGGTGACCAAACTATTTTACTTGCTGTCTCTCAATATGTTCAATACATGATATTATACCAACTCTTTTCCTAATTTTGTCATTTCTTATTTTAACTAGTTTGGTAACTATCAAGCTTTTCTCAGACATTATTTTCACATGTGACGATTTTCCTCTGCTGAGAGGCTGTTAAAGACCATGTTTTGTATTGGTAGCAGAGTGTTGGTATAAAATTTTTAGATATTATCTATTTTTTAAATTTCCACATTGATGATGGGTGAAAAAATAATCAATTTCATAGAAATTACAAATGATTTTGTTTACACAATTACTTAAAAATTACGGTATAGTGAATTTTTGTATGTTTCAGTATCATTATTTCATGAACTCCTGGTTCTATAAACTATTTTTGTTGAATGTGTCAATCATTATGCAATGCTTTCAGTTTCAATATGAAAATTATATTGCGCAAATTCCTTTGTTAATTATAATTTTCAACATTCTAGTTAGCAAATACGAAAATAATTTGTTCCAGAAAATTTCTGTTTTGGACAAACTAGCAATATACCTAAATAAAATGAAGCAATCATATTTTTTATCAAGGAATGATTCCATTTGTTATCCTGAAAAACATCTATGTTTAGCAATGGCATCAGTGTATGTCCAGAGATATTGATTTAAGCCAACAATAATATACAAGAATAATCATGGATTTACTTATTGGGAGAAATGGTTTATGGCAAAATCAATGGGAAGGCCAAAAGAGAGATATTGTGAACAGTCTGGGGAGGGTAGGTTATTGTTACTTAAACAAAAAAATAATAGGTAATATTCTTGTTTTCAGGATAGTTATTTTATTTTTTGTTAGAATTTAGTGAGGGGGATTGTTACCCTCTTATTGCCATTTGCGGAGATCCTTGCTAATTCTAGCAGATTGGACAGTTTATGATGAATAGAAGGTTGCTGTTTAACTGTCATAAAATAACTCCCACAATGTGGAAGGGTGATTTAATTGTACTTGGATTTTATTAAATGTACTCTAACTCTCTCAACAAGGATGCTTGTTGCCTGTCGAGATACTGCTCAAAAGCATATTAATCTGTAGTTGCCTGTCAAGATACTGCTCAAAAGCATATTAATCTGTAGTTGCCTGTCAAGATACTACTCAGATTATATCAATCTGTAGTTGCCTGTCAAGATACTGCTCAAAAGCATGTCAATCTGTAGTTGCCTTTCAAGATACTGCTCAAAAGCATATCAATCTGTAGTTGCCTATCAAGATACTGCTCAAAAGCATGTCAATCTGTAGTTGCCTGTCAAGATATTACTCAGATTATATCAATCTGTAGTTGCCTGTCAAGATACTGCTCAAAAGCATATCAATTTGTAGTTGCCTGTCAAGATACTGCTCAAAGCATATTAATCTGTAGTTGCCTGTCAAGATACTACTCAGATTATATCAATCTGTAGTTGCCTGTCAAGATACTGCTCAAAAGCATATCAATCTGTAGTTGCAGTCAATCTTCCAGCAGCAAGCTGTATGAAATGGTAATGGCAAGATATCATATGCACCGTCCAAGTACGTAAAAAATGTGCATAGATGCTCATACTTTGCAAGGTCTTCACAGTATTGGAAGAGGCTCACAGTCAAGATAAGTACCATCACACAGGAGCCAATTACATTTAACTATACAAGACAAGTTCACTATCAGCAGACCACCTTGTGCGAGATAGATCTAGTCGGCCCAAGTGTAAAGCCCTGCGCACCATCTTCTCGTAAATTTGTACCCAATGACTTGTTTTAGTCTGAAAAGTCCAAGGTCACAGTGGGTGATAAACCATCATGGCATAGAGCAGATACTTACTTTTTTGCGAGGAGGCTGTAACAGGCTAGGAAAGCTCACATGAATTAAAATCATGCTAAAAGTGGATTTGCTGTACCAGAAGGTGCAAATAACACAGCTCAGCTGTGAGACCAGCAACACAAAGTACTTCATGGTCTCTGGCAGAAATCCTACCACAAAATTTAGCGTTGGTTATCAGAGAGCTAATGCAAATGAATGTAATAGAACCAATCTTTATGAATATTTCATGTGATGGTGTTAATGTTATTCTCAGTTGCATTAATACTTAATTTATCTGGTTTGTGTAGCGATTGTGGAGCTTCCCTATGGTTCAGAAGTAGTGATGTATGATTAAGTTCTTGTGCCAGGATTGTTTCTGTTCACACACCTCAACATTACTATTCTAATTTCTGCTGTTGAACTAAAATTGTTGGAAATTTGTGCTTATTGTGCCATTAATTTTTTATTCTATCCTACTGTCTGATTTTTTGTGCATGTCAAAATGCAATGTACAAGGTGTCTTAGAAATTATGCTGCTGGACCACATGGGTAGCAAAAAATTATAATTCTGTGATACATGTCATAAGAGGCAAGTAAAGAAGGTTGAATATTTTTTTGCTACTTAGGTAAATTGACCCATATTTTCATGGTATGGATATCACAGTCTAATTGGTAAACCACATCCAATCCTGTTCTCTAAAACAGCTTTTGGCAAACTGGCATGTGATAAGTATGAATGCTGAAGAAATTGGTTATTGTAGATATGCAGCCAAGTACATCATAGAGGAGGTGGTTACCACCAAGTGAAATTCTACTCACTGAAATTCTATCATTGGAGTGTCATCATAATATGGAATCTTTTCATTTTGTTATGATATCCATAATGTATATCACTCTTATAGGCTTAAGTATTATTATTAGTCAAAGATTATTTGTTTATTTATTTCTGTGTTTGAATATTTATCAACTATTACTAAGTTTATTAGAACTTCTATATTTTGCTGCGATTCTTCTAATGTGTGTTTTGCTCTATGGCGTCGTGATACAGTGTGTGTCTGTGATGTCTAATGTTCCAGGTTCAAATCCTGTTGTAGCAATTGGCAATTATGCATCTGGACCATTTAGAAAGCAATGGCAAACTACTTAATGTGGGAATATTTCCTAGAAAATCATAGAAAATCACTACAGCCAAAGAATGCATGGTTGATGGCTACATCCTAGATATGTTATGGTATCATTATTCTCCATTGACATGAGAATTTATGATTATAAATAAGTGAACTTCTGAAATATTATAGTGTGTATAAAGCTTAGTCGAAAAATTGAACTAAATTGATCTACATATAGAACAAACAGTGGGGTTTCCAATTGAACTTATATGAACCACACTGATATATCTTGAGACAGCTGGAGAATTTCCAATACGTCAGATTTCTAGCTTTCTATTGTTGATGTTTTCTGTGTTGGGATACACTATTGACATGCTTGATAGTTTAATCGTATGCATCGATATTGATACATCGATTTACCTAGGAACATCATAGGTTGCTCGGTCTCTCCCATGACATGATAAAGAGTGTGTTTATAGTTCCTGTAGCTCACTGATTACATGCACTTTGAAACAGAATATAAGAGTTGTTATTATATCAGTGGGTATGAGCCATTACAAAATAAACATAGGATTGAACAGTAGACCAGTATTCTTCTATATTAATTCTCAAACTTCGAAGGACAGAACTCGTGTCATGGTTTACAGATTGGCTTAAATACTGTCTGTGATTTTTAGCTTAACATATTCGACTTCAGCTTGGCTTTTGAGTCACTGTGCTATGGGACGAGATAGTCAACTACATACTGAACGTCTCCTGTGTCTCCTCTTATGACATGTATAGCAGGTCACATTGCTGCTATTCTCCACTCCCCTTTCAGGCCCCTGTAACACAGGGAGTGGTCCAGCATTAACATATACGAATGTGAAGGACATGGAACCAGAGACTGACAAAGATGCGATAGACTTGAAAATCTTTGCTTATTGGCATGCCACTATGAAACTGGATCTGACTGTCGAGATTGAAGTGGCTCTGATAGCTACTGTGTGACCTCAGTGTAAATGCTGTTGCCTTCGGCACTTGCAGAACGATCTGCGGTGGGATTTTCCTCTACAATTGTGTCAAAACAGCTCCATATGCTAGACTCGTACTGTGTGGCAGTGCTCACAGAAGTCAAAACACTAGTACTGCTACTAGTAGCTGATGGATCCTGTGCACTGACTGTGTTTGCTAAATCAATAATGGAGTTAGCTGGTACTATCAGATGGGCTCGTGCATCACTTCTGCCACGTTCGGAGAAGCACAGCTTGATGCGAGGATCCAGTAGTGTGGCACATGTGTAAATACTGTTAGATTCAATGTCCGAAAATCTGCTGCTAACAGCTTCAAGCAGGGCTGCTTTCATAGTTTTGATCCCGGCATCACTACCTTATTTCTGGAGGAAAGCCATTAGTGTTTTCACTAATGGGATCACAACTGATAGTGATGCCTGAGCTGCACTTATATCACGTGTGAGTTCTTCAAATGGTGCTAAAGTAGCTACCGCATTTTTCGTGACTGCCTACTGCTGTGCCGTTAACCCAGTTACCGAATCAAATTCAATTCAGTACAGGCTAATGCTGACCCGCTGTTCTAACAGACGTCGTAGAATATAGAACGTTGAGTTCCATCGTGTTGTCACGTCCTGGATAAGCTGATGTTGTGGTAGGTTTAATTCATTTTGAAGTTCATGCAAACGACTGGTTGCTGGAGAAGAATGTTTGAAATGTCCTACCAATTTTCTTCCAGTACTGATGATGTCAGCAACATACTTTAGACTCAAAAGACCATCACGCGCGCACAGTTGCAGGTGATGTCCCAAATTTTGGCCCAGTCCCATGCCTGCAGAATTGACTGCTGGGTACTGCTGCTTGCTTTGTGCAAACACGGATTCATCATAGATTTGGTCGCCACGCCAATACACTGGCCTCTGGTGATGCTTTCTTTTCCATCATTTTGTCATAGCTTTTCCTGTACATCGATCGCAAATGGGTCTACATTGTTGAGAAGTCTTTGGGACGATCTCATCGTCCACGCGATAACTGTTTGTCACACAACTTACATATTACCTTGGCTGAATCATCGCCTTTAACCTTGAATTAATCCCAAACGGCGCTGTATGACTTAGATTTTGATGCTATTTTATTTTATTGGCAAGACCACAGACATTTACGAAAATGAGAAATATTCAAGTCCCACAAACGCACAAAGGTACACCCCTACTATTTATATACTTGAAGTCGTATTCCAAAAGAGGCCAAGACAGAACAACGAAATGCATAGAAATATTTTTTTTTTAAATCTGCCTTTCGGGTTGTGTTTACTTTCTGTACACATGTCTTTACCGTCGATGGTCTCTGTTATGTTGTGTCAAATCTAAGTCACGTAAAGAGCCCATTTCTTCCCGGCAAGTCATTCAGCAAGAATCAAGTACTAGGTAGACTTGAACAAGCTTCTCGAATGACAGAGAAACGACTACTCGGAGTGGTATGCTTTACTGCAATTCAGATGTAATTTTAATCAAACTTTACTCGCATACATCATTAACAGAGCCTGCAATGGACATAACAACATTTTAGATGTACTAACAATGGATGCCAAATCCACAGACAGACGAGGTTTAATACGTCCTTTGGTTATTGATTTGTGTTGATTGGACTAATCAGCAACAGCTCGAATCTGTTCATAATCGTGAATGGGATTTGATCACCCTGAATTTCCGGCATATAATTGTGTGTTCTTTGTAGAACCACTGCCAATTAAGTGTACATTCACACGTTAAATATGTCTTATATTGAGTCATCTATTTAATAATGTAGTGTGTAGCATTGTTGTGTTGCTGTGTCAGAGGATATTACAAATACTTTCATAAAAATCAGACCTATAAATGAACAATAAAGAGAAAAGTTGCTAGATGGACTAGTATTGTAGCTCGGTGGAAGCTCACCAACCGAGTTTATTGACAACACACGAGACAGAGAGTCCCGGAGAAACGTGATCTCCTACGCCATTCGGCATGTCACTTGATTGATGATTGATAAGTTAACAACCAATATGTATTAGCAGAAAAGACACGTAATAATTGTTTCGGTTTACAAGGCACAATACTGCAGTATATAATGGTTCTGAAGGGTATACATAGCCAATCAGTTATCGAATTAATAACTAGTATGTACGCATTTTGAAATAAATGAATATCGATCTAATATGTAAATTGACTATGAATTGACGAGACACGCAACAGGAGCAAATAATAGCAACAATTGGTGCCAACAACACTTACCATAAGAGGCGACCGGGAACGATATATTTTTTGTCGGTAGGGAGGGGAGGAATGGGGTTAGCGAAGCTGTAAACTATAACACACGCATTCTGTTCTGCAGACTATATCCTGGTGAACTGCGGACGAATACATACATGGAGAATGAATACATAAGAATAAAAATGTCAATCTTGTACATTTTTTTTTTTTTTAATTTTCAAAATATTCAACATAGATGTGCAGTTTTATGTTCTCCAGTGAGTGTGAGCATCTTTCTTCAATTATACTATTAAATGGTGTGTATATATATATATATATATATATATATATATATATATATATATATATATATATATATATATATATATATATATAATGGCCACGGTTAAGATTGTACGATAACTTTATGTTAGGCCATATTGGGACGTAATCCACAGCATTATCATGTGACTTATTATTTCCTGAACGCGGTCTTCTTTATCAATTTGAACACCCCTTTGATTCTGGGATAGTTGACCTGCCGTAACTAGAGAGGTGTTTACAAAAATCAGATATATCACTGCCATCATCGTCGTCTTGGGCGCCCTATTCCCCTTTGACGCTAATTTTGCCTTCAGCTATAAATCTGTGATAAATACACAACACTGAAATATTTTTTGCTAACTTTTCTGAAATTTTAGTTAGATTATAAATTTGTCCCTCATTCATTTTTTGCTCTAGGTGAAACAGTATTCATGTCACGTGAATACCTATACATTGATTTTTCACGATGTGAAATAAGATAAACTAAGTTAACATGGCGTATGTACAAATATGTGTGCCAAGAAAATATCGTGTTTGCTAAAAGATATGAAATTAGACACACACATAACTTTAAATACATATGATTAGGCGGATCATCACCATTTTTTTCACGAAACGCATAATTTTCTTTCGCGGAACATTAGGGGTCTGTAGAACCCAGTTTGAGAAGCGCTGCTCTAGATGCCATAATTGGTATAGCGAAGCGTCTGCTATGTGAACTTTTCCAGACGTTCACTTGTATCTGTAGAGAAATCAATAGTCTCAGGCTATCGGTACTTTCACGTATCTGCCTCCGGGGATCTTAGTTGTAATGTACATTTATGGCCCTCATATTTTGGATACATTTTGCCCTTGGTGGATCCTGTAATCGAATTGGTTATTTCTCGCGGTTTTTGGATCCAGTAGTCCAATTGGATACTTTTTGCCTTTGGTAGATCCGGTAATCGAATTGTTAGAAAATCGGGTATGTAGACAGAATGAATACTAAAGATAGATAAATGCATTGATTTTGTCTTCAACGGATTTTTTATTCGTGGCGTAGAAATTCCACAGATGGTGGCACTGTGAATAAATATGTGGAGTGTTCGTTGTACACCATTCGCCTAATTTTGTGGACTCAGAGACATGAACCACTGTCGTCTAGGTAAATACGGTTGTTCTGCGCATCACAGAAACAGTCTATTGTCAAAAAAATCATTGCCAGGATGTCCCATCCGTGGTCCAAAACAAATAAAATATTGCCAGGTTGTCCAATCCTTGAAACATTTCTTGCGAGTATAGTCGCAAAATGTATGAACCTCGCGAGTATCCAGTCCTGCTACAGAATAATCGCGTATCTAAAGAAGAAGAGACCAGAAATGTTGATTGAAGGAGTTACCGACATCCTGTGATGACATATTATTGCTGGTTATCAAGCGACTAAACAGCAACAGCAGAAAAATGCTATAGATACGTAAAAGGTAATACAGGTTTTTTTTTTCTTTATCAGATTGAAGCCTTGCCGTATCCCATTTACAGTATTCGGTTGACTACTTGTCGGACTCCCTCGAGAATTTCCAATTGCATACTTACCGGACTCCTTAGAGAATGTCGATTTGAATAATTGCCAAACTCCCTCGAAACTGTCAGATTAGATACATGACTCCTTGGAAAATGTCAGATTGAATATTTACTGGTATTCACCCAGAATATCAGATTGAAAATGAACTGGTATTCGCCTAGAATATTAGATTAAATATTTACTGGTTTTCACCCATAATATCACATTCAATATTTACTGGTTATCACCCAGAATATCAGATTCAATATTAACTGGTTTCCACCCAGAATATTAGATTGACTATTTACTAGTTTTCAACCATAATCTCATATTGAATATTTAGTTGTATTCACCCAGAATATCAGATTGAAAATTTACTGGTTTTCACCCATAATTCTAGAATAAATTTGTACTGGTTTAACGAAGAATGTCAGATTGGATATTTACTGATGTTCACCAAGAATGTTAGATTGGCTATTTAATGGTATTCACCCAGAACGGGTATTCACAGGAATGTCATATTGAATATTTACTGATATTCACCAAGACTATAATATTGAATTGTTACTGGTATTTACCAAGACTGTCAGATTGAATATTTACTGATATTCATCAAGAATCGCAGATTGAATATTTGCTGGTATTAACCCAGAATATCAGGTTGAATATTTGCCAATCTCGCTCTAGAATCTTCATGTGCATTATTGCCAAATCGTCTTAAAAATACATGGTTGAATTAATGCTGAATCCCAGGAGGATGTCTGATGTGGCTGATTGAATTATTGCTAGACTCTTTCGAGAACCTTTGATTGAATAGTTGCCGGACCCTCCCTCGAGAATGTCCAATGTTACTGAATATTTATTGGCCAGGACCCGAAATGGGAACAAATAATAGCAACTATCTGACTTGGCATGTGCGTTGTAAGAACATCCATACAGGTTATAAGAGGGTTTTGGGATGTAGTTGACTGTATGTGTCAAAATCACACAAAACAACCATGTCTTCTGTTACACTTTATTGTTACATTATGTTATATCTCTTCGTATGGCCAATAAAAAAAGAACAAAAAAAACAACAACTTTGTGTTATGATGTCGTTTAGGAGGTCATCTTCATTAACCTTTAATATTCTTAGCACTTCGTGATTTGTCTTATCCGCTGTCCATAGTATTCTCAATGTCTGTCTGCATCGTCTCATTTAAAATGAAAAAAAAACCCAATCCTTTTCGTCACTGATTTATGATGTGTCCAAGTTACACAACCGTAAGTTTTTACAACGACTTTTAGATATTAACTTTTACTTTCTGGAATATTTTCAGTGTTATTTATGGGCTGCGCCTGTAAATTGTGTTACCTCGAAACACATTGAATCCACAGGTCGGGATTGGCTAGTGTAAACACTCAATAATACTAATGGTAGTTTTTGGTGTTCGTGAAGCTGTATTATATTATCTTTCGAGGCCTTTAATCGAAAGGATATTTATTATACGCTTCGTCGAGTTATTGTCTAATGATCCTTCATTCATGGCTATTGTGCAGATATTCATACATGAGTGGACAATCATTTAGCTATGTGGAATTTGGCTGCAAATATAGATGAATCATATTTGGGATATTGGCATTACAGTCGTGACCCCTCACGATTATACGGCCTGCTAACTTATTGGACAACATCTATCTAAAGTGAATCGTTTGACGTGTCTCGTGATTTCCATTGGTTGTTGACACAACGTACACATCTACCTATACTGTGTGTTGACAACCAATGAAAATCACGGGCAACATCGAATGAGCTACTTTATAATAATTTTGTCCAATAATGGGTTTAAAAAAGCAAACATTTGCCGATTGGTCTCTATACAGTACCGGATGAATGTTTAAGATTACACAGTCGGACTATGGTTCATACAATTGTACAAATATATCTGTTCAATGTTTGTGTTACTGGGGATGCTTCAATACTTGTACATCATGTTTGTTGTTGTTGTAATAGTCCTTGTCTCGATTGGTGCGTTCTTAGTAACTTGAGTACACAGGTTGAATGTCTTGTGAGATCATATCTTTTTCTTTTTTTTCCTTCTTTTTTTGGAAAAGGGTGGGGTGGTTGGTCAAGTATGGGCATCCTGTTTCCTTGAGTTACAAGGCGATTCGGTGCCGCTAGAACGGACCTGGTTCAGTTCCCGTCGGCTGTAAGAATTATTGCCGTTTATCCTCATACTTGAATTTATTGGTTAATTATGCAGTCCTGTTGACTCATCGTGAATCATTCATCGAAAATGACACGTTTGACTTTGTCATCATATTCATTGGTCACTTTGTGGTGATATCCAATGAAAAACACGGGGAAAATCACACGTGTCACATTAGAATGGTGATTTCTCAATTGATCCCACATGGCTTTATCTTGACGAAGGTCACGATCTTTTAGCGTGGTTTTTGACCTATCACGTGTTTCATTTGGTCACTTTGTGTTATACATTGTGTCGACAGTAAATGGTAATCAAGCGAAAAATCAATAGCGTCACATTGGAAAAATGTCACATTCACTTCGCAGGTCATTTATTTTAAGTGGTCACGACTCAGTAAATAATGCATATCTCCATACTACGAGCTGTGACTGTTGGTATATAATACATATGGTCTAATTGGAAATATGCCTTCTTAATGACTGTGGCTATTCCCGTGATTTTCATTGTTCAGTGTGATTATACTGTTTTGTGATAAATTAAAATCAAGGGAATAGTCAAAATGCGTTATTGGCGACGGCGAGTCCCTCCATTAGCCAATATGTCTTATATTGCGGAGGGCACGTACCAGTACTATATATCGTTGCATCATGTGCTATTGTCGAGCACACTATTGCTCGTGTAATGCCTAGGCCTGAAAAAAAAAACTAACATCTAGAAGCAACATGGTAAAGAAATCCATCATTCTCGTATCAGATGCGATATGTTTTGCTTTCAGGATATATTGTTTTTGTGTGTGTGTCCATCACAAATGATGATGTCCATTTGTTACATCTTTTGAAATTCAGTTAGTTTTGTAATTGACTATGATTTTATAGATGGTCAATAAGCTATATTCTGACCGCAAATGCCTTTGGACAGTTCAAATATAGGATGACCTCTTTAGATGGTCTTTTTGTTTACCTGTGACTTTTATTGTGTTGCCGCATGTTTTCTCTTTTCAAAAGATGATGCGCCATTTTTTTGTACTGTAGAACGCCATATAGCTCTATTCTGTACAAGTTCTTCCCATGTATCTTGGTCTATTTCAAATGCTTTCAGTAATGTCTTTAAGGAGTTCTTATAACGTTTCTTTTCCTACATTCAGAACGTATGTCCTTCTGTAACTGACCATAGAAAAGTATCTTTGGAAGGCGATTATCTGGCATACATACAACATTATTTGCCCAGCGAATATGTGTCTGCGTTAAAATATTGTCAATGCTAGGGTAGATACCAAATCTGTTGCGAGTATGTGTCTAAATCAGCATGTTGTCAATGGTATGGATTCCAGATCTGTCAAGGACAGTGTGTTAAGTATTAACATTGAACTGAAGAGTTCTTGGAAGATGTTATGTTTTCTGATGCATCAAGAGCAAGTGTGGTCGGGAAATACCAAGAGAGAAGATGCTAGACAATCTGCTATTTTGGCTATGTAAGAACATATGAATTGATTGATGGCACAGGAAACCGAATGTTGCGGACATACATGATAATAAATTCCACACCACATGGACCAAAAGAATAAATTATTTACAACATACGAAATGGAATGTTGCGGAAAGACATAGCAAATGCCATACGACATGGACCATAAGAAGCAGATCATATATATTATATTAGCCTATTGTAAAATAACTACAATGAAAAGCATGGACTTTCCACGCCATTTCATGTCGCGCATTAAAATGCTTTACCAGGAATAGCATGCATCTATCCGCTTCAATGAATAAACATCTAAACTGGTATGAGGTCCACAAAACACAAAGTATGCATGTGCCACCTTTATTCTTGATTAGAAACTGGCCTCTCAGCACGTGGGGCATTTCCATAAGTGATCTACCCCCTGTTCCAGCAGTCACTCGACTCGATGGTGTTTCGAGTTTAATGCTGCCAAAAACAGACGTCGACATCAGGGCACAATTCTGGCCCTTGCGACAGGTTTCTTTGTTGTCCCGCCCACCCACGCCGTGCCCGTAACTAGTTCAAGCACAACGTCGGTCTGTCGTAACAACATGGTAACTGTTTTCGAGGGTTACGGCTACGGGATTTTATAGATGGCCTCAATATAAAGGCATGTCATCTACTAAGCTTTTCTGTTGCATGGTTCGTTTGTCTCACCACATCTGTTCACCATATACGCAGAGAACATTACGTGAAATGTATGAGAATACAAACATTGTGAACAGTTTAAACCTCGTAATATCACAGGCTATGAGAGTCCAGAAATTAAGTATGCAGACAACATCACCCTAATATCAAGAAGCATCGCAGGTTTAGGACACATACTTATGTCACTTACACATCATAGCGAGACACAACATCGTGTGCTCGTACATCGTAAAGAAGATACACTCATGCATATAAACAGAAATAAGCTTATATTTACAATAGTTATTGATAAAGAACAACTAGAAAATGTCAGCAACTTTTTAATATATCGGGCAAATAATTAACACGACATGAGATTGCTCAGCTGAGATCAGAAAGAGATTAGCAACGGCTCTAAAATAAAACATCACAGATTAAAAATCCATGGCAATGGGTAAACTGAATAACAAAATACAACTACATGCATTAAGAAGCTATATTTTTCTGGTGGCAATATATGGTTGTCAGACGTTGACAATGATATCTGCAAAGAAAAAGAAAATAGCTTATGAAATGAAATGTTATAGAACGGTCCTAAGAACTCCATATACATAAAGACGAACCTGCGCAGCCGTACTGAAAGACCTGAGTATATAAGAAGACTGTCCCCTCAAAACTATAAAACCATATATACGTTGAACATATAAAAAAGACACAATGGTTTAGAAAGATTATAATCATGAAGGGAAAAGTTCCAGGAAAGAACAAGGAACAGACCAAGGTGACGATGGACAAAGGACACACAAAAAGACCTTCTGAACAAGACACTGGAAACGGCTGTACAGCTTGCACAGAATCGAAAGGCTTACATACTGGCAGTAAGGACAACGTTCTGTAAAGGAAACAGATTTATAGATTGTAAAATAGACATAGTTACCTTGATGTGGTCCCCTCAGACTAGCCCCCAATTGTCAATTTGTTCTTCGTGGTCCGAAACTGTTGGCCCCCTTCGAAGTACATATGGTCTTCTTTGAGAACCACTGCTCTAAATTATGTCTGCCTCAATAACTTATAGTAATAACGTTAGAATCACCGCAATGACTACAGAGAACTTGTTTTAACACACTCTACCGAAGGTGACGCCGCGAGTTTGTTCTGAATGAGGTCTTGGTTTCATCTGGCAGTTTTAAAAAAAATATTAATGTTTTTCCTATAGCCTGCCTTATCAAGTGGAGGCGAGTTGTGGGCAATCGATAATCTGTTCAGAATATCTTTGGTAACTGGTCGTATACATTTGGTTATAGGAAGAGAATGTTCGGTGAACAGTTTGCATACCCAGTTTGTGCGCGTTTACTAGGAAATACATCATCATCACGTGCTGTGGAGGGTGGTGTATATGATTATTGATCTCACATCATACCCGTAATACTATGTAATACGACAATCAATAACAAGTGACGATAATCGATCTTATAAACCCGTAACCCGTTTCTACCTTCGGCCGTTCATTGTAGTACTGTTTTTGACAATGAATCATGTTTGCATACATTGCCAAGCCATGCACCTATTCATCGTTTCACTATTGAAAGCAGTTGTTATTGTGCGCCTGTATACAGTCATCCCTCGCCACTTCGCGGTTCATGAATCGCGACCTCAGTACATCGCGGATTTCTAAAACATATTTACAACATGTACACTTTAGTTATATCTACGTATGTTACACATACACGCACCATATTTATATTATATATACATTATTTTATGTATGTTATTTATACTATTAATATTTTATTTACATGTTTGAAACTATTCTTTAATGTTCTAATGATAACATATGCACTTATATGGTTTCATATACACTTATTGATATTATACATACACAACAAATTTATGTGTGTTAAAAATGAGAGGGTGACACTACTTCGCGGTTTTCCACTTATCGCAGTCGGTTCTGGTTCCTATTAACCGCAATAACTGAGGGATGACTGTACATCTCTGTTTTATTTCTTACATACCCATGTGTCTTATGCTCTCTATAGGAGATTCGTAGAATCCGTCTGTAACATTTGTATTCGAAGTCATGCAATCCTCTCTCCATTTACGCAGTGAGTGCCCACCAGCTCTCACTATACACCACAACAGAAAACACTAGTAAGTTATCAAGTTTGATTTTCACTCTAACACTGATATTGATTTTCCAAATTTAGTTTAGCCTCGACATAGAAGATAATACCATTTTCCGCCTTATCTTTAATTCTGCTGTTCATTTTCCATCGTTGTAACGTTAGATCCCAGATATTTGAAAGTATTCGTCTCCTAAAGTTAAAGTTGATTATCATTTCATCATGAGGTTGATCTATGTCTCTGATGTTAATCAAAATCTTCCTCTTTTTGATGTTGATTTCAATTCCGTACTTGCTGTTAACATTTTCCAACTTTTCTGTTAACGTTTTCGAACTTTGCTGTTAACTTTTGTAGTTCTTGTTTTTAACGAGCTATAAAATCAATATCATCAGCGAAGTACAACAAAGCGATCTCTGATCGATATTGAAGTGTTGTAATTCTAAAGGATCGGACTCTGTGGCGGAGGGGTACAGAGCCCGTCTGAGACGGTCAAGATATCTCTGTATCTCGTTGTTAGGTTGTTATATGTTTTATTTTGGTAACATCTACCGATTGTATATGTTTTATTTTGGTAACATCTACCGATTGTTGTTTATCTTGATATTTGTCCTGTGTCACTCCAGCCACCTACTTCCTGTTTAGGGTTGTTACCATGCTGGCACATTTATCCCTAGGTTCCATGTTCGATCCCCGCCACAGGCAATTGTGCAACCGGACTGTTTAGAAAGCAATGGCAGACTACTGAACGTATTTATATTGCTTAGAAAAACACTACAGCCAAAAAACTGCTGGATTGTTAACCACGTCCTGAATATGATATGCTACCAATTCTAAAATATCTCTTGTATTATGTGTTTTAGGTGTAAGTTGAAAATTGCTGGGGACATTATGCATCTTGCGGCACTCCAAAATTTGTTGTAAGATAAAGAGTATAATAGTAAACTGTAGTAACTTAAGCCATCATGGGTACGTAACAATAGCTTGTGGTGCCGGATTTGGCTCATGCGTCATATTGTGCCCAACATTGGTGCAATCACAAATCTCATGTTTTCATTTATTAAAGGTCTATACCAAGTGTTTCCAAGTGTTTCTCTTCTTATTACCATGCTCCACCTAAGTCTTTCTAAAATTATGATTCTCCCCACCCCCCAACAATGTAATACATACATATTTTTTATATATTTAAATATTGAATTATTCCCTAACTGACGCCTATTTACACCTTGTTCGAATTGCGCCCCCTGTGGGCGTGGGCCCCCACGTTGGGAAACACTGGTCTATACTATTTTCACATGCAGAAGTTAATACAACATGTATATTTTTAAAGTAAAAAAGAACATTATGCAAAGCGCTGCCAACTATCGTCTGCACGTTTTATCATTGTCATAAAATGCATAAAATGCTAGCAACATATCACTTGATAAATGAGTAGAGATGGCAGTCCCACGGGATTTTAAAATAGGCAATGTTCTCGGAATTATATAATATGGATTATGCAATCAATATTGCATGGTTTTCACGCAACACATTCCAGAGGTATATAGGTGGCACAGTGTTCATCCCGCATTTTTTATGGCTAGCGGAATTCTTGGAATGATATGGTCAGCATTATACCCACGGATGTTACTTTCCCAGAATTAGTTGGTACCCATTTCCTGAAAATCGGTCGACATGATAGCGTAATCTAATCGAACAATTGTATTTTCTGCCGAACGGAAAATCGAACATGGACCAATGAACTTAGAGGCAACTACACTTTATTATGGTGGTCATCTTTCTATAAACTCCTAACCCATCAGAGCTGTAGATGTACCACATTGGATGCTTCAGCACACAGTCATCCAGCGATTTCTATCCTAAATGATGCGAATATGTGAGGAAAAATATTGTCCTGTCCATTCCTTGATGCTGTGTGCTCTTGTCTGCCCTTCTCTGGTAATCCCCTCGTCCATGGTTCCATCCAGTAAATTACACTGTTTCCTTCTACATCATGCTTTTATGTGTGATATATAATATATTGTCTGTCTGTCTGTCGCAAGGTGGATGATGGTAAGAATATACACACGTGCCGTTAAGCGTAGGGGTGGTGAATGGGAGCTTTAGTTATCCAAGACCAGATGTGTTACCTTGACTGTTTAATCCATATTTGTTCAGGGTCGTCTTGATATAATCTTTTCGTAGGTCTTCCTCTTACTTTGTGTCCTTGTCTTCTAATGTTATCTGTTCCTGTCAGTAGTTGGTTATGGTTCATTCTCATAATTCCAAACGATATATTTGTTGTTTCTCAATGTATTCTGATATACAATCATTAATTAATCAAATAATATTTGGAACGATGAATAACACCAGAAGAAAGAGTGAATGACAATGTCAGTAATGATCTGAGTAAAGCCAGAACAGTCTTCACGAATCATTAGGGTTTTAACTATAGTAAACATGTACGTCTTTACAATCACCTGAACAGAAGACAACCACAACACACTCAAGTTTGACGGATGTGCACTCATCCATATGAAACTGTTGACCACCACCTTTTTGAATGCCCAGTACTGGATGACATCAGGAAATGCTTCTCTCTCCAGGGCCTGATAAATGGAACATATTATATGGAACAAAACAACAACTCACAGACACATCCATATATCACACAATGGCATTGGGTCAAAGGGCATGAGCCCATGGATCAGCAGCCAACCAACCATAGTGACAATGTGACCATATGATGCATGTCATAAAAATTCGCTAAGCAGGGTTAGGTGTGGATTTTACTGTCCGTCTTTGGAATGGTTTTTCGGAACCTTTTCTCACTAATATATAACAGTTCTTCCCGACATATTTTTCGTACATAAAATGTAATATATATATATAAATAGAATGCACATATTTTACATATATGTTTATATAAAAATACATATATACTAACAATACGCTATACATTTACTATGGAATCACTCTATAACGCATCATTTTATAACAAATTTCCGTATTTAACATTATTCACAATCCTCAATTATATTTATTGTTTGTACTGTATATAGCGAATTTCTATTATTACACACACATTACGTTGGTCCTGACCAAGTTGTTATAATGGAATTTCACTGTGCTTGCTTGTAAAATCTTAATAATAGAAAAACTGGTATTTACTTATTTAATAAAAATAACAATAATGCCGAATTCGTTTGTGATGGACATAAAGAAGCAGACACCGGTTGAGGAGCTGCAAACCACAGAATAACGCATTTCGTTTTCTGTGCTTGTGCTATTTTCTGCAGATATGAGTCTAAGAGTGAAACTCAGAAAAAGCAGTCTCTATTACTGTACCATAACACCATCTACACAATCGCCACGTACTTATTTATTGAAGAGTCTGTAATGTCATCCGTGTTATTAAGTTTCAGCTCGGGTTTAAGGAAAAGGTCATGCTGGTAATTTCACTCCATGATTGCGGATAATAGACCAGATCAGTGATTCTCAAATTTTTTTTTTATACCCGTTGTAGGACAATTTCTTTTTCACGCTTGATGACTTTCTTCAAGCTTATCACTATATAAGTGAACATTATATATCTGAACAATATATATCTTAACGCTATATATCTTAACGCTATATATCTAAACACTATATATCTGAACACTATATATCTGAACTATCTATATATCTGAACTATCTATATATCTGAACAATATATATCTTAACAATATATATCTTAACGCTATATATCTGAACACTATATATCTGAACACTATATATCTGAACATTATATATCTGAACAATATATATCTTAACGCTATATATCTGAACACTATATATCTGAACACTATATATCTGAACACTATATATCTGAACTATCTATATATCTGAACACTATATATCTGAACTATCTATATATCTGAACACTATATATCTGAAATATCTATATATCTGAGCTCTATATATCTTAACACTATATATCTGAAATATCTATATATCTGAACACTATATATCTGAACACTATATATCTGAACTCTATATACCTGATTGGACGTTTTTCAAATAGTTACCTTTCTGTGATCCAGGTAGATGAAATTTGTGTCCCAGCCCGCCCCTTCTCTCCCCATTTCAGTTTTGTTTCGTACTCCCCCTTCTCCCCCCCCCCCAGACAATGGCAGTGGCCCCCCGTGTGAGGTATATATCCCATCACGAGAAACACTGGCTATATAATTGTGATGTAAAATAGTCAGAATATGTAGTTAGAGCTTGTAACGCTCTACAATTTTCAAAAAATGTTTTTGGACTGTTAAGATTTTTGTTTAATGTGAGGAAATCACAGTCTTGTTTTGAATAATTTAATATGAGTTAGCATTAAGCGTTGGAATGTTTCAATAGTTAATTACTAATTGTATTCTTGGCACATTTGTGCAATAAGTATGCCATCGTACGCTGTTCTAAGACAAGTACCTAAGCAAAGATGGAAACGAGCACCGTGAGTCGCTGAGACCCACTAACAGCACCATTGCTTTTTTGTCATGATTGTTATAAGCGGTGACTAAGGAGTAGTGAAGTTTATTGCCTCACAGTATAGGCCAAAATGACCCACACGTGCTGAAGTCCAATGTGTCAGATCAAAAAGGCATAAGCATATAAACGGCGACCCAACACGTTCAGTCTTGCGGTCTACGTCCTACTAACCAGTAGGATTTGAGACCGAATCTTGCATAAGACAAAAGGTGCATTGTTCAATAGATTATTTATCATTGTTCAGTCAATAACACGGCAGATGAACCACCGCGAGAATGTCGATATCTCCTCCATTTGTGTTGCCACTTCTAAATAGATTACTTTCTTAAAACAGTTTATATCTGTCTTTTACTTCTATACAACCACAGATTACATTGATTTCTAAAGATGTGTACACAAAGATGTTGCACAACCGTATGTATTCAAATCAAGACCGTCGGCGGTAGAGACATATGTAGAGAAAGAAAACAAGCCGTCATAGGTTACGTTTTTGATTATTGCCGTGATTTTTGTTGATCAATATTTTTATACTTGGAGCCGCAATTAAAAAAAAACAACGATAAGACCGACTAACAAAGAGCACGGAAATAATACAAAATCAGACTTAAGGTCATGTTTTCATTCTGTACACAGGTCTTTACATGCGTACTGTCATGGCAGAAGTGATCAGCATATTCGGGTTGCTGGGTCAAATTCAGGTTAACCCGCGACCAATCGTGAAACAAGACCTAACGGTAAAATCAAAACACAGCAGAATTAGCATTCTTACAATATGTTTTTTAAAATTATTGCTGTGTTTTTCTTTCGTCACTATTTATAGACTGGTATCTGACAACGTCGACCAACAAAGTGCGCGGGAATAATCGAAAACATGAATCAAAAGATTTGATTGAATTCTGTTGGTAGGTCTTCTGAAGTCACGAGTTAGCCAGACTGAGTCGGATCACACCTGGCGAATGTAATGTCAAATTTAAAGCTTATGTCACCTTTCGTAGGCAACCATTAACTGATGCCAAATGAATTTGTTTTCTTCACAAGTCTCATCGTAATTCGACATGAGCACGTGTTTCATGCGCAACTTCACATAACTTACACGCAATCATCTCTTCTGTTTGGTTATTTGGCAGCTTGGTTTACTTATTGTCTGCAATATTTTCCGATGAAATGTTTCTCCGAGCTGCTAAGCCGATGCATATAGAAATATTAAATCATATTGACAGTGCATTGATAATGGCTCAATATGACCGCCATTTTTTCACACTTTCCATGAGGTTACCATTCCATATGTCAGCAATCGTAGGACCAAACATACTTTTGTCAAATCACCTCTCCCCCTTGTCAACAACTGTCAGAGTGTTTCAGAGCCCCTTCCCTTCTTCCGATGTCTTCCGTAATTTATAAACATCATCCTTAACCAACATATTCTATGTAAGCCCGCGTACGCACATGTTCAAAGTCCAGAAACCTATTACGGAATGATGTTATTCGAGAAGCACGTGAACGCCATAGCAAATATGGATTTCATAAAAAAACAACTAAGAGTTGAAAAATGTTGATAACATTTTGAGACAACCTCCAAGCAACCCATTTCAAACAATAATAATATGTGTATTAAAATATATCAGGGCAATAACAAGAGGAAGACGCACAAAGACAGGGATGGTGGAGTTAGTCAACTATGGCAATACTGCACACTACACAGACTAGTCTTGTCAAGGAAACTCTTCTTAACTGAAACACTGAAAGACAAATGAAAATGGCATAGGCTCTATTTAAATATTACTCCACAGTGAGTTAGTCATCAGGTAATCATCATAGCACTCCGGAAAATTCCATAGGTGATGCGATCTCATATTCAGTATGTCATTCAGCACGTGACCACTGACTGCTCCGTTTCTGTGTTGGTTGATAACTCTTCTTTTGATTCCTATATGCCGCTAATTTCTCACAACGGTACTATGGTGACCAATGAGTAGTTCGCATATTGAATAATCATGTCTTTTTGTACTTTTTTCTTTCCATAGGTAACTGGGATAGTGATATTAGCCATTGGTATATGGACCAAGGTTGACCTATACAAATATCTGGAACTGTCCTCCATTTATCAACCAGAGGCACCCTATATTCTGATTGGAGTTGGGGCTGTCATTGTCCTAATTGGCTCCCTGGGCTGCTGTTGCACCATTAAGGGCCACTCATTTCTTCTGTACATGGTAAGAATGTTATTGTCAAGAGTATCTTGCCTCGTATGAGGAAATTAATAAAAAAATATGTCATTAATATTTCCTCTTCAGCGTTCATTCTCAAACTCCCGCTGGATCTCCCTTGTAGCAGGACCATCTTCCTACTAGATTTCCAGCATGATGTTGTCCAGAGAATGGGAATACGTTGTGTCGCCGTTTTATTTGCGCCATTGACCCGACACATCCGTCTTCGGCGGGATATCATTAATATAACATGTAGTGTATTAATCAACATGGACTACACCAAAATTAGCTGCACAAACATGTGCAGTACTAACATGCACTGCACAAACATGAGCTGCACCAAAATGACCAGGTGTAATGAAAAAACAAATTTGTTAGATTGTGCACAGGGTACTATTACCTCTGAGCATGCCTGTATTGATCTTACCATTAGCATTTTGTGTGATTCATATTTGAAACAGGCTTCCAGTTCGAAGAGCATGGTGCTACAAACCTACCCACTTTATCAGGAGGCCCAATACCAATTATGGCCACATGAAATCATACTGGAAAATAAACTTTGTACACAAAATGTGATCTCCTACAAATGACAAGTGTATATATGAAATACATTTATACAAAACACAAGTTCTTTATATGAAATTAATGTTAAAGTCTGAGACTGGAGACGAACACACAAGAAGTAATTATTACATTGTGATCATTGCAATTTTATATTTCATTTGAGTTTATAAAAAGGATATTTACATCCAACTTTAGCATCTATTTTTAAGGAAAGTTTAGTTTTCTGTCTGCTGATTGTCATCAGATAAGAAATGCATTCTTGATTCTTGAGTAGAAAAGTGATTCATCACAGCAAAGTGGACATTGTCATACCTGCTTGAATCTTTCATTAGACTTCCAAGGATGTTCAAAACCCAAAGCTCCAGAAATATATGTTTATTACAGGATCTTTCCAGAAATGAAAAGTTGTGCTGACTAACCAGACAATTATTCATATTTGTGTGTTCTTTCCATTCAATTATTGGTCATTCAACATTATTATCCTACCATTTCCAGATTTTTATGCACTATTTACTCCTTATACTGTAGTTTAACCTTGATGGGGTCCTGTATTATGACTTTTCTGGGAATTGAAAACATGTCCAATATTTCTATTCAGATATATGATTTAGTTTGTAATGCTGGCTACTCCTCATTTATCCTATCAACATTTACATTATTAGAGTGTTTCACTGTGATCAATAATTGACATTATTCATGGGAACATAGCATGTGTGCAACTTTTTGTATGAAGGAATGACCATCTGGTGTCAATCCTTAATCCTCATTTGAGTTTCTAAAATAAATTTAATAGGTGTACTGTAGTTTGGTTTAACTGATCTGGATTTTGATGCCCTATTACTGGTACAATTAAGCATGTCTTCATGTCATCTCCTTCTGCTCTTCTTCTCAAGCTCATTGTGTTAGCAATATAGCAGCCATGCCATGTTAAATCATGGTGTGATTCTTTGTTCTGAAATCTACACGTGTAATATAGTGCACATGACATCATATCTTTCACTATCAAGATAGATTACTCTGTACTTCAGCTCAAACTATCCATCAAATTCTGTTATTTTGACCTCAATTTCGGACACATATTCTGTATAAAGATTTTTTTGTTGCATTCGTTCTCAACCTTCGTTAAATCTCTCTTGTAGCAGGGCAATGGTCCTACTACTATATTTTCAGTTGGATATAGTCCAGAAAACAGAGATGGGTTTTTAATTACGTTAATGGCTCAGCACATCCGAAATCTATTAAGAGAACTGCATTAAAGGTAAATACTAAAGGCCAAAAGGATCATATTCAATGAACCCAGAATATATTCAGTCCAAAATATGGTAAGTCTGTACTAGTTAGCAAGTGTCTGACTTGAGCATATCATTTTTGGGTACCAGGTTTTATTACTATATCTAGCACTACTTCTTAGATAGAATGATATGTCACTGTCTGTTTGAGAGGACCACCATGAAGAGAGGTTCTTATGAGCCCTGTTTCATCAACCCAATGCTAGCAGTCAGGTATTACGCACTGACAGCTACAGGTCAACATTTGATTCCAGAACAGTTTGTGTTCTACATTCATTTTCTCCCTCTTGCTAGACTATGTAGGCTATACGCAACCCTGAGGGCCCAGAGAACTGTACTGAAGATCCATCCAGTGGGGCTACAGGAGAGTAACTGTTTTAGTGATAAATAGCAAGATATATTTCTATGAATATATGAGATATATGAGATATATTTCATCCTTCTTTTAAAGGCGCCATTGTTTCCGCAGAAAGAAATGTGTCCCCAAAATAGATTCCAATAGATTTTCACAGTGGAAACCATGTGGTAATTCACCATAGTCCAAATTCCTCAGTCCCCTTCTTTGACATGCATGTCGGGTGCCAGTGTTACCATTCTTTGCTTTCTGTCTGAGATCTAGGAACACACTGACTCCATTAAAAATATTTGTATCACTGATTATTGCAGCTGAACATCCTGTTGTAAGTTTATAGTAAAGTTGTCATGTGCTGTTATATTTTACAGCAAAGTAATGATGTGCTGTTATATTTTACATCAAAGTAGTGATAAGCTGTTATATTTTACAGCAAAGTAATGATAAGCTGTTATATTTTACAGCAAAGTAATGATAAGCTGTTATATTTTACAGCAAAGTAATGATACGCTGTTATATTTTACAGCAAAGTAATGATGTGCTGTTATATTTTACATCAAAGTAGTGATAAGCTGTTATATTTTACAGCAACATAGTGACATGCTGTTATATTTTACAGCAAAGTAGTGGTAAGCTGTTATATTTTACAGCAAAATAGTGACATGCTGTTATATTTTACAGCAAAGTAGTGACATTCTGTTATATTTTACAGCAAAGTAGTGACATTCTGTTATATTTTACAGCAAAGTAGTGACATGCTGTTATATTTTACAGCAAAGTAGTGATGTGCTGTTATAGTGGCAACAAATTCAGAAGTAGGACTGGCCACCTCTAAATGTTAAGGTCAAGTACACTGAGGTATCCAACACATCTTAGCACTTTGACATTATAGGCAATAATACCATTACCTATTAATATTTATAGAAAACAAACTGACTTGAAAGGCCATGTCTATTGTGTGGTGTTGTTCAATTATTCATCAAAGTAAGCCGGTCACTTGTAAGGTTCTGTGAATACTGGTAATGACTATGGATTGATTTCTCTCTTGATCATATCTAATTTTTCTTGTCCTGTATGTTTGTGAATTAAGCTCTTATCATCATCAAGTGCCATGAAAGTTGGCTGCAACGGACCACCAATATCCTCTGTCTTTTGTCTTGATAGTGTACCCTGCTAGACTGCGTCCTGTCAATTTCATGATGTTTCTTTCTTATTTGTATGTCTGCGTACCTTTTTCTTGCTGCCCATCGACTCTACCTTTAAGTAAGCTCTTCAATATGGTGGCGTGTCATTTTTATGTGTTCAACATATTTTTGTTTATACTACGATCACAGTCCACCCCCATTGCACAAGGTACTGCCTACCTGTATGATTATTTCTCTTGTCTATGTTTATCAGTTTATGTTTATCATTTATTTTATCATTTATTTATTTTCCCATTGAGGCCAGCACCCTGCAGTGGTGATGGGGCTTAGTTCAGCCATCAGGGGCTGAAAACTAAGACTGGTCGGGCAATCCCACTCGAGCAGGACCATAGTCCTGCCCAAGTAAGCAGAGTGCTGAAGACGGAGGCAACCAGCCAAAAGGCGCACAGATAATCAGGATGCCACACACAAAACACAATAGAAACATGTCTGTATTTATAAATAGTTATGGTGCCTCCCCTGTGGCGGACGTTCAGGCAGGGACGGTGCCCTATACCTTGAAAGGGCCCAACCTCAGTTACTACTCCACAGCCACATGTATACAAAGTTCAAGATTGGCAATATGGCCATATGTACATGTGGACAGGCAGCACAGAGTGCCAAACATATACTTCAAGAGTGTTCTGAACATGAAACGCTGAGGCAGACATATTGGCCAGAGGAAACACCACTGGAAGCAAAGCTCTATGGACCACTGTATGAACTACAAAAGACAGTGAGTTTTATTAAGGAGACAGAATTACAGATATAGACATGTTTCAAGTGAATGAAAGAAGAACAAATTTATTTATTTAAATATAATTATATTTAGGGTTAGGATTAGTTCTGTAAAAACATAATTACCCCTAACACTAAAAAATAATATTTCATTTAATTATTAATTATTTATTGATATAATATAAAGATCACTTAACCACAACATGTGTAGGCAAGCATTAATGTGAAACAAGAATGAAAACAGTGGTTGGACTGCGATCATAGTACATTTGTGTTTAATTTTTGTTTCTTTAATAGTTGGATTTTTTCACACTCAGTATTGGCAGATCATCTTTGTATGCTTTATCTTCTTTCCGCAAAGTTTTCCCAATCCTTCAATATATCCTCTCTTGTTTTCATATTTCATTTTTGGTGGAACCATTACCATTCCCCATTAGTCAAAAGAATTTTATGCTGCAATTTGAGTTCATGTATGCTTTTTGTTTCTTCCAATTACTTTTTTGTTTCTCCTTACCAGACTTTATGCAGTTAAAAACTATTAGAAATAGTACATTATGCTATATTCCAATGTATGGGCTACATCAAACTACACAAGAACTCTTTCTACTATGTCCATCTAATCTCAATGTATAGGGATTGATTCTTGATTAGAAAGTGGCCTCACAGTAATTGGGCATTCATATAAGTGCTCCGCCCTCTGTTCCAGCAGCCACCCGACTCGATGGTGTTTCAAGTCTAATGCCGCCGAAACATACGTCAGCATCAGGGCACAACTCTGGCCCTTGCAACAGGGTTCTTTGTTTTTCCACCCACCCACGCTGTGCCCATAACTAGTTCAAGCACAACGTCAGCCTGTTGGAACAACCTGGTATCTGTTATCGGAAGTAACAACTACAGTATTGTATAGATGATGTGCCATGAAGCTTCTATAAGAAGATAACCTCAATATATAAAGACATGTCATCTACTAAGGTTTTCTGTTGCATGGCTGGTTTGATTAGTGAGCCATTGGTGAGACCCACATACACAACCACATGTACTATAGGGCTATATCAAGCTGGACAAGAACTTCTATTATGTCCATTTCAATGTATAGAACTATATCAATCTAGACAAGAACTCCTTATACTGTGTCCATCTATTTCAATGTAGAGAACAACTTAGAGAGGAAAGATAGTGAAATTTCTTAATGAGAATGCATAGCTGTCTACCTATTTTTTCATAAATTTGTATTTTTAACAATTTATTTCCATATTTCAATGAAAACATCTGTATTTAGCACTCAAGAAAAAACAACCCCACAATTTATTTATTTTTTTAATTTTTTTTTGCCCTATCAATACGTTCAATATGTGCAAAACATCCACATTAGTAGTAACTACTGAAGATCTGAAGATGTAACAACAAATTACCCTTTTTTAAAATAAAACCACTCCAAAAACAACAACATATTTTGTGGGGTTTATTTATGGGGGGGGGGGGGGTCGAAATCTGTATCACCACAAAAATCTGTAATAGCTTACACCTATGAGATTGATATAACATTGGCAAGACTTCGAGAGAAAATCGAAGAATTGTAGTCACTCTGTGTGACCTATGCTCAAACGGCTGTCATTGGTTTGAATTTATTGATTCCTTTTATTACGTCTATGTTTATAAATGTCTCTGGAAATCTTATTTTAGCAAATATTCCATGATGTTCTTTTGTTGTTTCAAACAGAACAAGATTAATTTACATGTAAGCTGACATGATCCCTTGTCAAAAACGATCCTACTGGGAAGTCAAAGTTGGAAGAAGTAGAGTAGAACACAGAAAAATCATGGGCAAACAACATTGAGGATTGGGGTGGTCACGATTTTTCCGAAATTATCCACATGACTGAAGAGAAATGGCTGGAGGACTCTGTATATTGATGTCTTCAATGTTCTTATCACTATATTCCTGATGAGTTATATTTTTATAAATGATATGGGTAATATTATATAGTTTATGTAATCTTTGCAGTTTGCTGGATTCCTGTTTGTTATCTTTATTGTGGAGCTCAGCGCAGGAATTGCACTGTTGATATACAGGGGAAAGGTATAGTAACTAATATTCTATATATTGCAAAAAGGTTAGATAGTATTTTATATGTTATGTAACTAGTGGAAGAAGAAAGGAGCATAATCGACTATGTGATACCGAAGCTCTCACTAGTTCTTATATCCCAAGCATCCACACACTTCTAAAGATTGGCCAACTTAGATGGGAGAGACATATTGTGCACATGACCATAACATGTATCACAAAATAATTAATGTTCAGTGAAATTAGTAAGAAGAATTTCATGAAAAGAGAAGAAAACAAAGAGGTTCTAACAACATATTGTATGAAGACAGAATTATAAAAGGAAATACTAGGGACCAAACCCGAAATAAAGGACTGACGAAAACGGATGTGCCGGACCTCAGAAGTCCAGGCCACAAAGTGGCCAACCAAGCTGCAAATAAAACAGTTTTACTGTGGAACCTGCAGCACAAAGTGATTCACGTTCCCCGGCGTAAATCTATATATATTCGTTGTGGTTATATGAGAGCAAACGCTGAAGAAGAAGAAGGATATACAGATCAAACAAATAAAATATTTGGACATATTAAAAGACATGATACCTCGTTGATGACATTACTTCAGGGGAAAGTTGATGGGAGGCAAGCAAGAGTTAGGTAGAGATACAAGTGGGAGAGTAACATCATGAAATAGACAGGTTAAAGTCTAGCAGAGTTCACCACCAAGACAAGAGCTACTTTTGTAGCTTTTATTCACATTTCTGACATAAAATGTGATTTTACCAAACTTCTGAATCAACAACATCTTCTCAAACTGTATCAGTTCTGTGGATAATCCAATTACGAACACAAAAATGTATAGTATATAGGCACAGTTCTTTAATTGTGTTTGTTATTTGAAAAAAATCTGACAGGTCGGCTGAGATATTAAGGTCCTCTGAGATCAGAATTCAATCAACATTTATGTCAGATTTTTCTTGCAAAAGGGCGTATATCTGCTTAGGTATTCTGCCATTTATTGCCAGATTAAATTTTAATAATGAATGTGACCAAAGTAAATAAATTAGTTATACTTTCACAAAACAATCAATATGATACCTGTGCCGCTTTCCACGACTTACCTCTGGTGGTATATAGGCATGACAAAAATATGAAGGACATCTTGGTCCATAGTCACCTTACGTCTTCTGTTCTTGACCAGTTTGGCACTGTATGTTGCTCACGTGCCTATTGCTATATGTGTCCTTATGTGGTTCAGATGCACTCCATTTCATTTCCCAAGGCCACTTTCTCCATCGATGAGGCCTTTACATGTGAATCCTGTAATGTTATTTACGTGATCATATGTAAATGCTGTGGCAAACAGTACATCGGGGAAACCGGCTTAAGATTGAGCAATCACTATTGTAACCATCTTCATACCATCAAGCACAAAACACCTACTCCTGTGGCGACATACTTAAATGGAAATGGTCATCATGGTGCTAGTTTTAGTTATAATCCATCGTGTCTGAGTGAAGCGATTATAAATTCTGTGTTTTACGTAAGTACCGGTACTTTTCACCAAACATAAGTGTGCTCATTAATATATATGGAAAATATAAGGAAATATGGTGTCTCGTACCACACTTGTTCACAACTTATCAATAACATACAAAATTGATATCATAACACATCAAAAACATGCCAGAAATAATGTGGACATAGTACATCAAAAACATGCCAGAAGTAATGTGGACATAGTACATCAAAAACATGCCAGAAGTAATGTGGACATAGTACATCAAAAACATGCCAGAAGTAATGTGGTGGACATAGTACATCAAAAACATGCCAGAAGTAATGTGGACATAGTACATCAAAAACATGCCAGAAGTAACATGGGCATAGTACATCAAAACATGCCAGAAGTAACATGGACATAGTACATCAAAAACATGCCAGAAGTAACATGGACATAGTACATCAAAAACATGCCAGAAGTAACATGGACATAGTACATCAAAAACATGCCAGAAGTAACATGGACATAGTACAATTGCAATCAGAACTATCCTTGTGTTGATAAAAATACTGATAATGATTAAATAAAGAAAACATGCCCATGTAGTTTTATAGACGGTCGTAATTTGTAATGGTATTATACGATTGATTAAATGATGGTACCTAGCAAAAAAGTTATGAATTTAGTTTTTTTTTTTTTTTAATATAATATTTTTGAAGGTAGTAATTTGGTATTACTTTTCCATTTGTTATGTCTAGATCAGGAGTTCAAGATCTTTTCCTTCTATTACACCATATATTTGTTTGCACTGATATTACTCCTTGAAAATAAAAGTGGACAAAAGTTTACTTTTAATTACAATCTGACTGTTTGATATCTTCAACATATCACCACCCAAGTGAACATGTTACTAAATAAATATTGAACAAATCATACCTGTGTCTCAAATGATACAGTAGAAATCAGATTATCCTAATCCCAATTGGCCGAATCCCCAATTATCTGAATCGAATTTGGGTGAAATAAGTTTAGAGTGAAATTGCTAGCGGATGCAGTACAGAGGTCCTGGTGCAGTGCGCATGTGCCGTTACTATGTAGTTTATTTGCAATACATAGTTGCTTACAAATTACTGTACTTTTATCAATAAAATTCTGTTCATTTCAATGTACGATTGTATGTATGTATGATTGTATGTATGTATGATTGTATGTATGTATGATTGTATGTATGTATGATTGTATGTATGTATGATTGTATGTATGTATGATTGTATGTATGTATGATTGTATGTATGTACATTGTTTTGCTTCATTCCTGAATATCTAATTATCCAAATTTTTTATTATCTGAATCGACCTGATCCCCACTTAATTCGGATATAATCAGATATATATATTAATTTGTTTTGCCTTGATTACTCCCAAAATTCTAATTTGTACACATTTTAGGGTAATTTATCCTTGTTTCCCCAACCGCTGTCTAGTTATAATTAAAGTGTCACAGATAGTTCTATTTGTTTGTGAATGTGATGTATTTCAGCTTGAGAAAGGTTTCAAGGATGGACTGGCAAATGCTCTAAAAAAATATGATGTGGATGGAGAACAAGAAATTACTGATGCACTGGATGAGCTGCAGAGGAAGGTAAATATCACCTTTTATTCCCTTAACTTTTTGAGATTTTAGTACTCGTAAATTAGTTAGTTTGTTCTTTTTGTGCTGCAGGCGGCACATATGGCAGAGGTTTTGATTCTCCATGTGTTGCTGTCCGCTACCTGCAGTTTTAGTTCTTGTATGGTCTTGCAGCATGTTGTTTCTCTTAAGTACTGTATTTTTTAGCGTTGCTTTAGGCCTTCCTAGTTTTTTTTTCTTTTAACCTCAGGTGTCCACATACAGGCTTGTTAGTTTATTCTGTTTTCATCTAGTCTTAAAACATGACCCAAGTATTTCCATATGTGTTTTCTTATGACGTATGAAACATATTCTTGGTGTGTTTTGTTTCTTAAATCATTATGTGTGATGAAATCGCTTGATTTTATGTTCCAATTTCTGGAGACATTTCGTTTCGAAACTGTTTAATTTTTGTCTGCTGCTTGAGTTGATGTCCATCTTTCACTTCCATATGTTAATACTGGGACAATACAGGAGTTGATTTGCTTTAGCTTGATGTTTCTTCCTAGATCTTTGGACTTCCATATATTAGTTAGTTTAATGATTTTGCTTGATGTAACTGCTATGTGTGTATTTCTTTCTTTCATTAAGTTATCGGTCAACAAACATTCAACTGCCCAATTAATTGAAGTTGTGAATTTTTCCAGCATTTGATTGTTTACTGAGATGTTATTTTTTGAATGGGTAGGTTCCTTGTTTTTTTATTTGGATGTGTTGATCTGGAGGCCAATCTGATCTGCGAGTGTGCATAATTTGCTGGTTATATCTGTGTTTGTTGATGAGTAGAGTTTAAGATTGCGATGTCATCCACAAAAACAAAATCAGTTAAAATGTTGTTATGTCAGGAAACACATTAACAGAAAATAAAGACATCTTGAACAAATGTATGGAAATGTGCGAAGGTCCAAACAAAGACACAGACACAAATACAACTAAACACATGACAATTACATAGGTGCTCAGTTTTCTAGCCAGGGCTGATCAGAAACCGTCTTACTAGTGTCACCTACCGCATTTATTCAGCCACAATGACACTATTCCACAACTTTCCAAGAGCTATGGCACTGGTACACTACATACTATGTCTAGGTGAACTATCAGAGTGATTTTTATGTCACATCAAGAATAGCGGGTGAATTTTAAACCTGGGTCTGTTGGTCAGCAGGTGAGTGTCTTAAGGCAACATTGCTGCAGCTCTCAACACCTTTGCACATTACAGTATTGGCCTAGGCAAAAACAGCAGGCCTGAAAATTTTAGGGGTTTGAAATATTGCTTCTTTTCTGCAAATGAAAGAAGAGCGGATTGTTTTTTTAGTCTAAACGTTTATGTTTCCACTTTTAGGCAGGTCATTCTATGTTGTCAAATCTGCAAGTTTTTCTGTGGTCGAAATACAATAAATTGTATTGAAAAGACATAATGGGAGAGGAATTTGTGTCTAGTTTGATGTAGTTATATACATTCAAATAGGAAATTCTTATTGTTTTATACTAGATTTTAGCCTGCTTGTGATATGGATTTATGCTCCCAAAGATTCACTATGACTGGTGTCCATGTGAGTGGACACTGTGTAGACCTATAGCTACTTACGATCTACTGCTCTAGACATGCTGTTGTTCATAGGAAGCAAAGAATATGCAGATTTGATTATAAGTATATCTAGTGTTTGAGTGGACAATAAATGAGTTAGACATTTTGAAACCGCTTTGAGAGTGCTTTGATAATATGTACATACTGGAAAAATGGTCATACCATTTAAGAGTGCTTACTGGTAACACGATACTGTGAACACAATTAGGCTGTAGTTTGAAGAATTTGGTAGTAAATGTGTGACAAGTATGGCTGAGCACCTTCAGTTCTGGATAAGGAGTATATTTAGTGTACAAATTGCATGAATAATCAGTAACCTCTTCAACCTCTGCCAGAGAAGATGGCCATCTGTAGATCTGTCTGGATTGCAATAATGTCCGCTCATAATCAATAACACTCAGTGAAAAAATTATAACATTTTGACTATTTCTTCATCCACTACAAGATGTATATTCTGCTAACCATTTTATACATGTTTATACGTTGAATCTAGTTGTCAGCAAGAATCTCCTTCTGACAAGGTTGACCGACAACTGGAAAGTGGGAAATTGTTTCCATGCCTTGCTAGGTTGTCAAACTAATATTTTCTCACATTGTCCCCATCTGTTTCTGTTCCCTTCAGTCTTGCCTGTTGTGACTATGTTCTTAAAACCTGCCTGTCTGATAAAGTGACAAAAAAGGTCTTTTTCTTATATTATTCTTGCATTCATTATAAACACCCCAACCACATCTATAATTGCCTCTAATTTTCCAGTTTGTTTATAATGAATGCGCGCATTTTCTCTTTTACTGGATGCGTTTCCATTCCTGCGTCATAGAGACATGGCTTGATGAAAGTCATCTATTTTGTTTATTATTGTGGTGTTTATTGTTATTTGTCTCTTGAAAAAGGTTCCATTTGAGCCGATACGTGGAGAATTGTCATGTGTAGTGTTATTGTATGTTTTTTTTATATATACGTTTTTATATATTTTTATTCATAGGCAAGGTAAGTGTTTTTAGTAACCTGTTTAATTCATTTTGCTTTACTATTTCTTCATTCGGTTACTGCGGCTCCCTCCACTTTGTCGGACACCCTCCGACCATTTGGTTATTTATAGAATTCGCTGGAGGACTCTGTGTGCTGAGGCATCCAATGTGGTACCACTATGACCCTAAAGGGTTATGGGTTTATTGATTGATTGATTGACCTGGTTCCAAATGTCTTAAATCTTCACTTAACCACCATCCATAAAGATGTCAATGTCTATCCCCCTTATATATATATATATATATATATATATATATATATATATATATATATATATGTATATATATATATATATATATATATATATATATATATATATATATGTGTATGTTTCATTTAGATAATACACAATGTAAATTCCTGTTTATATTACAGCTTGTATGTTGTGGCATTGACAACTACACAGATTGGTTCAACACTCCATATTCATTAGCTCAACCAGTGAAAAACTCTGTACCGGAGTCATGCTGCCGTGTCAGCGAGGATACATGCCGTCACACAGGATTGTCTCCAGGAAATCAGACCACAAATGACATCTATACTCAGGTGATAAAATTATACATTTTTGAAGTGTCCATTAAAAAATAAGAAGATTTAACCCTTAAGCTTCTACGCACGAGTTTACTTGTTTCTTTGTCTTACTGCTGAAGATGAGTTAAAACCCATTAACACTTCATTCACCAACAAATAAGAGCGTACTTATCTGCCATTATTGAGGGTGTAAGCACAATTTTATACATGGATATCACCATCTTTAAAAATCCAAATAAAATTGATTTAGCGCGAGAGAAGCTTGATACTTTCTATGCGTTGTAACAACTGTTTGCGCTTTCTGAATGAATTTGAAAGCTCCAGAATTATTTCAAATACAAAATGCTACTTATAATGCTAGGCCTAGATTTACATTAATTTCTATAAATCATACCATATTACCTTCGAAATATCCAATATTTCATGATAAAAACTCATCTATGATGTCTATATCTGTATTCCACATGTGCCACCATGTCTACACAACATAATTTCCTGGATACAATAGTTTTAGTAACATCATGCAATGAGTATTTCTGATCTATCATAGCGGTTTCAATGATCGTTGAAATTGGTCACCAAGGATCTACAACGGAAATTCATTGGTGGTCGAAATTGGTCAGGAAAGTGTTAAAGAAATTTTTAAAATTGTTAAAGAAGTTATTGGGGAAAGAATGTATCGCAGCTGGAATTTCTTCCTGAGATAAATGTAGTATCTACAAGTTTAAAAAGACACTCAGAGATAAGATCACTATAATTTCGGGGTGATCCACCAAGCTGGAAATATGTGGGCTACAGTAACACGGCAAATGCATTATGAACATTAAATACATTCAAACGCCAAGTCAGAAATGATACAAATAAAATGGTGATACAGTACATCTCCGTTCTCTAGATTACATTCTGCTGGGTATCTAGTAGGATCATTGTTTTTGTCATTGTCCTCCTACTGCAAGAAAAATCCAATGAGATCTTGACAACGAATGCTAAAAAAATAGACACTCATTTATCTTTTTATATAGTTAAGGAACATTATATAGATTACCGAATAATATGTCTGTGTTTTGTTATTGAAAAATGCATGTGCCTTATTACTCAAAAATATATATTAACAATATGATTTTCAGCCCAGTAACCTCAAATGCCTAATGTTTTTAGAATATTTTTTGCTGAGGATTATGACTATTTTATCACAGACAGTTGTATTGGTGTTTTATTACTGCAAGCGCCGAGGTCGAAGCATCAATCCTCTATATTGTTTAACGTAAAACTGCTATTTAACCATTTTTAATATTGTTTTCAATATTTACTTACCAAATAATTTGTTGAACACCAAATGCTAAACATAAAAATATATGGATAGATACAAGTACACACAGAAGCATTGGTTGTGTTAATCTAATAATTTGGACACATAATCATAAATGATGGTAAATATTAAACTGCAGCTAAAAGAAGAATAAGAATGGCTAAAAATACTTTTAAATAACAGTGGAAACTTCTTACATCTAAAGAATCACAAACTAAAAATGATAATTTTAAAGTGTTACATCTACGCTACAGTGATGTATGGCTCAGAAACATGGATAGTGATAAAAAAGCTGGAACACATAATTGAAGCCTGCTCACAGAAGAATGGAAAGAACTCCATGAAGAGAGAAGAAAACAAACACAGAGGTTCAGACAACACTGCATATGAAGAAACTAATTTGAAACAAATTTTGCAAAACCAATAGAATATTTCCAACATATTAAAAGACATGACAATTTTGTTGAAGACCTCACTTGAGGATAGAGGGGAGACATACAAGTAGTAAACAGAGATATAAACAGGTTGGAAACATGAGATGGACAGGATATAATTTATCAGAGTACATCACCAACGCTAGAGAAAGAGAATGTTGGAGGTCCATAGCAGCCACCCTTGATGCGGAGACAGAACTTAATGATAATAACAGCAAGCACTGAAAACTTGATTCTTGATTAAGAACTAACATCGCAGTACTATAATTATACTATACAATCCCATAAATGATGAGTTCACCAATCCATCAGCCATCTAGGGGTACATGGTATAAGCTCAGTATTCAAGCCATTTTTTAGTTTGTGCATTCTTCTGATCTATCTAAAGATGGTGCTTTTTATACCCGCTCCCTTAGTCACTTCCATTTCTCTTATTCTCAAAACATGCACATTGTCTCTTTTTAGACATATTTTACAGAACTGCCCTACTGTACCACACCACAAGGAGGAAACTGTGGTCATCTGATACAGCTCTGATGTGGGATGTACAAGCTCTATTGCCCTGTCTCGGGGCTGGGTGACCACATTACAGTACATTGAAGAGAATACATATCAGTATCTTCAGCATTCACTCTCACAATCCCGCTAGATCTCTCTTGTAGCAGGACAATGATCCTACTTGATTTCCAGCAGGACATATTCTAGAAATGAATTTGAGACAGAAAACCGTATACGAGTTTGGGTTTAACTTTAGTTGCTCAACTAAGGACGATTTTTATTTTTGTCAGACAGGCTTTGAGTTCTTGATTCTTGATGAGAAACTGGCCTCACAGAACGTGTGGCATTCTCATAAGAGCTCCTCCCTCTATTCCAGCAGCCATCCAACTCGATGGTGTTTCGAGTCTAATGCAGCAGAAACAGACATCGACATCAGGGCGCAACTCTGGCCTTGCAACAGATTTCTTTGTTGTTTCGCTTACCCACGCCATGTCCATAACTAGTTCAAGCACAACATCGGCCTGTCAGAACAACATGATAACTGTTATCGAAGGTTACGACTACTGAATTGTATAGATGACATGCCATGAAGTTTCTATAAGAAGATAACCTCAATATAAAGGCATGTCATCTACTAAAATTTTCTGTTGCATAGGTGGTTTATCTAGTAAATCATTGGTGAGACCCACAGACGGTCTTTGCTTTGAGTTGACCAGAGCTACTTGTTCACAGTTAAAGGCAGTAATTCATCCATTTTTATCAACCTAGTTTGTTCCATGAATATTTTGTATAGACACCGATTGAACCATGTGTATCAACCTAGTTTGTTCCATTAATATTTTGTATATATACTGAGTGAAACATTTTCATCAACCTAGCTTGTTCCATAAATATTTTGTATAGACACTGATTGAAACATTTGTATCAATTAACTTCTGGGTACAGGGTTGTCATAATCTTGTGGTGGACTTCATAAATGGAAACATGGGCCCCATTGGAGGTGTTGCTCTTGGAATCTCATTCTTTCAGGTAAGAGTTTCTTCTAGAAATTATTATATTTTATGTCTGCAGAAGAGACACAGTTCTGCTCTGTGACTGATAGGTACAGAGCACATATTGGTCGGCCAGAGTATAATATTCAATTATCACCACAGTTGTGCATTTAGAATACAACAGTAAAGGTAAAAGGTGAGAAGGATAAGCTGGGATATGAACCAGTGTCACAGCACACAGTTTCTATAAGTGTGAGCTGCCCAATCATTAGCTGACTAAAAACTTTCCTGATTTTCTTCTCTTTCTGCACTTGCTAATTAGTGATGGTGCCATTTCTTGATCTTTCCAGACAGAGCATGAGCACTGGTAGCCTACTTCATTGTGGCTTGGTTTCAAGTTCAATTGTTATTCCTGGCTTAAAATAAAGAAAGCCATATTAACCTATTGAATATTGCTTAAAAAATTGCTACTGCTAAAACTGCTGGGACTATCACAATATCCTGAGTAGAACATGCTACCAACTTTCTGTCCAACCCTGTGACAAAGTGCTACAGATCACATCTTGGACAGCCAAGACACTAGATTCAAACCCTGCAGCAGACAACTGTGCATCTGAACCACCATTCATAAAGCAATATAAATATGTTACATAGGTTGCCATTGCTTTACGAACAGTCCAGATGCACAGTTTAGCTAGGGGGCTAAACAATTGTTGACATAATTAACCTGGGGGGGGGAAGTGTGGTAATTCCCAGAATTCTTGACAATTGTACAAGGTAGGGGGTACCAAATTCGTAAAACGTTAACATAATTTATGGACAGTCCCCTAAGTATGTCTCACAAACGTCACCTTTTTCATGATGATATGAACTATGGTCAGTATGTTATCTGACAATAGAAGGAATTTTGCATGAAATATTACACTAATTGGCAGGGATATCTACATATATATATAATGTTAGTAGCATATCCTATGCAGGGCATTAATGACCACAACAGTATTTTTTTTTCATAGTGATATTCTAGTAAGCTGGCATTGCTTTCTAAAGTGTCGGGATCCACAGATACCTGCGGCAGGATTTGAACTTGATAACATGGCGATCTGAAATGGGCTCTGTACTACGCTGTCACAGAGCCAGACATATATATTTATATACTGCATAGTTAATATTATTCATTAACTCTAGAATTGATGCTGAATCAATCTGACAAACACAACTTGGCTGAACTTGCTTGTCACTTGAAAACAGAAATAGCCAGAAAACAGAATAATGACCAAAGACATTGTGGTTCTGATGCAATGTGATTTCTCAATGTTGATGAATTCAGAAATATTTGAAAAGCAGTGTCTTATTCTGGATTGTTTCAATTGATGATTCTCCTATGCAAGTGAAGATGAGCATGGCATTGAGAAAGACAATTATGCTTGCTGTTTGTGAGTCCTTGAGTGGCTGAGGAACCCAATCCAGGCTTGGTGTTTGTGAGTCCTCAGATGGCTGGGGAATCCACTTTAGACTTGGATGTTTGTGAGTCCAGCGAGTGCCGAGGAATCTGATCCAGACTTAGTGTTTGTGAGTCCTGAGATGGCTGAGTAATTCACTCCAAGCTTGGTGTTGTGAGTCCTCAGATGATGTAGGAATCCAATCCATGTTTGGTGTTTGTCAGTACTCAGATGACTGAGAAATCCAATTCAGGCTTGGATAACCTACGTTTCAAGTGAAAACAGAAATAAACAATGTCTTGAGATAATGGGAAACAGTCTACCCTGTCCTTTCATTTTTCTCTTTTTAAAATTTCATGCAGTGATCTATTTTTGTCAACGCCTTTAATTCTCACATTGATCTGACCACGCCAGGTTTGGTAGTCAAGCGCTGTGGTTTCTCAAGAGATTGAATCATTGCTACACTGCTTGGTAGATATCTTCAAGCACCTGGTAGTCCTTGAAACATGTTTTTGTTTAGTCTTCCACTTGAAGACTTACTTAAGCACAGCTCACCATAGAACAGTCTCAAATATTATTCAAAATAGAAATAAGTTTAAGAATCAGATTTCAATAATTGTGTCATTATCTATCTGACGTGTCGTTTACAGAACGTTGTCCTCACTGTGACTCAGAGGCCTATCAGTTCTGTACAAGATGCACAGCTTCTTCTAGCGTCATGTGTCCATCCTAGTCCTCATGTTTTCTTTCTTAGATCATTTCCCTCCATGATTAATCTTTCCAAACCATTTTACATCTTTATATGTTTGAAATATGTTAAATTGCATTTTTTGGTAGTTTTGTTGAGCCATTCTCCTATGTTCAAGTCTTTGTGGATGTCTGTGGTGGTTCATATTTCTGTCCATTATGTTCTTAGGACCTTTTTATTACATTTCATTTAAAATGCTGGTATTTTCTTTTCCATTGTGGATGTCATTGCTCATATCTCACAGCCACATGCTGCCACTGGAAAGATATAGTTTCTTAATAGTTGTGACTTTGTTTTTCAGTTTTTGCCTTGTTATAAATTATTGTTTTATTATCCTATATCATATTCAAATAAAAGTAGAATTCTTTAGTACAACAAACCTGCTCTGATGCATTTTGTAAACATAATTTGTTATGAGCATACCATTTTTCATTGATTATGTTTCTTCTGTAGGTCCTTGGAGCTGTCCTGGCATTTTGCTTAGCAAAGTCTATCAACAGGGCCAAGTATGAACAAGTTGCCTAGTAAAACAGATCTTTTGGCTAACCAAAGTCAAAGCTGGGATTTATTCCATTCATGATTGGATGTTGTTTCTTCCTTTATATTGTTATAGTACTTCAAGTAATTTTTCTTTTCGTTCGGTTTTGGTTTTTTAGTAACTATTTCTGCAGTCACATTCAGAATAAAATATGAAAAATGTTATTCTGTGTATTATAAAAATAATATACACACAAAATAAATATCACAAATTAATTAGATTTTTTGTTTTAAATTAAGGAGTAAGTATTGTAAATAAACATACGGTTGTGAAAGTTGGAAGATAACAAAAGCACTAGGGAATAAATTAAATTCTTTTGAAAATAAATGTTTTAGAAAATTATTAAATATTGGTTGGGAAGAATTCAAGTCAGTCAAACAAGTATGAGAAGACACCATACAGCAATATGTTTCTACAACAGTAAGAAGAAAACAGTGGACTTATATTAGACAGACATGTACTTAGAATGAATTAAAAGAGACTGCTACTACAAGCATTCAAATTGGTGCCAGATCACAAAACAAAAAGACAAAAACAAAGAGAGAATCTTCGCAAGGGCCTCAACAGCATGCAAGAATTACACAGAGTAGCATCACACCGCTTGAACTGGAGAGCTCTGGTTTCTGCCCTGTACACTGCGTTCGGTGCTGAAGAAACATATAGATAGATTGTAAATTAAAATCCTTGCAGAAATACTTTACATACTAGCGTTTTAGAAGCAGCTCATAAAAACATGGTTTTATTCAATGTTTGCAAAGAGTTAGTGAAGTAATACAATATAATTAAAATGAGAAATAATATAGTTAGACGATCATTGTCATGGAGTCTACAAAGAAAAAGATGACAAGAAAGAACTAGAAACAAACACGGTAGAAACATCATTAAAGACCTAAACTTATGGAAAGATGGAACTTATGTGTGCAGATGCTAAGAACATATTCAAGAATAGAGACAAAGGGAGAATACTTGTCTGTGATCTAAACATAGATGGTGTGCTGTGCTAACAGTTTAAGAGGACTCCAGGTCTTGTTTGATTAAGAAAATTATTCTCTAATTTGGCTACCAGTTTCTTTACAATCAATGAATTACTGTTCAATATTAACATATATTAGTGGATGTTCTAATTATGTAGTTATTAGTACATTTTTAGAACAATTATATTGCTTGTCAAATACAGGGTAATTATTTATTAACAAGTTTATCTTTCCATGTTAATAATTGCAGTTAACTTTGAACTTTATTTCCCATATTTTAATAACCATTTTCACAATATAACTTGTGTAACATATATCAATGATTTGCAAGCAACTTTGTAACAGTCTTGAATACAACTTTGCAACAGTGCGTAATACGATTTTAGAACAGTGCTTAATAATACTTTTCAACAGTGCTGAATACAGCTTTAGAAAAGTGCTGAAAACAACATTTCAACAGTGCTGAATACAGCTTTAGAAAAGTGCTGAAAACAACTTTTCAACAGTGCTGAATACAACTTAATAACAGTTATGAAAACAGCTTTAGAAAATTGCTGGGAAACAACTTTAGAACAGAGTAAATACAACTTTAGAACAGTGCTATACAACTTTATGACAGTGTTGAAAACAACTTTAGAACAGAGTAAATACAACTTTAGAACAGTGCTGATTACAACTTTATAACAGTGTTGAAAACAACTTTAGAACAGAGTAAATACAACTTTAGAACAAACAGTGCTGAATACAACAAAGAGTGTTCTGTGTCACAATTTTAAAATGAGTATTTTCAAACCTAAGATAAAATATATGAAACATCAATGATTCTCATGATAAATGGGATTTAATGGCTTATTATAAAATTGTAAATGTTTCTGTAGTTAAAGCACTGTTATATTTACAGTGTTTCTGTAGTTAAAGCACTGTTATATTTACAATGTTTCTGTAGTGGAGTTATTGTTATATTTAGATTGTTTTCTATAGTTAAAATAGTGTTATATTGGAATCTTTTTTATGTGGTCCTAATGTTAAATTTCAATTTTTTTAGTCTACATTTGATTGAACTTTTGTGATTTGTTAGTATACACTTTGTATGAGCAACAATTTACAATATTTTCCAATTATTACTATTTGAAAACAATGGTATATGAGCATTCAGGACTTACTTATGTTTACTCTTGTTTTCCAATATGTACTCTGCCCCTCACAACAGAGCAGTAAGGTGACTGCTCAGAAGCACATGAACTCTTTCATTGGAGAATAATTCCACAAGAATCTCAGTAATTAGATTACTATTTCTGAAATAGTACATCTGCCGTTTATTTGAACCCATTGTCTCATAAACACAACAAATTGCTCTACCGCATCGACAGTAAGATCCTAAGATTTTCTTTTCTTCTTTCTTATTTGGTATTGCAACCATCTTTAGTAATAGATTTTAATGCTTCTATAAATATTACCCTCCCAGTTGAGAAATATTTCTCTGTGTGGTTTCCAAGTACCCTCTTTTTTGGGGAATAAAGAATAGAACCTGTGCTCTACATCTAATGATAGATATTATAAAAGGTGGTGATTGGAGACTTTTTAAATTCCATTTTACATGAGAAACTAGTCATTTATATTGTCACAACAGTCTAAATATGAGATGTTGTGACAGCTCAGTGTCCGTATTATGCTTTCTCCATAATTCCTTATTTTTACACAATTGATATACTGTTTACAAAATGTATGTTCTGATATTATTTTTAACCCTGGCATACTGAATACTTTTTCAATGATACACTCAACATATGGAGAAAGAACTCACATCTTTGGCTCAAAATGAATTAGGTTACTAGCTAACTGTGACATATATTCAAAACTGGTAGGAATAGAAAACAGAAAATAAATTATTGGTATTAAACATTTAAGGCTGCTTGCTGTTAAAGAAGAAAGTACTGGGACAAATTTGTATAAAAAGGCTATTGATGTGATTAATGTAATTGAGTTAATAATATATCAGAGAGAGAGAGAGAGCTCAATATTTGGCATAAGTACACAAGAACTTAGGAAATTTGATACAAGACGCTCAACATGGGAAATAGCAACTTTTGCCTTATGTAAGATCTTAACCCAACAGGAACAAACTAAATAATAATGTATCATGGAAATACTATCATTCACTGTTTATGGACATTTTAAAAACAATATAATTACACAAAATCTAATTCCATGCAGACATATTAGTTTCACAATCTGTACATTTTCTACAGAAGCTATTTTGTGCTGATTACATTTTTCTGAAGCTATTTTATGTCTGGAAGATCAGAAAAAAATACATAGTAGTCAATGCTTATTATACAGGGGCAAATTTCTCATTGGAAATATCTTGGAAAGGAAAAGCTAAATATTGGATAACATTTGTAACGATGATCAATTTAAAATTGTGAATTGTAAAGAAATATATTTCAAATTATTTTTTTATTCTGCTACTTCTAGCTAGTTTTTAAAACAAAATTATTGTTTATAGCATTCAGCTTTTAAATTAAAATAAAACTACAAGCATTTTTATAGTTGTAAAAGTTTAAACGCTGAAATAAATCCATAGCCACAGAAAGACATATTTATTTGTATAAATTTTACACATGTTCTTCCTATAACCAGTCTTTTTTCTGGTTACAAATATATCCAATAAGTTTTACTGTCATTTTACGTTTACATTTTTCTGCACATATACACCCGTTAAGTTGTAGTTTGCGGTTACACATAATGTTTACTTGAGCCAGTTTACGAAAAACATTTTTGAAATTTTATTTCAAGAAATTGAGGGACTTGAATAGAAACAAGTGTGAACGTTAGTCACTCTATTTATTCTCTTTGCTCACATTCTTGGTCTCGACTGGACACTCAGCTCTCACATGTGGTTCCCAATAGCCGTAAACATGTAGCAATGGTTCCACTCTGGGAATGGCTTTGACAGGCTGGCAAAATCGGGTGAGGATGGCTGAAAGCTCCTGCTCAGAGGTAAATACAGGGCTTGTCTACCTGAAATATGAAGCCTTGATATGTTGGACAGTACGGATGAATAATCTGATTTTCAACAGAGTGAAAGGCACTTCCAAGCAGAGCTTTGTGGGATGCATTGGGCCTTATATCAGTCAGTCAGTTCCTCTTTTGCCAAGTTTGGCACATAGGGCAGATGTCATAGTTCTCAATGCCTGTCGGTCAGTTGCTAGGGATTACAGGTCTTGTAGACATGTAGAGCATTGGTCATCCACTGCATCCTGGTGCATCACCAGTCATCTTGATTTATCATTTCACTGTAACACAGTTTGATTAGAAAGATAGTGTGGTCAATGAATGGTGCAAGTTTTCCCCACTTTACACTAATTTCAGTGCTAGTCTTAACTCACAGGACTCATTAGTTACAGTCAGGCACATAGCAAACATCACCAATACAGGTGAGTGGTCATCATCAACTACAATGGACAAGCATTCACTTTGTGTAATGATGCGCTCCTCATTTCTTCTTAACCTTCCTATTGTTCTGAATGTAGATTACCTCCATCTGGATTAAGAACAACGTTTTAAGCTATAATAATCCAAGTTCTGTTCCTTTTTTAGATGGATTGGACACATTTTGAGGAAGGAAACTATTGTAAGCCAGGCATTGACTTTGTCAATAATACTGACGTTAGTTAGTAAAACAATCATTCTCGTTGCGCATCGGTCCATACGTACTCAGATCATCTCAAGATATCCACAGTGTGTAATGACTGACCGTACATGCTCTGTATTGGTTTACCAGTCAAGTGTGGTTACTTGCATAGCATTCTTGTTTAGCCACACCCCTATGTACAACATGATATTCCTGTAGCTTCCTCAGGGTTGCAGATTCACAAGCATTTGTTACATTTATTACTCTCTCTGTCTCCCCAAAATCATCCAGAACATCATCTTGGTCCATTGCTTGTCCACATAACATGCTTGCATTAAATGAAAAGATCTGTCCATTCATCCATAAGACAATAATCCATCAGGGTCTTAGGGCTACCACACTGGATACATAAGACAGTACCCATCAGTCTCAGGGCTACCACACTGGATACATAAGACAATAACCCATCAGTCTTAGGGCTACCACACTGGATACATAAGACAGTACCCATCAGTCTTAGGGCTACCACACTGGATACATCAGACAATAACTCATCAGGGTCTTAGGGCTACCACACTGGATACATAAGACAGTACCCATCAGTCTTAGGGCTACCACACTGGATACATAAGACAATAACCCATCAGTCTTAGGGCTACCACACTGGATACATAAGACAATAACCCATCAGTCTTAGGGCTACCACACTGGATACATAAGACAATAACTCATCAGGGTCTTAGGGCTACCACACTGGATACATAAGACAATAACGCATCAGTCTTAGGGCTACCACACTGGATACATAAGACAGTACCCATCAGTCTTAGGGCTACCACACTGGATACATAAGACAATAACTCATCAGGGTCTTAGGGCTACCACACTGGATACATAAGACTAACTCATCAGTCTTAGGGCTACCACACTGGATACATAAGACAATAACTCATCAGTCTTATGGCTACCACACTGGATACATAAGACAGTACCCATCAGTCTTAGGGCTACCACACTGGATACATAAGACAATAACCCATCAGTCTTAGGGCTACCACACTGGATACATAAGACAATAACTCATCAGTCTTAGGGCTACCACACTGGATACATAAGACAATAACGCATCAGTCTTAGGGCTACCACACTAGATACATAAGACAGTACCCATCAGTCTTAGGGCTACCACACTGGATACATAAGACAGTACCCATCAGTCTTAGGGCTACCACACTGGATACATAAGACAGTACCCATCAGTCTTAGGGCTACCACACTAGATACATAAGACAGTACCCATCAGTCTTAGGGCTACCACACTGGATACATAAGACAATAATTCGTTGGGGGTATTAGAGCCACCACACTTAGAGCCACCACACTTAGAGCCACCACACATCATCACATAGTATCCTCCATCGATTTCTATCTCCAACTATGTGGACGAGTGAGGAAAAATCCAAACTTGTTAAGTTGCTAATGTTGTCTGTCCCTTATTTTCCTTATCTTCCTCCACTTCTACCACCTTCGACTTGTTCCCTGTAGTATCATTTTTGACAAAAATCATGTCCACATACATGTCCAAACCATGCAAGTTTTCGTTTGACTATTGAAAGTAGTGATTCTGTTGTATTATAGCAGATTATATTATATTGTTGCAGATATCATAGATTTAATTAACACACACAATTGGAAATTTTAATTTGCTGTTATTACAGAATCATATAGTAACCCACAAGCATATAACTCTTCATGGTTGCCATCATGTTCAGTCATAAAGTGTTTCTATGATAGAATCAATCCTGTAACTATAATCCGGTAGCAATCCTGTTAGATAGGTCAAAGGTCAGGAGCCAATGAACTGCTAGATCAGCAACCAACCAACCAACCAGCTATGTTAGATTTTAAAAAATAAACCACCGAGAAAATTTGCATTTGGACAATCTCGTGTATAGATTCTTCCCGAAATGTGAAAGGTAGAGCCATAAAATCATGTAATATATTTGTAGATAACTTCTTTGACTTTGTTCTATATTGAATATTGTATTATTTTGTCATAATATCTACTAATTTTATTCATATTTTTTAGCACATGCTGTATTTATAGATGTTTCAATCTCTGCATATTCTAGTCAGCTACGAAATGCAACATTTATAGATGTTTCAATCTCTGCATATTCTAGTCAGCTATGAAATGCAACATTTATAGATGTTTCAATCTCTGCATATTCGTCAGTTACGAAATGCAACATTTTATGTGTCCCAATTTCTAAATAGCAAATTTTTGTTGCTAACACATACTTAATTTTTATGAAGCAGAATCTCTACTTAGTCTTAAGTCAGTATTGTTAACAAACAGGGTATTTTTATTGGTACCAATTTCTACTTATTTTGTCAGCACTGTTAACAAATATATTATTTTTATTTTATCAGTCAAAACTTATTTGGTATTGTTAATCACTGTTTTTTATGTGTCATAATCTCTGCTTAATCTGAGTCAGCATTGTTAAATCAATGTTTTTTTGGTCACAATCTCAACTTAATCTAGGTCTGTATTGTTAACAATCACTGTTTTTATGTGTCATAATCTCTACTTGATCTGTTGTGTTGTGTTGTGTTGTTCGTCCATCACAAGTGATGATGACCATTTGTTACATCCACTTTTGAAAATTCAATTTTAGTTATGTCCTTGATTATGAGTTCGTAGATGGCTAATGAGCCCTATTCGAGCTGTAAATGTCTTTGGACAGTTTGGACATGGAATGACGACTGTAGACGGATCTTGGTCTATCCGTGACTTTCTAGCTGCTCTCCGCTGTTGAGCTGCTGCATTTCTTTTCTTTTCACAAGATGATGCGCTCTTTTTTATTTTAGAACGCCATGTAGATCTATTTTGTGCAAGTTCTTCCCATGTATCGTGGTCTACTTGATCTAAGTTAGTATTGTTAACAATCACTGTTTATTTATGTAACAATCTCTACCTAATCTAAGTCTGTATTGTTAACAATCACTGTTTATTTATGTAACAATCTCTACTTAATCTAAGTCTGTATTGTTAACAATCACTGTTTATTTATGTAACAATCTCTACTTAATCTAAGTCTATATTATTAACAATCACTGTTTATTTATGTAACAATCTCTACTTAATCTAAGTCTATATTATTAACAATCACTGTTTATTTATGTAACAATCTCTACTTAATCTAAGTCTGTATTGTTAACAATCACTGTTTATTTATGTAACAATCTCTACTTAATCTAAGTCTGTATTATTAACAATCACTGTTTATTTATGTAACAATCTCTACTTAATCTAAGTCTGTATTGTTAACAATCACTGTTTATTTATGTAACAATCTCTACTTAATCTAAGTCTATATTATTAACAATCACTGTTTATTTATGTAACAATCTCTACTTAATCTAAGTCTGTATTATTAACAATCACTGTTTATTTATGTAACAATCTCTACTTAATCTAAGTCTGTATTGTTAACAATCACTGTTTATTTATGTAACAATCTCTACTTAATCTAAGTCTATATTGTTAACAATCACTGTTTATTTATGTGTCAAAATCTTTACTTACTCAGCATTGTTAACATATTCTGTATGCTGATGTACACTAATATCTTTTAATTCTAGTCAGTATTGCTTTGAAACATATTTTTTGTTTCCAACGATTCATTTTGTCTTCTCAGTATTTGGACATACTGTGACCAGGATCATTTTACACTTTATTTATATGTATTTACATTATTACACAGCTTGATATTATTTGGCTAATTTATTTGTAATATGCTGGTAATTGTTATATAGGGCCTACTTGTTTTAACGCAGATGTTCCCAAGTGTGATGAGCACCCCCTTAGGGAGGGCTTGTGGTGATCTCAAGCGGTGACACAGTATGATTTGGAAGTGTAGTGTATTAAAAGCATCATTGCTTTTCAGTTTTTTTTTAAATAAGCATGTTTACAAAATATATTTAAGAGAAAGCAAAAGAAATAATGACTATTACTCCAAATAAAGAATTATTAGTTTAACCACAATTAATATGATTATGTCATTATTAAATTCTCGTATTTAATGAAATGTTAATTACAAATATATGTTTTATATACACATCAGGACACACAATGCTTACAATTGCATAACAACTGTTTGTAGGTTTCTTCCCTACTATCTGGACACAATGCTTACAATTACGTAACATTTTTTTAATAGGTTTCTTCCCTACCATCTCGACACAATGCTAACAATTACGTAACAACTGTTTGTAGGTTTATTCCCTACAGTGTGGTTGAAAAAGTTGAGCTGAGGTTAAATTGAGTTCTAAAAGGAGTGCAGCAGTGGGGAATGTTTGGGAACCACCATTTTAATGGAAAAGAAAAATTATATTTCAATACCAAGTAGGCCTATATTAATTAATATTCCAATATATTTTAGGGTAATATACTGACTCTATGTGCAATATTTTATTGGTAACAAAATTATTTTTTTGTCCTGTTATTTTACTTCCTTTTATAGTCCATGCTGTGTAGTGTTGGTTACCATGTCTGTACATTCTTGTGTCTCATATACTGCCTGCTAATCATTGCTGATAATGATGTTCTCCCATGAAACAAAGTCAAGCTATCCAGTGTGTCCTGATATAGCCTGCTTGCACATTGTCTGCTGGTTGAAAGGGCTGCATACCTCCAACAGAGAGGTAAACTCATCAACAACCTACCTATGCTTGCACATTGTCTGCTGGTTGAAAGGGCTGCATACCTCCAACAGAGAGGTAAACTCATCAACGGCCTACCTATAAGTGAACTTTACTATGACTTTATAGAGTAACTTATATATAAATAAAGCAGGCTCCAGAAGTACTTCAATGAGTTTTAGACCATCCAGAGTATCATTTATCCACTTGTTTACTGTGGTTTCTACGTCAGTTAATTTTAAATGGTAAAGTCACTAGTTCATGTATTACTATCTTTACCCATCGTTTGCATTATTCTGAATAAGGAATATTACTGCATGACAATTGGTTGGGTTTTTTCTAGCTAACACACACATAATGGCACCATTACGAAAAACAGCATACAGAATTGAATTAATGTATCTTTTATGATAATGCTGGTTGAGGCCATTACTGCTGCCCTCAGCCAAGCTGTAAACCATGATACAACACATTCCATTCTCAATACTACATTCTGCTAAACAACAGTAGTTTAATAGCAAATGCAACAAAGATTAACTACTACCCTCAGTTGTTCTTATGTTATATAGACATAACGGTTATAAAGCCAGAGGCAGACCATGTAAAAGATGGATCACAGAAATCAAAGAAGCCACTGGAGCAAGCTTACAAACAGCACACAAGAAGGCCATCTCCAGAGAACTCTTCCACCCCTGACGGTGCAAGGCAAACAAGGGCCACAGGTACATGTGACCAAGCTTTGCCAAGAGCTGGTTTCTTCTCTGATCCCTTGTAGGAGGAAGTCATGTAGTTTGTTATCTAGGCAAGTTTGGAAGTGGTTCAAATGGAAAAAGACAGATATAAGAAATATGTTTTACAACTTCATAAAACAAATAGTGTAAGACAGATATAAGTAATATGTTTTACAACTTCAGAAAACAATAGATAAATAGTTGTTCTTGAATTGAGCTATTAGTGAAGATTGTGACAAGTGTAAAAATATTGTCGCAGAAACCAGTGATACCATTGAGTTGTTTTGGAACTCTTTCAGGTACTATATAATGTGAGTACTGCTACCAAAGTCATCCCATATATATAAAAAGAAACCTGCGTATCAATAACTATTGTCCAAATGGAAATGATAGTGATCTTACTTACACAAATAAGTAGTTCTGTTCTTTCTTCCCCACAAAGGAGATGGGATCTGATCTTCATGGACAGTTTGACAGGGTATGTTAGAACTATATGTAGGCCTATATATGGACTATTACAGTTACAGAAAATATTAATAATTAGTCTTCAAATACTCATGGAATTATCTACTTACTATTTATGTTCAGTTTTATATACTTATATGGTCACAATAAGATGGACAGAAAGCCAATATATCCATGAACGACTCCTGTCTTAGGTTGAAAGCGGAGTGTCTTGGCTAAAGTTTCTTGGAACCCCCCACGTAACAAATATATGTTTATTACATGATTTAGTTGAGCTGTTACTGCTAATGTTATGTAATTTGAATTGGGGACCATATATTTTTATAATTCTATTTGTCAATTGTTAGTAGGGTGTTTTAACTTGATTATATTATTTGAATTCAACATGATGTTTGTATTTTTTCTTGAGTGTGGTTTTACTTTTAAAAAAGTGTTTTTTAATAGTTTTTCTTTGTGTGAAGCTTCATCGTGTGCAACTATATTTTGCTTATATTTTAATTCCCCATTGTTTTTTTGTTGTTATTTCTTTAAAAGTCTCTTAACTTGTTTTCCTGAACACTGATTAGTGTGGTTTATGTGTCAGCTCTTTCCAGATGTGTTATGACCTGTTTACTTGAATATTATACACAGATGTCTGTTAACTTAATTTAATTAAATTGTCAGTCCAATTTGTTTTCTTCTTGCTTCTGTAGTTCAGAAGGCAATGCCAACCTACTGGATGGAAATATTGTTTTGAAAATCAGTACAGCCAAAGAAATTATGTGTTTATCGCTACATCCTAAGTAGATTATGCTACCAACTGTATGCTTCCGGATATAATTCTTCACATATAATTTTCATTGTGATACAATACGAGAATGTAAAGTTAACATTACAGGAAGATACAGCATATAACAGATTAAAGGAATTTTTAACAAACAATAATATAATTAATAATAACTAAATCAGATATTATAAACTCATTGAAAATACCAGAGTGTTGGTTACTAAACACAATAGCAAAAAGAAAACTACACATGTTTTGTTTGGTCAAATAAAGAGACACAATTGTTTAGAAAGACAAGTAATGGAGGGCAGAGCACCTGGGTGGAGGAGAAAGGGCAGACCAAGAAGATGATGGACTGACGACATTAAAGATAATGAGAATAAGCCATTACAAAATGCAAGCCGCATGGCCCAAGACAGAAAAGGGTTTAAGGAGTTCATTGTGAAGACAGCATTATAGAGAGAATATGTCACATGATGTGATAAATCATATGTTAACAAATTTGATGCTCAATTAATGAGTTATAACAGGATACAGTGAAACTTTGGTTTTCGTAGATAATCCGTCCTAGAACAATTGGCAAAATCCAAAAACCGAGGCAATTATTTTCATATTCCTCCATGAAAATACAATTAATTTGTTCTAGAAATTTCAAAATACATACCAAAAACACATTTTATAGAGAGTAAATATTGTGTTTAATACTAAAATCAATAAAAAATTAATATAAAAGGAATATAAATGACTCATGTAAAGAATAAATGAGCATTTAACGTATCATTTGCTTTTCAGAAGAATCTTCTTGGCGTACGAAATATGGCAAAGAGGGGAGATTTTATTGTTTAGATGACGAATCCCCGTCCATAAAGACCTTAGGTATTAAAGCACTATCTGGGGTCAACTCCCTTCTTGGTATTTTGACACTAGGACCTGCTAAGAATTTGACGAATTCCGAGGCATCTGATGAAAAACAATACCATTTTTTTCTGTTTTTCACAGAAAAAATTGTCGAACACCAAAAATAACCCTAACCATTGTTTCACTATATGTGTTGATATTCAAACCATACCTTGCCTCAATTTCTTTTTGGTTAAAAATAATCATAGTGATTGTCTGATATTTCCAAGGAAATTCTCATAGATAATAAACAAACTGTCACATGATATCTGACAACGTGAAAAATGCCTCAGTCCCAAAACTAAGAAGCAGAATACTGGAATAAATTATTTAAAAAAAATGTATATAGGCAAGATGATTGTTGAAAAAAATGGATTTTCAATGAGAGTTAACAAAATTATTTGGTTGTTAGAGATGTCATAGTCTATCTAAGAAGGAAACAATATTCTTTTAGTAAAAGTTCTTTACAACACACTAGGCAAAAATTGAGTACATGTGGTGTCTTCATGCCCTGTATATTATTCTCCTTCTGTGTTTGTTTATAAAACACTTCTACATATTACCTGGATATAGTCCAGAGAGCTGAATACATTGTGCCATTGTTTACAACTTAGACATGACATTTGTGGCTTTTGGTTTGACACATCTGACTTCAGCATTCACTTCTGGGTCACTTTGGGACTCCGTAAGATGGGACAACCAACTTCATCCCATAACTTTCTTAGTCACCTCCTTTCATATAAGGCAGTTAACAATGCTGCTAGTCTTTGCTACAGGGGTCTGTAGAACATAGTTACAACATTATGAGACAGGGAGATCTGGAGAACATAGTTACAACATTATGAGACAGGGAGATCTGGAGAACATAGTTACAACATTATAAGACAGGGAGGTCTGGAGAACATAGTTACAACATTATGAGACAGGGAGATCTTGGGAACATAGTTACAACATTATAAGACAGGGAGGTCTGGAGAACATAGTTACAACATTATGAGACAGGGAGATCTGGAGAACATAGTTACAACATTATAAGACAGGGAGGTCTGGAGAACATAGTTACTACATTTTAGACAGGAAGGTCTGGAGAACATAGTTACAACCTTGTGAGACAGGGAGGTCTGGAGAACATAGTTACAACATTATAAGACAGGGAGGTCTGGAAAACATAGTTACAACATTTTAAGACAGGGAGGTCTGGAGAACATAGTTACAACATTATGAGACAGGGAGATCTTGGGAACATAGTTACAACATTATAAGACAAGGAGGTCTGGAGAACATAGTTAAAACATTATAAGACAGGGAGGTCTGGAGAACATAGTTACAACATTATAAGACAGGGAGGTCTGGAAAACATAGTTACAACATTTTAAGACAGGGAGATCTGGAGAACATAGTTACAACATTATAAGACAGGGAGGTCTGGAGAACATAGTTACAACATTATAAGACAGGGAGGTCTGGAGAACATAGTTACTACATTTGAGACAGGGAGGTCTGGAGAACATAGTTACAACCTTGTGAACAGGGAGGTCTGGGGAATATAGTTACTACATTTGAGACAGGAAGGTCTGGAGAACATAGTTACAACCTTGTGAGACAGGGAGGTCTGGAGAACATAGTTAAACATTATAAGACAAGGAGATCTGGAGAACATAGTTACAACATTATGAGACAGGGAGATCTGGAGAATATAGTCACAACATGAAATAGAGATTGAGAGAGACAGAAAATATTAGACATTCTGACATTGTGGTATAGCAAAAAGTAAAAAATGTTCCTGATTAAAGATATTGGAAGAGAATGGTGTGAAGATCCATGATTGCCTATGACATTCAGCAAGGCACCTGATGATGATTTCATCCCCAAACTTTCCAATGATCTTTGGACTTATCAACGGATCCATAGATAAGGAAATACTTCACACAGAATTTTAAAATGTTCATGGTTGGTTGGTTGCTAATTCAGCGGTCCATGTGTTCATGCCGTGACCTAATGCCCTTAAAATATTAATGACACAAATCCTTCTTGCTATTTATGAAAGGCAAACAGAACAATAAATAATAATGACGTCATTACTAAATCATAAGGCAGTGAATCAAAGAACACATATAATCTCTAATAGGGAAGAATATTATTGGATAGGAAGCAGTGATCATCATTCCATAGTTGATTGTCTGATACCGATTATGAAATCGTGATAGTGGTTGTCAGATAAAGATTATGAAATTGAATTCCATATATCTTTGTCTTATATCGTTATCTGTTGAGTATAAGATATAAATAAATTTATACAAATTTATCAAGGTTCTCCACCTAAGTTAGTATGAGAATTATACTTAAGAAATATATCAATGGACTCCACAGAGATTCGTATCTGAATTATTCTACACATATTTATCAATTGACTCCATATAAATTCATATCTGAATTATTCTACACATATTTATCAATTGACTCAATATAAATTCATATCTGAATTATTCTACACATATTTATCAATTGACTCCATATAAATTCATATCTGAATTATTCTACACATATTTATCAATTGACTCCTACTTATTTCACACAGATGTATTTATAAGTTGCACACAGATTCCTATAAAAATTATTCTGCACTATCAATGGACTCCTCACTTCATATTACCGGTATTATTTTTTTTATTTCATAAGAAATATATAGATTCATGTGACACTTTTTTTCTTAAAACAAGCCGAATGGATGTGAGAATCTAAAACACTAGAAGGAATGGTATGTGTCTTTAAATGTCAGTGGATACCATGGATTTACTTTATGGATTATATACTAAAGGAATATGTCACAAATAAAATAAATATATACCAGGTATGTGTGATTCTAAGAATCACTTTTGTCAACAGTTCAAGAAAATTGATGTGGTTTGTGTATGCCACCTGAGACGAGACTTCCTGTGTAAAACAATCTTGCATGGAACAGTGGAGGGAGGAAGAAGCTGTGGTGGTCAAATAAAATCATGAATTGACAACGTCACGGAGTAGACCAGATATAAATTCTACACACTTGTGCCCCTTGAAATTTTAATTTATTGACACATCCTCCTCTGCACTCCTGCGACACTATAGGTTTCAGGAATACACTACTACTACTTCCGTGACAGTCTCATTCTCTACTTGTCTACTCTAATGGTACTTCAGAGACTCTCCATCTGTAGCTCCTTCCTTATTGTCATCTTCTTCCTCACTCGCAAGATGGATATCTTTCTCTCATACTTGTCCATTTCTACAAATTTTCTGTTTTATGTACAGAAAATAGTCTGGTTTCTTTAGTATTTTCTGTCGTTGAGATACTTGTATATGTACACAATTTGTAGTCAAACTACAGGGTTATTTAGGGCTGAAATGCAGAATGGCCCTTATAGAAGTTGGCATGTCAACTTCAAGTGATTCTCTTGTTACTATTTCAAAGTTGTACTATATTTCAATGTAGAGACATAGAAAGTTGTGTATTAATCCACTATTAATAGTTGATGCATGAATTATTTTGAAGCTTGTTTCTCTGTTTATTTGGAGTTTCTTGGTTGAGTAATGTCCATTCCCTATCTGTTTTGTGAGTAATAAAAGTCTGTTGAATTTTCATGCAGAGATTAAAAACTATGTTCTTTACACTGGTTTGAGATATGTGGATGAGAACACTGGTGTGCTAGTATTCATGTATTATATGGAGATGAAGACACATGTGTGCTAGTGTGCATGTATTATATGGAGATGAAGACACAGGTGTGCCGTTATAATGTAAATGTTATAATGGGTTTTGACACAACAATAATGACTCTCAGAACGGAGAGGCAAGAATTTGTTTGGGTGCGTACATGTTTCTAGATTGGCACCCCTACAACTCTGGAGGGTATGAGTTTACGGTCATTTAGCTTGAGAACACAGTATGCTCCGAAACCCGTTGTGAGACTCAGACTTGGATGAGGGGTTCACGATGTTGGTGAACAACACCTCGGCTAAGACGGCAAAAGAACTTGGGTCCAACTCTTCTTTTGAGTTTTTCCTTAACTAGAACCAGGCTCGGAGATGAGAAAAGGTTCAGTACCCAATGGACACAGGCACAAAATGTCTAATTACATGAGGCAAGTACATTGACAGTGGAACAACTTGTGCGAGATAGATGTGAAGGACAAGCATCTTGGCGAAGTCACCCGTGAGCTCGTTGACAGGAAGGCAGTCACAGGCTATGGAATCCTACTACCCGAATTAAAGACATGATGAAAACACATGTGCTGGGCCTCGGATGTCCAGCCTACAGAGTGAGACAACCAAAGTGCAAATAGCAATGTTCAACTGTGGAACTTGAGGCACAATGTACTTCACACTCCTCGACGGAAATCACACGATTTGTTTGTTGTGGTTATAAGAGAGCAAACGCAGAAGAAGAAGAATGAGGATGATGATGATAACATAACATCATCAGAAACATGGATATACAGCTAAAAGTCAGAATTGGTACCTTTGAGATGTGGATATATAAAAGAATAGGGAGAACTTCTTGTAAAGAAAAGTAAACAAACAAAGAGGTTCTGACAACACTGCCTATGAAAGAAGAATTACTAAAAAAAATAAAAATAAAATCAGGCAAATTAAATACTATGGACATATTAAAATATGTGATATAGACATGTTTCAAGTGAACGAAAGAAGAAGAAGAAAAAATATGTGATACTTTGTTGAAAACCTTACTTGAAGGTGAGTCAAGGAGCTGAGTGAAAGAGGTACAAGTGGGATAGATACATCATAACAAAGACAACATGTAGCCTGAGTACATTATTAAGGCAAGATAAAAGATGTTGAAAATCACAAAATAATTGCATCACATCTTTTATTTGGAGACAACACCTAATGATCTTAGTTGCTATTTTGTTAACTAGAATTACGAGCTTGAGTTCCAGAACTTTCTTATTTACCAAGAAGACTTAAATTGTCAGTGATACACAATGTTTTAGGGGAAAAGCCACCAACTCGTTGTTGATATCATTTAGTGATATCATTTAGTGATATATATTATTTAGTGATATCAATGTTGGCAGACATTCTATCACTTAAACATCCTGCAATTATTTAGTGATATCAATGTTGGCAGACATTCTATCACTTAAACATCCTGCAATTATTTAGTGATATCAATGTTGGCAGACATTCTATCACTTAAACATCCTGCAACTATTTAGTGATATCAATGTTGGCAGACATTCTATCACTTAAACATCCTGCAACTATTTAGTGATATCAATGTTGCCAGACATTCTATCACTTAAACATCCTGCAACTATTTAGTGATATCAATGTTGCCAGACATTCTATCACTTAAACATCCTGCAACTGTTTAGTGATATCAATGTTGCCAGACATTCTATTACTTAAACATCCTGTAACTATTTAGTGATATCAATGTTGACAGACATTCTATCACTTAAACATCCTGCAACTATTTAGTGATATCAATGTTGCCAGACATTCTATCACTTAAACATCCTGCAACTGTTTAGTGATATCAATGTTGCCAGACATTCTATCAATTAAACATCCTGCAACTGTTTAGTGATATCAATGTTGGCAGACATTCTATCAATTAAACATCCTGCAACTGTTTAGTGATATCAATGTTGGCAGACATTCTATCACTTAAACATCCTGCAGCTGTTTAGTGATATCATTTAGTGATATATATTATTTAGTGATACTAATGTTAGCAGACATTATATCACATAAAAATCTTGCAACTATTTAGTGAAAACAAAGTTGGTGGCCAAGTGTGACCACAGAGTCTTTCTTTATGACTGCATGGTTTCAATGTGGTCAACTTCATATTGGTTTATGTGTTGTTACATCACAGTGACCGATTGGTAAATGGATGACCAGTTTACACTCGTAGAAGAGTGACTAATTGGTAAGTATGTGTTCATTCTCAAACTCTTGCTTGTTAGCAGGATGCAGTCAAGAAAGCTGTAGTCGCTGTGTGATGGCTTACAGCTTGACTGAAATTTGTAATTGTCATCGTTTTGGTCACTTTTACTTGTCGGATGGAACAACATCATTCGATCCTGAACCTCTTTAGTCGCTTCTTGCAACATGCATGGCACATTCTCATCTGCATTCCTGCGACCCTATAGGTTTCAGGAATATACTGCTACTACTTCCGTTACAGTCTCATCTCTACTTGAATACATTCTCTATCGGAACTTCCAAATCTTTTCTCCATCTTTAAATCCTTCCTTATTGTCATCTTCCTGGCTCGCAAGATGAGTATTTTTTTCTTTTATACTTGTCAACTAGTGATATTGTTGATATGTGTTGGTTCCCTTTTGGCCCCTATAACAAATGGGAAAATATTGATACATGAATGTGATGCAACGGGTTTTGAATTGCCCTTGATTAGTAGATAACCAAAACCCTAAAAGCACATCCTCTTGGTGCATCCTAGTAACAGGTAGATTTTATCTTCACGTGAATCACCTACCTTAATCTGTTATAAATCGGCTCAGGTCTCTGTAGACTAAAGATTAATGATAACTGATTACATTTTGACAAGCAATATCTCTTATCGGAGCCTAGAGCCTAGAGCCGTGACCATCTGCTAAACGTAAACATGCCTTCATTCGGTACGTTTTTTGATTATTTTCACCTTTTTTATTGGTTACTAATTATATACTTAGAGTCACCATCATCAGGTGTCGTGGCGTAGGCGGTCATGGCTCTCCACACCTCTCTGTCCACAGTATTATGTATCAAAGTTGTTGTTGTTTCCTTGCCGTGCCAGGTTGTAAAACTGTCTAATATTTTCTCACGTTGTCGCCCTCTGTCTCTGGTGCCTTCAATCGTGCCTGCTGTGATTATGTTCTCTAAACCTGCCTGTCTTATGAAGTGGCCAAAAAAAAGTAGATTGCCTTTTTCTTATATTGTTGATTAAGGTCCGTTTCGCATTTAACTCATACTTAGAGTAACCTTGACTATTTTTGGCGTGCGATTCCAAGTATATGAATATTGGCCAATGGAAAACATGGGAATAATCAAGAAAAGTAACAAAGGAAGGTTATCACGTGCTAACCATTTCTTCATGTTATCCATCCAGGGCTTTCTCCGTCCTCCTCTCCAATGTTGTAGATAGATCGATACAAATTATATATGCATTTACAAAACGTGCCACGAGAATCATGAATCTAAATATCTCTTATCCAAAAGATATTCGCATTGCTGATGAACGAAACCTAACTCAAGAGGAGAAATTAACCCTTGTCTAATGTTACTTTATAATAAAAGGAACGCATGTGGTTGCGTCTGTGGGTCTCACCTATGGCCCACTAGACAAACCACACATGCAACAGAAAACCTTAGTAGATGACATGCCGTTATATTGAGGTTATCTTCTTGTAGAAGCTTCATGGCACAGCATTTATACAATTATGCTAATTATGCTTTTATTTTGTTGTTGAAATGTGTTTCATGATTACTTGAATATATGTATGCACCCTCTATGGTTGGGAGGGAGCCAGAGATGTACTGTGCATCACTGGGGAGGAGGAAACTGACAGCACTGTTTTTCCTATGTCTGAGGCCCATCATAGAGGCACAGTGACTCAGGACGTGACAATCCTTTTGACTTGAACATTTGGTTGCATGCCTGGAACAATAGAGAAGTTCAGCATAACCAGTAGTCAATAGGTGGCAGGGAATGAGCACAGTGAACCCTATCTTGGTTGCAGTGGCTCGGAGCAGTGCATAGGTTGAAACCTACCTTCCTGGAGGTGTGATAGTTATTCTCTGGCTCTGTCCCGGGGTGGGCCCAAAATCCACAGACTTCCCAGCAATATAATGCCATTTAATGGCATTGGGTCAAAGGGCATGAGCCCATTGGCCGTTGGATCAGCAACCAACCAACCAACCATAATAAAAGGAAATAAAGAAGAGACTGGCAATGGCATATTTTAAAATAACACGTTTGAAAAACATATGGAAAAACAACAGAATAGAAACGGAACTGCTAATAATAAGTTCTTTAAATGTTCCGGTTGTAACATACAGCTGGGAAACTTGGACCCTAAGTAAAACAGTGGCAAAGGTCAACGTTTTTTAAATGAAATGCTACAGAAAGATACTTAGAATATCGTGGAAGGAAAATAAGAGAAACTCGGATAGTATAAGCGCATTGAAGACACTTATTTGTGGTTACTAAACACAAAAGTAAAAGGCAAACAACACATGTGTGGTCATATAAAGAGAGACAATAACAAATTTGACTTAATTGAAATCATTTGGATGAGGCATGTAGAAACATCACAAAATGGACAGGTTACAGTCTAGCAGAATGCAACAACAAAACAAGAGCAAGATGTTGGAGGTCTGTTGCAGGCAGCTAATCTTCGCTGCGGGACGACACTTGAATAATAATAATAATAAGACCCATAATCCTTCAGAGCCGTAGAGGTGCCACACTGGATAAGTCAGCACAAATCCCTCCAAACAACTCTATCCTCAACCATTCGTTGAAGTGTAGAAAAATCACGTCTGGATCATTCCTGGATGTTCTCAATATTGGATTTGTTCTCTATCGTCCTCATTTCCCTCCAACCTCGTCTGTTCTTTGCAAAATAATTGTGTAAAGTGAGTTGTGTCTCGTTACAATGTCTAAGCCAAATAAGTTTATGCCCGCCACTTAAAAACTCTCAAAAGTGGTTCTTGATATTCTGCTTTCATGTGTTCTTCATATCTAATTTTTAACGAAAGTCTATAGCAGTTCTGTTCACAAGTCTGAATCCTTCATTCTGTTTCTGTATTGAGTTTTCATCTTCCACACCCGTATACAAGTATACTTATCAGTAGCGGTCTGAATAGATTGATCTTTGCTATAATACTGATCGTACTTTTTCATATCATTTTCAACCTCGTCATGGCAGTCATCGGCTTCTCGAGTCTTAGCCTAATCTATATCCTGAGTTGCAATCATCACATATTTGCGACCCTCGGCGACCCTCGATATTTGAAGGTGGGAGAAATAATTCATTCAAAATGAAAGAGAATTACCTTTCAAGGTAACCCCCCCCCCCACCCCTTTTCCCCCAGTTCCGTTTACCTAAGATGAATCTAGGGCCCTTATTGTTAGTGTTTATAAGTGCATTCACTCTTTCAATATCCACGACCCGCCACTGCATATCACACCCTCTATCAAATTCCACGATACGTCACTGACATATACATTCCTTGCAATGTTACATGAAATTTTTATTTCCAGGAAAAAAACCTTAGTCTTATATTTCTTTCATAAAAATCTTAGTCTATATAAACGATACCTATATTCTAGTTATTACTGTGTTATTACATATTACATACTCTAGTTATTACATTCTTCATCATAAGCTGGTGAGAGATATAGAAAGGTAAAACGCTGTATGAATAACTAGTGATTTATCTATCTATCTATCTATCTATCTATCTATCTATCTATCTATCTATCTATCTATCTATCTATCTATCTATCTATCTATCTATCTATCTATCTATCTATCTATCTATCTATCTATCTATCTATCTATCTATCTATCTATCTATCTATATATCTATATATCTATTTATATATCTATATATTTATCTATCTATCTATCTATCTATCTATCTATCTATCTATCTATCTATATATCTATCTATCTATCTATCTATCTATCTATCTATCTATCTATCTATCTATCTATCTATCTATCTATCTATCTATCTATCTATCTATCTATCTATCTATCTATCTTTCGATCTATCTATCTATCTATCTATCTATCTATCTATCTATCTATCTATCTATCTATCTATCTATCTATCTATCTATCTATCTATCTATCTATCTATCTATCTATCTATATATCTATCTATCTATCTATCTATCTATCTATCTATCTATCTATCTATCTATCTATCTATCTATCTATCTATCTATCTATCTATCTATCTATCTATCTATCTATATATCTATCTATCTATCTATCTATATATCTTTTTATATTCTATATATCTATCCATCTATCTATCTATATATCTATCTATCTATCTATCTATCTATCTATCTATCTATCTATCTATCTATCTATCTATCTATCTATCTATCTATCTATCTATCTATCTATCTATCTATCTATCTATCTATCTATCTATCTACCTACCTACCTACCTACCTACCTATCTATCTATCTATCTATCTATCTATCTATCTATCTATCTATCTATCTATCTATCTATCTATCTATCTATCTATCTATCTACCTACCTACATATATATCTATCTATCTATCTATCTATCTATCTATCTATCTATCTATCTATCTATCGATACATCCATATATATATATATGTCCCAGCAAATGGGTCAAAGGTCATAAGCCCATGGACCACTGGATCAGAAAGCATCTATATATTTATCTATATATATACCTATGGAAAATATATATATCCATCTATCTATAAATGTATGTAGCTATGTATCTATGTGTACGTCTTTATGTTTGTCTGCATTTGTATATGTCTGTTGGTTTATATGCATAGCTGTCTATGTGTCTGTCTCCCTATCTATACGGGACTATGCCTGTCTATATACCTGCATGTTTGTTTATATATGTATGTCTGTTTGTCTATCAATATGACAGTTCTTTTTCACAGATAAAAATGACAGAACTGCTGATAATTCTAACATACTGCGTCTTCGCCGCACATTGCAAAGGTATGCCACTCAACAACAACCATTCACTTACTTCAGATAAACATGAAAACAATAGTGAATCAAGCATGAAAAGTAAGTAATTTCGATTATTATGCAATTACTTTCTTCCGTTACATCTAATTACCTTCGACACCGTATAACATATATCTTACTGCCGGCCATGGACGATCAAAATGTTCCATATATGTACATTTCAGTAATTAATTATATTTGTTAATAACAGTTGCATTGTAGATGCGTTACATATTCGGTAAGGGAAGGGCGTACCACACGAACGAAAACTGGTAATTTATTTATAATCTTTAGCAATTATTTCATTGCTAGAAATTTTGGTGATTTTTGCTATGTAAAACCATTTTTTTTTAAATAAATGGAGTGTGGTTTACCCGCATATTGCCTTGCTTTCGAGTAGCAAATACCAAGTTCTCATTTCATTAAAGGGATGAGATGTGAACAATCTAACCACCCCCACCCCTCTACCCACCCATATCCAAATACGGCATGATAATAAAAAAGAATGTCAGGTTGTGAAAATGTAATGAAAATATGCTCTTACCTTCCACTTTGATTAATCTTCAAAAGCTGAACGGCACTATTCATAATATATCATCATCATCATCAAGTGCCGTCTCCGCAACGAAGGTTGGCTGCAACGTATCTCCAACATCTCCTGTCTCTTGTCTTGGTGGTGCACTCTGCTAGACTGTAACCTGTCCATCGTGTATTGTTACTCTCCCACTTGTATCTCTGCCTACCTCTTGCTCGCTTCCCTTTGACTTTACCCTCAAGTAAGGTCTTCAATAGGGTGTCATGTCTTTTAATGTGTCCAAAGTATTTTATTTGCCTGATCTTTATTTCTCTTAGTAGTTCTTTCTTCATATTAAGTGTCTTTAGCACCTCTTTATTTGTTTTCTTCTCTTTCCATGATGTTCTCCCTATTCTTCTATATACCCACATCTCAAAGGCATCAATTTTGTCTTCTAATTGTTTATTTAGTGTCCATGTTTCTGAGCCATACATTAATATGGAATAGATGTAGCATTTTATCATTCTCATGATTAACTTGTTTGTAATTTCATAATATATATATATTGAATGGTGTAGATGTTGATGGATCCAGTTGCTCGATGGCTGAATGTATTCCTTATTCTGTACGCAGGACCAAAGCCACCCATAATGAAGCATTCCCTCAACGCAACCTCGATACCTTATCGATCGTAATGTTAACATTCATTGGACAGTCACGAGCAATTTTAGCTGATTTCTATTTAGACATCTAGAATTCACTTTTATTGACAATATTGTCTTTTTCTACTTCTTCTTCTTCTGCGTTCGTTCTCAGACTTCTGAACAATAGCAGGATGTAGTACGGGGAACGGGATGCATTGTGTTATGGTTTATAACAGCGCTGCGAAATTTGTGCCTTTAAACTTCAGCACACACAGAAGACGGATGAGTCGGGCCACTGGCGCAAATAAAACGGCGACACAACTCATTTCCATTCTCTGAACTACATCTTGTTGGAAATCTAGTAGGACAATGGTCCTGCTACAAGGGAGTTCAGGCGAGAGTTTGGGAATGAACGCTGAAGAAGAAGAAGAAAAACTTCAACATTGATTCTGGGTCACTTCGATTCTATATGAGATGGGACAACTAACTCAGCCCCATAACCTGCTTACTCGCCTCTTACGACATGCATAGTTGTTAAACAATTTTGCTAATATGTGTTCCTTTATGGACCGTGGCTACATATAGGTGAATGGCACGGGTTCCAATTATTTTTTGAAACGGTGAACACTGCCCACATGTAATACTTGAGTGTGTGAGCACCTTTGTATAAATCAATAAAAAAAACCGTAACCATTCAGGGTCGTAAGGGTACCACATTTGATGCCTCAGCACACAGAGTCATCCAGCGAAATATATCCTCAGCGATGCAGATGAGTGTGGAAATAATTGTATATAAGAATATGAAAGGGAACGTGAAAGTAAAAGTGAACATGGAAGCTGTCCATATAACAATGTTTGGGGTGCAAATTGTATCACATTGCTCTTTGCGGACTCAGGTTTGCAGATAACCAAGATCCTAAAAGTAACTCCCCGTGGTGCACCCTAGAAACAGAAAGACAGCTGCTGTTTCTATCGTTCTGGCCAACATTTTTAGGCTTATGTCCGTGGATGTGGAGGCTATAGAGGGAATAAGAATGACCTGCAAGGAGACAATCAATATCTGCGCGACTTCTACGTCAATACACACAGCAACAGTCTCGACACACAGTGATGAAAACCATCTGTGCATTACATCTCGTACAATGGACAATGCAGACAAATTGGAGACCATTGTCAATTTCCGATATGGGTAGATTCTGCTACGACAATATGATCCTATGAGTACACATAAAATCTGGAAAAGACAACATGCGCTAGAAGTAAGCGTTATGTATGTCAATGGATATAGTGGCTGCGAAGCTACAGTTGTTCAGCACGAGACCGCCTGGCAGAAGTGCCGCTCATGCTCGAGAACACACATAAGCCACACGTTCCACCGCAATAGACCCCATACAAACTAACAGTCATGACTCGAGTCGAGTATTGGATACACCAATTCGAAACGTACGCCTGGGTATGAAAGAAAGCTATTCACCCCCCCCCCTCCCCCATTTGCACACATGGAAGCCGTTGAACAATTGTTGGGGAGACCTTTGTTCAGGACCTCTGTCCAAAGCAATGTTGAGATTCGGCCTCTGGACGCTGTGGGCTCATACAGAATCTATTATTTCTGAGACCTAGGGACACAAAGGTTGGTAATGAAAAGGTCTTTCTACACGGGGAACAGCTCTCTGGCTCCGACGCACCTTGGCGGAGGAAAGACAAATAATGGGTGACGCAGTTAACACGTCAGCCCGTCGGAGTAGAAAGCTCTTCCAATAGGCAGTACATCAAGTCGAAAGCTGAGTCTCTTGGGTATGAAAAAAAAGCTCGAAGAAACTTTCCCATTGCACATAGAAAGCAAGGGCTAATCGCTCATAACTCCTGCTGTTCGAAAATAAACAAACAAGCAAATTAAACATCCTTATTCCTGGCTATATAAACAACTGTATTAATGGCTATATAAACATCTTTATTCCTGGCTATTTAAACAACTGTATTAATGGCTATATAAACAGCTGTATTGCTGACCATACTGGACTAACCATCTTTATTGCTGGCCATATAATCGTCTGTATTGCTGACCATATAACCAGCTGTATTGCTGACCATATACCCATCTGTATTTCTGAACATATAACCATCTTGATTGCACAGTATTTACCCCCACCCCCTATATATAGATGTGTGGACTAATCGGTTTGATCCTTCAAATTAACAATATTTGTTTTTACCATACTTTTTATTGTCTGTTGACGTAAGGTAAACATCTCGTGATCAATCACAGTCGTGGAAAAATTCAAATAGCGACACTTTCGAAACCTGATTCCCGAGCACACATGGCTGTTTAATTACACACACGTTATATGAAAGCTGTCTCGGTTTTGAAATGAATATGTTAATGTTAGGGTTATCTAACACGTTGCACACCATTCTGTTCTGACACCATTTATCGTATAGGTAGAATATGCTCTTCGTTCTAAGGGCAGAGATTTTAAAATAGACTGGGTTGTTGATTTATATATATATATATATATATATATATATATATATCCTAAAGCCAACGTTATGTGGAATATACGGGTGACAGCCCATGTGCTTTATTCTGACCTTCAGCTATTCAAAAAGGTAAAGGTAGGTCACATTGCATCAACCTGCAGTGGGGTAGGTAGGTAGGTAGGTAGGTTAATGAGTTTGCCTCTCTTTTAGAGAGCGTGCCCCTTTAAACCAGCGGACAAAGTCGAATTAGGTTATATCAGGACACACTACCATAAATATTAGAGGTAACAAAGACCTCCAAGGTTATTATTTAATTGGGGATGAAGATAACACTTCATATACTAAGCAGCAGCACCTATTAGGTGAGGTGGCCAGTTCCCTTTCTTGCTGTGTTTGTCTTCCCTAACTCATGCGTCAGTTAGCCATTTTACAGCTGGTAGATTGGAAAAGCGGTAGTGTCAAGCGAGAAATCAAACCCAGATTTTTTGTTGTCGGATTCGAACCTGGCACGATGTAAAACCGATAATAATAAACACGCTTACTATCAAGAGGTTAGCGAGCCTGCTCTATTTATCTATTAGACCGGTTCAAAATTTATATACTTTTTTATATGCATGTGATCAAAGCCGTGGTTATTGACATAGTACTAACATGTCATCTAGCTGAATTATAGGCGCCTTCTTTCGTTATTTTTCTTGATTATTTCAATGGCCAATATTTATATACTTAGAATCGCAATACATAACTATCCTAACACTAACTCTAACCTAAACCCTAACATAAATTAATTAAGATTTAAATTATTAAATCATGAAAATTTAATTTACAAACAGAGACAAGGGAAATAATTCGACCATGCGGCGGTGCCTACTTGTAGTGTACCCAGGATAATTCTGAGATGGATTGTGTTGTAACATAGTTTATTATTTGGCTGCGATATTTGCGCCTTTTGGGCTGACACATATGTCGTAGGACTCCTGCATGAGCATGAAGCACAGCATGCTTTGATTTTTAGTTGTAGGAATTAACTTTTGTTCAGACATGACAAGGAAACTTGAACATTAACTGGCATATGGCTTAATATTAAAGCATAAATAGCTCTAAATAAAACTGTGTATAACCTATTACTTATTTATTCAGGAGACTTGCAGTTATTTTCAGTACCAGCTGCATCTACAATTTCAACTCCACTCGTTAAAAGAAACGATATCTATTTTTTAATAGCAGTGTATATTGTTATACTCTTCCTGCAGTTCCCCAGCAATGATGATTTTATTACTGTATTACTGTATTACTGGCTATATAAACAACTGTATTACTGGCTATATAAACAGCTGTATTACTGGCTATATAACAGCTGTATTACTGGCTATATAAACAGCTGTATTACTGGCTATATAAACAGCTGTATTACTGGTGTTTGTATTACATAATTTGCTTTGATTTTTCATTAATCTCCAAACACACCAGAGAGATGCAAAAACACAGTTAATGTTTTCTGTCATCGTCGCATACAATGGACAACTGCTATTATGTGATATTTGCAAAATAGTATTTGTTCATTAACATGTATGTAACTATAGATTAGTTTAGCAGCATCTCTATTACAAATGACTAAGTCATTTGTTAAGAATGGTTATTTATTATCTCACCCAGGTACGAAGACACTGAACAATCCACACAGTCGAATGAAAGTCTCACAGCATGGCAACCTTGACGAGAATGAACACAGAAGTACTCTGGAGTATATAGCAATGTCGTTAATTATTGGTATCCCGATTGTTGTTGTTTTTGCCGCATCTACATCATGTCAAACGTATCTCTCAGTGATGCTGGGATGTGTTAAATATGTGAAATATGTCAAGAAAATGATGGCACGGTGGTGGCACAATGATGAAAATGATGGTGTCTGCTGTGTGCCCGAATGTGACTAATGAGTCATATGCGTGCTTGGAATTCGTTACAACACTCTGGGCATGTGTGGAAGGAGTATGTGAGCCGTTGAGCACCTATTGATTTTCTTCCAGCGGGTTTTTGTTGCGCATCATTGTGTTTGAGGTTTTCAGAATCTGCTGCACCACTCTTGATTCTACGACGCCAGTCATATCTGTCTTGTGCAAGATTCTCATATCAATTTGTGTCTATTCTGATGTGAGTTAGTGATATCTGAAGAATATCTTTAAAACGCTTCTTCTGTCCTCCTGCCTTGCGAGAGCAAGTCTGGAATTTTCCATATAACAACTTCTTTAGTATAGGATGATCTTTCATGCGGACCATGTCTCCTGCCCAGAGAGTCTGCGCTTTCATCAACATTGTATGTATGCTTACAGACTTATGTTTCATCAATACTTCACTTTCTGGTATTTAATCCTACAAATGGATGTTAAGTATCTTACGAAGGCAGTTTAGGTGGACGTGTTTGTATCATGTAGTATGTCTGAAATATGCTGCCCATATTTCACCAGAATATAGGAGTAATAACATTACTGCTGCTTGGTAACTTATGAGTGTGGTGGTAGTTGTCATTCCGGTAGGTAAAATTATTGACTTTTGAAGCTTCTTTTAGTTGATCCTTATATGGGCCTTTAAGTGTAGTTTGTTTGGTGTGCACCAAATATATATCTCATACATCTCAAGTACGTAGGTCTCTCCTGCTGATAGCATAATCTTTCAGGCACCAGTGTTTAGAGCGCGAATGCCTACATGTCTTCTTGCGTGTAGACATTCCAAAGAATGAGTTGGTGGTAGTGAGATAATGAATAGAACGCAGTCTCAAGAGGCATATACCATTTCTGCTGCATTTACCGAACCCATGCTTTCATGGAATTCCATTCCATGACTGACTATCATTTCCAACTCTTACGTTGAAATCACACACAACTATAAGTGTGTCTGATTTTGGTGTAGATGATATCACTGCATCAAGTTCCTCATAGAATGTATCACTTTCGTCACCTTACTTTTCCATTGTTCAGCATAGGCGCTAATTAAAGTTGCAAACGTCTTCTTTACCAGCTGCATGCGTAGTGTCATGAGACGGTCGTTTAGTCCCTGGGGAACACCTGGGAGCTTTTTTACAAGGTCGACTCTAACTGCAAATGCAACTACTGATGCCTGTTGCCTTTTTACCCCCCCCCCCCCCATCCCAATTTTATTGTGAACAAATGCCACGAATTCAGAGACCGGCATTTATTTATGTCAAATCTCCCTCTCCAACCACCAAAAAATGTTTTAAAAGTAATTGCACCTAAATAAAAACCTGATTATTTTACATTTTCAGGAAAAGGCTCCAAATTCAGACCATTTAACTATTTTATAGTAACAGTATTGTTAACTTTAACTTGTGACCAAAACCCTCTTTCTCACTCTTGTCACGACCTTTCATACATCTTTCAACCCTCTCCGCCGTCTCAATTGTTGTCGCAATATATAGTCAGACTCGCTATTTATATTTCTTAGTATGACGATGCTCTCTATAATACAAGATCATAGATAGTGGATAAGAGAAGCGGTAGCATGGATAAGAAGCAATATAATGGGTAAGAGAAGCAGCGGAATGGATATGACACGCATCATAATGGATACGTTTTGCAGTATATCATGTTCCATTGAGTAGAAATATTTCTTACTTTTAGAGGTTGCAGTTCTGGTATTCTAGTCACCACGAATCCCGTATTATTTTTAAGATTCATATTTTTTAAAATTACGTATGTATTTGTGTGTAGCAGGATAGTAATTACCATTTTCATGAGCCCTGTTGGCGGAGTAAGGTAGTCAACAAAAAAACAAGGTAAATACTGCCTTTTTCCGTTAAGGCGTTCAGGGAAGGATTTTATTGATTTTAGAGTAAAGTAGTAAAGTCCCATATTTATCGCCTTTAAGATGACTGCGCCACCTTATGAGGAAGGCTATTTTTAACCAACCACGCATATTAAATAGTAAATGTGTGAAAATGATCATTCAGTGTCATGACATAAATTGACAAGATTGTAAAGAAACATATAAACAATGGGATACAACTCTTGAGTGACCGATTGAATTTGAATTCTGTTGTTATTTCCCTTATAACAATCTAATATATCATGCTTAAATACAGTTTCATTGTGGGGGAACAGTTATTCATACTCCGGATGTGGTGGTAACTAGATTTCCAGAACTCGATTTCCGATATTAATTACGTTTGTAAAGCTCTGGTATAATTAAATATTAGTAACGTCCGTGGTTGAAAGCAGTAACACAAAAGTACGCTCACCACAAGAGGTACATTTTACTAAACAAAATTCATAAAAATCGATTGGTTAGTAGAGTCGTTAGTGTGCTCACCTCCTACAAACAATTCGAGCGAGCTCGATAGTTGTTGAAAAGTCGATCCGCCATATTCTTAGAACGATTGGATGTGTTAGTTTTAGCTGCAGATTTTTCAATATCAATGTCCTTTACAGTTCATGGTTTCCTGATTAGATATTTCCTGATTATATATTTTATGTTATATATATATATATATATATATATATATATATATATATATATATATATATATATATATATATATATATATATATATATATATATATATATATATATAACATTAGCGTTTCTACCTGTGTAATGAGATGATTATAAATTATTAGAAGTTCATGATTTGCTGGTTATACATTGTAAATATATAACCCTCAAACATTTATCTTCTTGACATACATCATTTTTGGAACAATTCTTCGTATGTAGGGTCTTGGTGTTAAATAAAAACTTGTAGACGTTTCCTTAACTTACACACTTAACAAATGGTCACATGGTCACTTATTCGTAGGTTCTCAATGCCAGTATGTAAATTGTATTTGTAACCCCTTTATGCCACTATGTAAATTGCATCTGTAGACCCTCTATTCCAGTATACAGCCCACATTTGTAGACCCTCTATTCCAGTATGTAGCCCACATTTGTAGACCCTCTATTCCAGTATGTAGCCCACATTTGTAGACCCTCTATTCCAGTATGTAGCCCACATTTGTAGACCCTCTATTCCAGTATGTAGCCCACATTTGTAGACCCTCTATTCCAGTATGTAGCCCACATTTGTAGACCCTCTATTCCAGCATGTAGCCCACATTTGTAGACCCTCTATTCCAGTATGCAGCCCACATTTGAAGCTCCCCCCCCCCCTATGTTAGTATATAATTCACATTTTAACATTTTTTCCTCAGTAAATGTCTAGGATATCTCTGTGGCCCGATGGGGCCACATATGGCCTGTCCCGAGAAACAATGTGTTCATGTGAAACGGTGTTAACTTTGAAATATGTGAGTCCCGATAGTTTAATGGTAAGTCAATTTTCCGATACAGGTGACTCGGGTTTCGAATCCACTGGTTATTCGTGGTTTGAAATTAGTCCCGTGATTAATTCAGCTAACAGGATGTAGACCCACGCTGTGAAAATGCTGGGGAATTGCGTCATCGCTTCTGGTAAACCAGTACTAGGCACATGAGCAGTTATTGGAAACCGTGCACTATGAGAGTTGCACATTACTCAGGTTACAATATTGAACAATATGTGAAATATTATTTTGTGTTTATTCTTCGTTTGTGTTTTTTCCATAATGAAGGTTCACTGGTCGAAACTTTGATTTATATACTGTTCAAAACAAATAAAATAAAGAAACGCAACGTTTCTTAGTTACTTTTATAAAACATTATTCGCCTGATTGGACATTATCATCTGTATCCAACTGTTAATTAACTTCTAGTGGGTACCTAAATTGTAATCATCTCATGATTCGTGAGGTCATGAAAAAGGTCAAGGTAAAAAAAAAAAACCATTTTTGGCAATAACTCCTGACAGGTTCATACGAATCACGTGAAACTTGCTGTACACAAAATTACCTGCACATATTATTGAATGCCTATAAAAGATTAACTAATCTCGATTAAATTCAGTTGGAAATTCAATGCGCAAGTATGGCTCATCTTATTACAGAACAACAATACATCATCACTGGACGCTTACAGACTGGACAATCACAACATTTAGTGGCCAAACAATTGTATGTGTTTAGAAGCACCATTAGTCGCCCTTGGAGGTGATTTCAACAAACTGGCGCAGTGGCAGATCGACCACCTAGTGTAAGACTCATTGTTACATCTCCTGCCGCAGACTGCTTCATGTGGCTGCATCACCTCAAAAATCGATGTGTGTCTGCATCCTCCACAGTCCATTCAATGTCAGCAGCTCCTAGAATTTCATATCAAACGGTCAGGAACTGGCTGCAACAATGATCTTTGGGAAAGACGACCTTAAATATGTCCTGTTATTATGGACCAGCATCGCCAGACCCGACTGCAGTGGACGAACCAGCATCGTCAATGGACCGTTGAGACGTCTTTGATTTAGTTAAGTCTGAAAGTTTCTTCATGGCAAGGTCAAAACATTAACTCCGTAAAATAAAAGGTAGGTACACATTTGAAATAAATATTGCGTTTCTATGTTTGAACAGTATATAGTATCTTTAGTAGACTGTTAATTATGTATGTACCTATGATGTCGTCCATCAGTCGCCAAACTGAGCTGTACCGCTCTCCAGTGGGCACTGAAGGTTTCTAGGGGCGCTGTGGATTCAGAAGCAATGGGTTGTCTCACACGGTCTACGGGGTCGGTGGCTACTCATAGAAGTAATTAATAATATATATTTAAAATTAATATTTTTGGGGGGTTTTGCTATTGGATATACATTTAAAATTAAAATTGTCATTTCAATTCATTGTATGCCCATCTTACTTAAATCAATTTTTGCATCAATTCTGTATTTCACTAATTTATGTGTGTCATGTGACGTATGTGTGTGTCATGTGACGTATGTGTGTGTCATGTGACGTATGTGTGTGTCATGTGACGTATTCCTTCCAGAACGTTGTCTTCCCAATGAACTCTCTGAACCTCTCTCTGTCTTGGGCGATGTGGCTTGAATGTTCTAGCGATGTATTCATGTTATCTTTAATGTCGTCAGTCCATCGTCTTCTTGGTCTGCCCCTTCTCCTGTAGCCAGGTACTCTTTCATCCATTATTTGTCTTTCTAAACAGTTGTCTCTTTATATGACCAAACAGGCGTAGTTTTCTTTTTCACTTATTTAATCATTTGAAAATTGCCCTTATCTAACAGAAACATATGTCAATTTTACATGTTGATGAGAAAATAGAATATATATATTTATATATATATATATATATGTGTGTGTGTGTGTGTGTGTGCGTGCGTGCGTGCGTGCGTGACAATACTCATTGTATGTGACATACGCTTTTAATAAGAATTTACTTTTAATTAACCGTTTTTTTCTGATTTAAACACATTTTATTTCCTTCTTTGTCCAGGAAGGACTAAATGTTTATGTTAAAATAATATATTATTGAAGATCCTACGTGGCACTTTACATCTTGCGCTATTACTTGCCTATAATAGTGTAGGCGGATGTATCTAAAATAGGTTAATAGAAATAAACATCAATTTTCAATGATTGGGTTTCATGAGTCAACAGAGAACAAATGAAGTATCTTTCCTATAAATAACCGACAAGATTACTTTATTTAATTTATAAAATGTGCCCGTGTTTAAAGACTGTCAGGCTAAAAATAAATGATGTCTTGAGTTCTGTTTCATGATTAAATTTGTGTCTTTGAGTTATTAATTTGTTTGTTTGTTTTTAAATATATGTACAATACAGGAAATCACGTAACTTCTTCTCCTTCTGCGTTCGTTCTTAAACTCCTGCAGATCAGCAGGATGTAGTCCGGAGAACGGAATGCGCTGTGTCATGGTTTACAGCATTGCTGCGATATCTTCTCCTTTCGGCCTGACACATCCGACTTCAGTATGACTTAGGGTCACTGACCCTATATGGGCTGGGACAGCTAACTCCATCCCATAACCTCCTTAGTCGCCTTTTACGACATGCGTGGAAGGTAAACAGTGTTTCTATTCTTTGCTCCCCTTTCAGATCCCGACATCACACGGGCGAATCACGTAACTGAAATCATAAATGTTTTTAATATTAAAATATACAATACATAAAATCACGTAACTAGAATCATATTTTTTTTATAACTCATTGGGGACCGATCGCCACTATAACGGTTTTATAATATGGGTCTACAGGACCTTTCGCCACTTTAACGGCTTTAATTTTAGATCGATCAAATATTGATCAGTTATATTTAGTTTTGCCCTAAACTAATTGTGAGTCTGAGAACATACATTGTGAGACAGAGAATACACATTGTGAGTCTGAGAATACACATTGTGAAAACAGAACACACATTGTGAGTCAGAGAACATACATTGTGAGACAGAGAACACGCATTGTGAGACAGAGAACACATATTGTGAGACAGAGAACATACATTGTTAGACAGAGAACACACATTGTTAGACAGAACACACATTGTTAGACAGAACACACATTGTGAGTCAGAGAACATACATTGTGAGACAGAGAACACACATTGTGAGACAGAGAACACACATTGTGAGACAGAGAACACACATTGTGAGACAGAGAACACACATTGTGAGACAGAGAACACACATTGTGAGACAGAGAACACACATTGTGAGACAGAACATACATTGTTAGACAGAGAACACGCATTGTGAGTCTGAGAAAATACATTGTTAGACAGAGAACACGCATTGTGAGTCTGAGAACATACATTGTTAGACAGAGAACACGCATTGTGAGACATAGAACACACATTGTGAGACCGAATACACATTGTGAGACAGAGAACACACATTGTTAGACAGAGAACATACATTGTTAGACAGAGAACACGCATTGTGAGTCTAATAACATACATTGTGATACATAGAACACGCATTGTGAGTCTGAGAACATAAATTGTGAGACAGAGAACACGCATTGTGAGACAGAGAACACATTGTGAGACAGAGAACACGCATTGTGAGACAGAGAACACATTGTGAGACAGAGAACACGCATTGTGAGACAGAGAACACATTGTGAGACAGAGAACACGCATTGTGAGAGAACACACATTGTGAGAAAGAAAATACACATGCCTCTTCTTCTCGTTCGCAGTCTGACATGTCTACACAGCAAGTCTTGTTTTCTTAATAAATGCTGCTGTATTTGAAAGTTCCTCAGTGCTTCTATACATCTTTCTGTGGATATCCATCTCTGTGGACCAGTGTTCTTCCCTTAACTGGTTAGTGTCAACTATTCGGGTTGCATGATACCATGGTTGATGGTGTGCCTCTCGGCCTGGCATCTCTGACTTCTGCACATGTGCTTGCTTGGGCAAGATTGTGACCCTGCTCGATATTGGGTTGGCCGACCAATCTTAGTTTCCAGCCTCTGTTGGCTGGACTAAGCCCCATCTCCACGTCAAGGAGTTGGCTTCGATGGGGCATGCCTCTTGACATCAATGTTTCAAATAAAAGCACAGTTTCCAATCAGTTGTTTAACTAAAGTAACATGTAAGGTTGTCTCATAGGCATGTGTGTGTGTAACTGAAGTAACATGTAAGGCATGACCATCCACTTCTGTAAACTCCGTATGCCCACCTTTTTCCTAGAAAAAATGCCACTGCGTGTGTGTTTATATATATATATATATATATATATATATATATATAGTGCTTGAAAGCAATGTCTGCGTGTATCATGTTGTGCCAATAGATTTCATTCTATTTTTAGAAGATAGTATCCGTACATATATTATTCATTTGTTTAAAAAAAAATTTTTTTTGGGGGGGGGAGTGGTCGAAGGAAAGGAAATTATTGAGATCTCATTTGAGCAAATAATATCTGCTACTCTATGACCACCTTAAAAGAAGACCTTTGTGCAAAATTAATTAAGACTTCATCCGATCCGTTTTCTATTATTGTCATGTTTCTGTTGGTCGCTATTTATATATTTGGGTTCGCTTTGATTGTTTTTGACATGCGACTCTAAGTATATAAATATACTCTAAGTGGTGCCAAAGAAAATTACAACAATAAGGAAAAACGTAACGAATAAAGTCCTAATTAATTAGGGTCTTCTTTCGCAGATGGTCTCGCCTAAGTAAAACTAAAATGAATACACCAAATGGAATTCAACAGACTCTAGAAAACAATCCTTATTGTATGTTCTGAAACAAACATTAAAGGAATGTATGCGCATGACGTCAGCTACGACAGCCCGTTACGAACAGAAATTCCAACTTTTGTTTGTTCATTATTACTTTTAGGAAGAGTTCATTGCAAACAATAGATATCCAATATGCAACTAAAAAATCAGTCACAATCCTATACAATATTATGTTTATTTAGACATTCAAATATCAACTTAGGAAACAGAAATAAACGACAAACAATAAATATAATATTCATGTCAGTTCTTAGTTATAGATTTCAAAAGTTATTTGGTCCAGAAAGTAAGACAAGAAAATCTTGATACTTGAAAAAATTGGGTATTTTAGAATAACAAATTGTAACCAAATGACAAGAAATCATGAGCATTTCATGAAATGCATATTGCTCGTGCTTGTAAGCAGTATATTATTGAGTGCTGCATTATTTTTGGTATATTATTGAGTGCTATATTATTTAGTGCTATATTATCTAGTGCTATATTATCTAGTGCTATATTATTGAGTGCTATATTATTTAGTGCTATATTATCTAGTGCTATATTATTTAGTGCTATATTATTTAGTGCTATATTATTTAGTGCTATATTATTTAGTGCTATATTATTTAGTGCTATATTAGTGAGTACAATAGTATTGAGTGCTATATTATATAGTTATATATTATCTAGTGCTATATTATTTAGTGCTATATTATTTAGTGATATATTAGTGAGTACTATATTATTTAGTGATATATTAGTGAGTACTATATTATTTAGTGATATATTAGTGAGTACTATATTATTTAGTGATATATTAGTGAGTACTATATTATTGAGTACTATATTATTGAGTGCTATATTATTGAGTGCTATATTATTGAGTGCTATGCAATTGAGTGCTATGCAATTGAGTGCTATACTATTTAGTGACATATTATTGAGTGATATATTATTAGTGCTATATTATCTAGTGCTATATTATTTAGTGCTATATTATTAGTGCTATATTATCTAGTGCTATATTATTTAGTGCTATATTATTTAGTGCTATATTATTTAGTGCTATATTATTTAGTGCTATATTATTTAACTCAAGATTATTTAGTAGTATCCCGTGTCCCCCGATGTGATTATTAGTTTGATTATTTTCCTTTCCAATTAATATTTATCAAATATTAATTTAACTAATAATTTTGTTAGGGTCAAGCTTAAGGTTTTTGTTAGGAGAGGTTTTATTTTACATAACTAACCCTAAATAAAATTATATTAAAATTAATAAAGATCAACATACGCTGACAAACATTGCAAGGGAAATAATCACGTCATGTGGACAATGTTCCAAACAAGAATATATATTATTTATTTCTGAGCAACGATGATTCGATTTGACATCTCACGAATAATCTAACGTAGTGGTATATAATAATCATACTTCTTACGGCTGACGGGAATTGAACCAGCTCCGTTCTAGCGGCACCAAATCTCTTTGAAACTCGAGTAAACAGATTTTCCGTGCTTGACCAACTATATCCTCCCAAAATATGTGATCTCTTCATTAAGTCTATACACGGCTCTCTCAACCACATACCTTGCCGGATGTGTCGGACCATTGACACAAATTAAACGGCGACACAACGCATTTCCATTCTCTGGACTATATCCTGCTGGAAATCTAGTAGGACCAAGGTCCTGTTACAAGAGATATCAAGCGGGAATTTGAGAATGAACGAAGAAGAAGAAGAACCACAAACCGGAGTCCTTTAGGATTATGTCAGAGCATTTTGACTTTTTATCAATCTGTGACCATATTGTCTGGTATTAGTGTTAATCGTTATTATATATGTGAATATTATGTGATTTGTGATATGTGAGAGCTGAAAGTCCACCCTGTACTGTATCTGTTGTGTTTTGATGATTATATTGTTTGAGTGTTTAGTCAAAACAAGGAATAGAATTAGTCCTAAAGAGCACATTTGCTAGATTTGAACATGATTTATGCATGTCTCCTACAACAATGCAGTGCCACATAATGACTATTTTGTCTAATGTACTTTCTCAAAAGTATCCTTCTGAGCGTTTCTTTTGGTCTACCCCTTGCGCTTTTGCCTGTATGTATCCATTCAAGAGATTGGCGGTGTATTATATTGATGTATGCGTAGGACATGCCCGATGTAGGACCAACGGCTTTTTCTGATAACATCTGTGATGACATTGTAATGCGTATCTTCTGTACTACTCGTATGTATCAAGATCGTTGTGTTTCCTTGCCGTGCCAGGTTGTCAAACTGTCTAATATTTTCTCACGTTGTCTCCCTCTGTGTCTTTTGCCGTCAATTATGCCTGTTGTGACTATGTTCTCTAAACCTGCCTGTCTCATGAAGTGGTCAAAATAAAGACGATTGCCTTTTTCTTATATTGTTGATTAAGGTCCGTTTCGCATTTGACTTTTTCAACATCTCTACATTAGTTTTTCTGACAGTCCATGATATTTTCAACATTCTTATGTAGAACCGCATCTCTGTTGCCTCTAATTTCCCACTTTCCAGTATGTTTATTGTCCAAGACTCGCACCCATATGTTAGTATAAGGGGAGTATAAGGGGCTATATAGCACTGCAGAACTCTCTTTCTCACCTCTAATGACAAGGTCTTATTACACAATATATTTTCCATTTTTCTAAATGTTGTTTTTGCCTGTCCTATTCTGCTTCTTATTTCTGTTGAACTTCTTCCATCTGCTGTAATCTGCTGTACCTAAATAAACCGCATTCATATCCACTGTAATATTTTTCTAACTTTTTTTGGGTAGTTTTTTAGTAATCTGTTTTAATTTCTAAACAAATATATAATTTCAGTTCAAGTTATAAATGGTTTAATTAATTTCAGTCTTTCCCGTCGTACATCAGGTTCAAATATTGTATATAAGGTATAGGTATAGGTAAGATCTAAGGTTTATCCAATTAATATCTAAGGTGTACTCGATGTTATTGTTGTGGTAGCTATTGTGTCTACTATTTATTTTGGAATCTATGTAAGTGAAGAAAGAAATATTCAAATGAGTTTTAATCTTTGCAGTCTTCACAAATTGGTTCAATAGAGTTATATAGTTCTCGTCACAGCAGCTTGATTCTTGATTAGGAACAAGCGTCACATCACTGGAGAAATTCCCATATATGCTCTTCTTGTCGTTCCGTCAGCCATATAAAAGTGTATAAATTAGTGTCTCAGCCAGTTGCTGATTACGCGTTCTTCTGATCTTTCCGAAGGGGGAGCACTTTCTCCCATCACCTCTAGTCACCCTCATTTCTACAATACTCTGAATATGTACATTGTCTCGTTCGACTTCCTCCTCGTATTCTCTTAGGGTATCCATGACTGCTCTAATCAATTCAATCATGTCTCTACTTATATCGTCGTAGCAGCTGCCTATTGTCAGGTATTTTCTTCTCATCCCTAATTTGATATGTTCTATATGTTTCCTTTAAGAGATCTTATGCATATCTTCCTTTCATGTTGCTGCCTCATGTTTCTGTCGACTACTTGATTACTGAAGTTTTTAATTAAGCTCATGACTTCTGATCTTCTCAGTCCTACACTGATCTCTTTTCCACTCTCGTTCTTTCTTGGTCTTCGTGTCCGCTATCTCATTTCCTGCAATACTGACATGTGCTGGGATCCATATTTCATTAACCTCAGTGCCAATGTTATGTAATGTAGTGGTTATATGTAATATGTCGTATATTATATCTGACCGTTGACTAATTATATTTGTTTCGGAGAGCGTGTACTGACGATACGTTATTACACTTATGAAATACGGCGTTCAACTAGTTTTACAGAAGAGTTGCGTTATTTGCGCCTTTTCGCACATAACATGAACATGCCTTGTTCAAATTATGTCTCTTCTGATTATGTTAGTTAAGATAGTGACATTTTAGAAGGGTATCAATTATTAATTATAATCTTTTTCTTCTTTCCTTCCTCTTTTACCCTTTACGGGTGTCGAGGGAGATACAATGTTCTTGTTCTCGCTTTTCTGACAGCTTCAGATAATGTTATTTGGTGTTCGTATAATGTCTCTTTGATGTTGTCGATCCAGCGTACTCTAGGTCTACCCTTGTCTCTTCTTTCTGCTTCTCCTCTCTTCGTATATGCTTTATAAACTAATAAATCACACGACATTCTTTCCAGATGACCAAACCATTGTATCTGTTGGTTTTGTATGTATTGTGTTGTTGTTCGTCCATCACAAGTGATGATGACCATTTGTTACATCCACTTTTGAAACTTCAATTTTAGTTATGCCCTTGATTATGAGTTCGTAGATGCTAATGAGCCCTATTCGAGCTGTAAATGTCCTTGGACAGTTTGGACATGGAATAAAGACTAGACGGATCCTGGTCTATCCGTGATTTTCTAGCTGCTCTCCGCTGTTGAGCTGCAGAATTTCTCTTCTTTTCACAAGATGATGCGCTCTTTTTTATTTTAGAACGCCATGTAGATCTATTTTGTGCAAGTTCTTCCCATGTATCGTGGTCTATTTTAAAGGCTTTTAGTGAGTCCTTTAACGAGTCCTTGTAGCGCTTCCTTTGGCCACCTAGCTCACCATAGAGAAGTATCTTTAGCAGACGATGGTCTGGCATACGCACCAAATGACCTGGCCAACGAATCTGTGTCTGCATCAGGATCGTGTCAATGCTGGGGATAACAGCTCTATCAAGGACAGTGGTATCTGGAATGTTGTCTTGCCATCTGATTTTCATAACTTTTCTGATACAAGTTGTATGAAAATGATTGAGTTTTTTCACATGACGTCTATACACAGTCCATGTTTCACTAGCGTATAGCAGCACTGGAAGTACCACTGCTCTGTAAACTTTCAGCTTAGTCTGAAGGTTAGTCCCATTTCTACGCCAAACATTTGCGTACAATCTGCCGAAAGTACTGCTTGCTTTGGCGATCCTTGTATACACTTCATCATCAACGTTGGCATTTTGTGATAACGTACTGCCTAGATATGTGAATCTATTCACAACTTTCAGTGCTACACCATTTACCTTTATGCAGGGCTCGAGATAGCTTTTGCCAAGTGCTGGTTGTAACGTGACTTATGTTTTCTCTGTGTTAATGGTAAGCCCAAAGTTGGTACAGGCTTTGGAGAATCTGTCTATAATACATTGTAGATCAGCCTCAGAGTTTGCATTTAGAGCACAGTCATCAGCAAATAGAAGATCCCTGATTGTGTGTGATTTAACTTTGGTTTTTGCTCGATGCCGCCGAAGGTTGAACAATTTTCCGTCTATGCGATAGGTGATGTTTACTCCCAGGTCTAGATCTCTGAAAGCATCACCCAGCATAGCAGAGAACATGATGCTAAATAGGGTAGGTGCTAATACACATCCTTGTTTTACTCCATGTGAGACAGGAACGGTTTCAGATAATTCTCCATCATCCTGAACTCTAGCTTGCATTCCATCATGCAATTGCTGCACCATTGAGATAAATTTCTGTGGACATCCATACTTTGCCAGAATCTTCCACAGACCCTCTCTACCTACTGTGTCAAATGCTTTTGTCAAGTCTATGAATGCTGTGTACAGGTCAGTGTTGTTCTTGACATTTTTCTTGAAGCTGTCTTTCAGCAAAGATCATATAAGTTGTTCCACGTTCTTTTCTGAAACCACATTGGCTTTCGGGTAGTAGTCCTTCATTTAGATGAGATGTAAGACGGTTCAAAAGGATTCTGGCAAATATCTTTCCAGCAATGGACAGTAGAGAGATACCATGATGGTTATTACAGGACTGGCGGCTCCCGTTACGTTTATACAGGTGTATAATTGTAGCATCCTTAAAATTTTGTGGAATTTTTTCGCTTATCCATGACTGTTGGAAAATTATGTGAAGTTTCTCAATAAGATGTTTACCACCATATTTGTATATTTCGATTGGTATTGAGTCGGAACCAGGTGCTTTTCCACTAGAAAGCTGATGAACTGCTTTACGAGTTTCCTCCAAAGCAGGGATGTCACCTAGCATTTCATTGAGAGGAACCTGCGGTAGTTGGTTGATAGCCTCTTCATTTATTGATGATGGGTTATTCAAAATGTGCTCAAAGTGTTCTACCCAGCGCTGCAGGATTTTATCTTTTTCTACGATTAGTTGTGTTTCATTTGCATTGAGAAGTGGAAAAGATCCCGATGAGGTTGGGCCATATAACATTTTAAGCGCATCATAGAAGTTTCTTAAATCGTTTGTGTCTGCAAATCTTTGTATCTCATCTGCATACTTATTCAGCCATGAGTCCCTCATATGGCGTATTTAATTTGAATTATTTTCCATTTGCAATTGAGTGCTTCTTTTTTAGACATTGATTTTGGATCATTTAAGTATGCTTTGAAAAGGTGGTGTTTTTCGTCCAACATTTCTTTGATTTTATTATCTTTCTCATCAAACCAGTCATTTTGTTTTTTTATAGAATGACCTAGTTCCTCAGTAGCAGTGTCGTAAATTTGCTTGCTCAGATATGTCCAGTTCGTATCTTCATCTTGCTCTAGTTGTGCAGATTTCAGACATTCATCCAGAGTAGAGGCTAGGGACTGTTGTGTGTTTACATTTCATAACTTTCTGACGTCTACACGTTTCTTTGCTTTGCTTCCTTGTGGGCGTCTGGCAGGCTGTATGCGAATTCTTAGTTTTGACACAATAAGACGATGGTCAGTCCAGCAGTCTGCACCGCACATGAATTTTGTCACTCGAACATCTTGGCGGTCCTTTCTTCTTACAATTATATAATCTATAAGATGCCAGTGTTTTGATCGAGGGTGCATCCAGTAGGTCCGGTTTCGGATTGGGAGTTGAAATATGGTGTTGGTAATGAGGAGGTCATGTTCGCCAGAAGTTTGTAACAGACGAAGTCGATTGTTGTTGCACTGACCCACTCCATATTTCCCTATTACACCGTTCCAGGAGATATTGTCTTTACCCACCCTTGCATTGAAGTCTCCAAGTAATATGAGCTTATCAGTTTTTGGAACTGCACTGATAGCTGCATGAAGTTCATCATAGAATTTATCTTTAACTTCTTCTGGTTTTGCCAGTGTTCGTGCATACACACTGATGATTGTTGCATATTTTTTACCAGAGTTTAGGGGGATTTTTACTGTCATGAGGCGGTCATTTATTGCCTTTGGTGGGCCTGCTAGTTTGCTAACGAGTGTTGTTTTAATGGCGAAGCCTACTCCCGCTTCACGTCTTTCCTTAATATCTATTCCGCTCCAAAAGAATGTATATCCTGCAACTCTTTCACAGAGCTGACCGACTCCAGCAAGTCGTGTTTCACTCAGAGCTGTTATGTCAATATGGTACCTTGCTAACTCTCTCCAAATCAGGGCTGTTCTTCGAATCGGTCTATTTGTGTTAGAGTCATTGTCGAGGAGTGTACGTACATTCCATGCTCCTAGAGTCAGTGGGAAAAGCTTTTCCCTTCGGGTGAATGTGAAAATGACTTGCACTGGGGATTTTGATTAAAGTGATGGTAAAGTTGTGCAAAGCGTCACCCTCACTCTCTTGTCGGACCTCATTTGAAACCAGTGGCAAGACGAATCGAGACGACTGGAAGTGAAGTACGATGCAGTGGATGACCATGGTTTTCTACGTGTCTCACCATGCCCGATGCGGTCCACACCGCGTTGCTGGCGTTCGCCTACATTACCCGGTGGGCCGATAAACCATCGTACCTCGTACGCGTACATTCGCCGAATATCAGACTTTACGTTTTTAGGTCGACAAGACCGGTATGCTTTTTGAGATAGTCTCAGCACAATATCACCTACTTTATGACTGCCTAACAGGCTGTCAGTCGAGTGTGGAGCCAGAACACGCCCCAGGCAGCCCACTGGTGCTGTGTTCACACGACACGTGAAACCTGTTGTTGTAGCTACATGGTGAATAGTGAGCGATTTCAATGTGTTATTGACACCGAAGTAAATTTGTTCATCACATAAACTTCAACATTATTATATATAATCACTCTTTACACATCACGCAGATATATCCATTAGACATAGTATGTATTGTAGCATTGATATGACACCCACTCTGTCTCTTATGACATCGTTTCTTATTAATTATAATGTTTTCATTATTGCTGTTAGTTCAGCAGTGGGTATTAGCACACACACACAAATGCTAGTTACACATCGTTTCACATTTAGCGTACGTGTGTACACATATATACAATTTTCATTAGACAAATTCACATACTTGCTCAAACACTTTTAATAGTCACATAATTGTTTATATTTATTTCATTAGCCTATACAATTAGCAATTATTAAGAAGCTATTTGTTTCCAGTGACAGTATATGATTTTAAAACGTGGGCAATGAAATCCGCAATGGAATTGAAATTATGAACATTTGAAATAAAATGTTATCATCATCAAGTGTCGTTACTATAACGAATTTTGCTGCAAGGGACGTTCAATATCTTATGTCTCATGTTTTGGTGGTGCACTCTGCTAGACTGTAACCTGTCCATCACTTGATATTTCGCTCTCACTTGTATCTCTACCTACCTCGTGTTCGCCACGCCTGCAATCCTACGTTAGATCTTCAGCAAGGAAGACATAAAAACGGAACTGTGATCTACAATGCATGTCGTAAACTGGAGCTAAGGAGGCTTTAGGGGGAGTAGGATTGAATGTCACATTCCATAGATGGTAAAGTGACGCAGGGGACATAATGAAGTGTGTGCTAAGGGGGCTTTAGGGGGAGGAGGATTGAATGTCACATTCCATAGATGGTAAAGTGACACAGGAGACATAATGAAGTGTGATGTATTAAGCCGAAACGTTATAGAAATAGAACATAAATAACAAATGTACAATTTAACACTGAACTTGTCTGGAGTAGAGGCCACATCCATGATGTCTATTGTGTCAAACCAACATCTTTGTCTTCAGATTACAGTATTAATAATTGCAATATATTATGTGATTCACTTCTTTGGTCTGTCATTGGGTTCAATCAATCAATCAATCAACCAATCAAGTGCCATGCCGATTGGCGTAGGTGATCATGTTATCCCACAACTATCTGTCTCTTGTGTTGTTAATATGTTCAGTTGGTGACTTGTTTTTGTGCCAAAGTGACAGCCCATCAACGAATTTCTCTCTTTGCCTTTCTCTGTCTCTCTCTCTCTCTCTTTGATCTTTCCGGTGGTTACTAAATGTTCAATTGTTACTTTCCTCAAAACTATTATTTATTGTCTACACCCAGGTGGTGTTGTCGTCGCTTCCACGCTTGCCGTTGAACGTAGGGGTTTGTGAAGGAAATGTAGCCTGCGTTCCAGAGCCAGTTGCTCTGGTTGAGGCGTGGTTATGTTTATTCAGGATGATCTTTATGTTGTCTATCCACCTTCTCCTTGGTGTGCTCTTCGCTCTGTATCCTGATTTCATCTTGTTATAAGCTCTTATGGGAAGTTGATCGTTCATCCTCATATGATGTCCAAATCATTTTGTGTGTTGTTTCTCTATATATTCGATGCATCATGTGATACCTATTTTCTTTCGAATGTTCTCACTGCGCATTTTGTCGAGTCGTGTGACTCCAATAACCTTCCTTAGACATTTATTTTCAATAGTTTCGATTTTTCTCTTATGTGTAGATGTCAATTGTCAAGTATAGCATTTGTAGCATAGTGTTGGTATAAACATTTGTTAGCAATGTGTTCGAGATGCTGGTTAGCCAAGCCTGTTGTAACGCCGTTAGTTTTTACTAATAGGTGTCACATCTAGATTCACACGAACCAATTAACACACAGTTAATCATTGAATCGTATCTATTAACAGTTAAATTATAGAATAACACACAGGTTGTGTTCATTCAAGTCACTTTTAGTAACACATTTACAGTTAACTTAAAAGATTTTCACAAAGCTTACATTTCCGATCTACAGATTGCCGCAATCTGTAATACATTCCGTATCACATGCCCTACAAATCTTGATTGTCTGTTTCTAACTTTCGCTATAATTTTTCGTTTTACTGCACCATCTCTGAGAAATTCTACATTAGTTTTCTTGGTTGTCCATAGAATTTTCATCATTCTTCTTAAATGCCACATCTCAGTTGCCTTCAGATTATCTTGGGCACTTGTGTTTACTATCCATGTTTCGCTTCCACAAAGAAGATTGGCTCAATATAACATCAGAGATCTCCAACTCGTGTATGCCTTGACAATACACCACTGCATAGAATATTTCACAGTTTTCAAAATGTTAATTTGTTCTGTGCTTATGATCTCATTGGAGCACCTGCCATCTGATGTTAAAATGATGCTAAGATACTTGTATTTATCATCTTAATTTAATTTTGCATCATTGATAATACTACTGCAGTTTGGTCGAAGAATTCACATATTTGTTTCAACACTTTCTACGGCCACTGAATTATAGCACTAATAATACCAATGCATTATATGATTCACTGATTCAGTTGTCCACAATTTAACATCTGTTAGAGTTAGATGGGCACCAACAACTCATCAAATGTTTTTTTCTGGATGTTCTATATAACCTGCTTTGATGGTGGCTTTGAAAGCTGACCCATCAGTATAGAAATGAATCCATTGTTCTGGGTAGGTAACTATTACTTTCTGTGTTTCTTTCATAAGACTTACTGGTTCGGACATTACCACTTGTCTTGATTTTTGTCAATTTAAAACCTGCGTGTGGTTATAAGCATTTTTATACTCTTTGCTGTACTTGTCTGTGATGTGATAGCTTTCTTTTATTTCATTGACATTGCTGAAGACTGACTTTTGTGGGTTTATTCTGTGGTTTGGTTGCCAGTTTTTACAAGTTGTTTATTTTGGTGGTATTTGTTCATTCTTAAGCTGATAAACCTCAATTGTAGCCATATCTCTCCACATCTCAAGGGGTTCTACATTTCTATGTATTTCACATGCAGCCGTTGGTGTAGATGAAGTATTCAGAAGAAAAAGAATGTCAATAGAACAAACAGAAAGTAAAAGGTTGAAGTCTTCAGTAGAGAAGGAAGGTCAATAGAACAAACAAACTGTATTTCACATGCAGCCAATGTCTCATTGCTCCACTAATAAGGCGTATTGAATTTTCTGCACTCTGTCTAGAGATTCTACATTTGTCTAGGAACATATTGTCAGGAGTGCACTGTTGCATTCTAAAGCAGAACGTATATAACACAGATATAGTCTTCTGAGGGTATTCTTGTCTAATAACTTCAATAAACTGTTTGATTCATTTCTTCAGTCAGTGATCATGTTACAGTACAGATAACTTCAATAAACTGTATGATTCACTCCTTCAGTCAGTCATGATGTTACAATACTAAAGTACACAGAAATTCAATAAACAGCTTGATTCACTTCTTCAGTAAGTAATCAGGTTACAGTAGAAATAACTTCAATCAAATGGTTGATTCATTTCTTCAGTATGTCAACAGATTACGGTACTTAAGTACTAATAACTTCAACCAACTGTTTGATTCGCCTCTTCAGTTAAGTCACCATGCTACATTGCTAATAACTTCAATCAACTGTTTGATTCACTTAGTCAGTTAGTCATCAGGTTACATTACTAGTAACATCAATAGACTGTATATGATTCACTTCTTCAATCAGTCATCATGTTTCAGCACTGCTAACGTCACTAAACTGTATGAATCACTTAGGCAGTCATAATTTTTCAGCACTGCTAGCGTCACTAAACTGTATGAATCACTTAGTCAGCCATCATGTTTCAGCACTGCTAACGTCACTAAACTGTATGAATCAATTAGTCAGCCATCATGTTTCAGCACTGCTAACGTCACTAAACTGTATGAATCACTTAGTCAGTAATAATTTTTCAGCACTGCTAGCGTCACTAAACTGTATGAATCACTTAGTCAGTAATAATTTTTCAGCACTGCTAGCGTCACTAAACTGTATGAATCACTTAGTCAGTTATCATGTTTCAGCACTGCTAACGTCACTAAACTGTATGAATCACTTAGTCAGTCATCATGTTTCAGCACTGCTAACGTCACTAAACTGTATGAATCACTTAGTCAGTAATAATTTTTCAGCACTGCTAGCGTCACTAAATTGTAGGAATCACTTAGTCAGCCATCATGTTTCAGCACTGCTAACGTCACTAAACTGTATGAATCACTTAGTCAGCCATCATGTTTCAGCACTGCTAACGTCACTAAACTGTATGAATCACTTAGTCAGTAATACTTTTTCAGCACTGCTAGCGTCACTAAACTGTATGAATCACTTAGTCAGTAATAATTTTTCAGCACTGCTAACGTCACTAAACTGTATGAATCACTTAGTCAGTAATAATTTTTCAGCACTGCTAGCGTCACTAAATTGTATGAATCACTTAGTCAGCCATCATGTTTCAGCACTGCTAACGTCACTAAACTGTATGAATCACTTAGTCAGCCATCATGTTTCAGCACTGCTAACGTCACTAAACTGTATGAATCACTTAATCAGCCATCATGTTTCAGCACTGCTAACGTCACTAAACTGTATGAATCACTTAGTCAGCCATCATGTTTCAGCACTGCTAACGTCACTAAACTGTATGAATCACTTAGTCAGTTATCATGTTTCAGCACTGCTAACGTCACTAAACTGTATGAATCACTTAGTCAGTTATCATGTTTCAGCACTGCTAGCGTCACTAAACTGTATGAATCACTTAGTCAGTTATCATGTTTCAGCACTGCTAACGTCACTAAACTGTATGAATCACTTAGTCAGTTATCATGTTTCAGCACTGCTAACGTCACTAAACTGTATGAATCACTTAGTCAGTTATCATGTTTCAGCACTGCTAACGTCAATAAACTGTATGAATCACTTAGTCAGCCATCATGTTTCAGCACTGCTAACGTCACTAAACTGTATGAATCACTTAGTCAGTTATCATGTTTCAGCACTGCTAACGTCACTAAACTGTATGAATCACTTAGTCAGTTATCATGTTTCAGCACTGCTAACGTCACTAAACTGTATGAATCACTTAGTCAGTTATCATGTTTCAGTACTGCTAACGTCACTAAACTGTATGAATCACTTAGTCAGTTATCATGTTTCAGCACTGCTAACGTCACTAAACTGTATGAATCACTTAGTCAGTTATCATGTTTCAGCACTGCTAACGTCACTAAACTGTATGAATCACTTAGTCAGTTATCATGTTTCAGCACTGCTAACGTCACTAAACTGTATGAATCACTTAGTCAGTTATCATGTTTCAGCACTGCTAACGTCACTAAACTGTATGAATCACTTAATCAGCCATCGTGTTGCAATATTAAAGTATGAATAAATTTATTACACTGTTTGATTCACTTCTTTAGTTAAGTCCTCAGGTTTTACCTCTTCAGTCAATCAGTCATGTTACAATACTAAAGTACTATAACTTCAATAAACTTTCTGATTTACGCCTTCAGACAGTTAGTCATGTTACAATACTAAAGTACTAACAACTTTAAACTGTCTGATGAACTTCTTCCGTCAGTGATCAGGTTACATTACTATTAACTCGAAACCTTCGGCAGTACACCGCTTCTGCACATAATTAATTATGTCTGTATTAGTTACGATGTTTATTATTGTCGTGATTTTCATTGCTCACCATTTATATACTTAGAGTCGCTTGACAAAAGTAGCCAAAGCCGATACAAGTATATACGTAAATAAGCACGACAATTGTAAAACATGTACGAATGAAGTCCTAATTAATTCTGTGCAGAGGTCTAGAGTACTTATAGCATTGTAGAAGGTCACGAATAACTCCAACAAACTGTATGATTCACTTCATCAGTCAAGTCATCAGGTTACAGTACCAATAGCTTATATTGACTATGTAATTCGCTTCAAGTCATTCATTGTACTCCTCAGGTTGGGAAGTATTGCCGTCATATTTATCCCTCTTTTCTTGGTAGAGTTGGCATGCATGCAGAATGTGTTCTGATGTAGTTGGGTTTATTTCATAGTTTCACAAGTATCACCTATTTTCAGATTTCTCTGCATGAGATTTATCAGTTTTTGTGGCTATTTCATAGTATGAAGATAATTGCTTGTTATATGTGCACCATTTGACGTGGGACTTTTAATGTGTGATATTTGATGCGAGACATTTGTATTGTAAAGACCATTACGTTTCTGCATGTGGGTGAGCATTCTTCCATTTTTTTTTAATTCTGCGTTTATCATAGTTTTACAAGTATAATGTGATATACCACGTCCTGTTTGTTCTATTGACCTTCCTTCTCTTCTATTGACCGTCCTTCTCTTATTAAGACTTCATCCTTTCACTTTCTATTTGTTCTATTGACATTCTTTTTCTTCTGAATACTTCCGCCGTTCACTTTCGTTTTGTTCTATTGACCTTCCTTTTCTTCTGAAGACTTCAACCTTTCATTTTCTGTTTGTTCTATTGACATTCTTTTTCTTCTGAATACTTCATACTTTCAATTTCTGTTTGTTCTATTGACCTTCCTTTTCTTCTGAAGACTTCATCTTTCACTTTCTGTTTGTTCTATTGACCTTCCTTCTCTTCCGAAGACTTCAACCTTTCACTTTCTGTTTGTTCTATTGACCTTCCTTCCCTTCTGGAGACTTCAACCTTTCACTTTCTGTTTGTTCTATTGACCTTCCTTCTCTTCCGAAGACTTCAACCTTTCACTTTCTGTTTGTTCTATTGACCTTCCTTCTCTTCCGAAGACTTCAACCTTTCACTTTCTGTTTGTTCTATTGACCTTCCTTCTCTTCTGAAGACTTCAACCTTTCACTTTCTGTTTGTTCTATTGACCTTCCTTCTCTTCTGAAGACTTCAACCTTTCAATTTCTGTTTGTTCTATTGACCTTCCTTCTCTTCTGAAGACTTCAACCTTTCAATTTCTGTTTGTTCTATTGACCTTCCTTCTCTTCTGAAGACTTCAACCTTTCAATTTCTGTTTGTTCTATTGACCTTCCTTCTCTTCCGAAGACTTCATACTTTCTATTACCATTTATGCCACACACTGACCAAGAACTAGTCACATCACTGTGTCTTATGTGTTAGTACTACGATATAATTCCTGAGGAAATCAACATTTTTCACTTTCTCAAAACCAACAACATACAACATACAACATAATTCAGCAAGGAATAATATATTCCACATATCTCTCATTAAAATTGTTACCAAACGTGAGATAAAACAGCATTGGTCACTGCATGGACCAGGTTCAAACACTCATACATCATGTTCATACAGTAATCTTTCATTCAGTTTAGACTCTTCATTAACATCTTCACATTTCTTCAACATGTAGATCTCCGTAGATGCATTGCTTCTTGTGCATGGAGGAGTCGTTCCTGATATAGAGGTATCCGTAGGTCTGGACGACTTGCAGCTGGAGAAGTATTTATTGAAAAAAACTCTCCTAAAGTTGTCTCCAAAGATCAGGTAAACGGCACAGCTGGCGCAAGTGTCAAGGTTGTAAATGAGTCGGAAGACGTGCATAATAGTGATGTCTAATCTGGAAATAGAGAAAAAACAATAAAAGATACTAACTAAACTATACATAACTATAAATAGACAGAGAAACAATATAAGATTCTAACTAAACTATACATAACTATACATAGAGAAAACAGTATACTAACTAAACTATACATAACTATAAATAGACAGAGAAAAAACAATATAATATACTAACTAAACTATACCTAACTATAAATAGACAGAGAAAAACAATATAATATACTAACTAAACTATACCTAACTATAAATAGTCCAGAGAAATCCAGTATCAGATACTAACTAAACTATACATAACTATAAATAGACAGAGGGAAAAAAGTATCAGATACTAACTAAACTATACCAAAGCAATGCCTGATTTACCTATAAGCTAAACAAGCTATAGCTTAAGGCCCCCACTTTCTTGGGGCCCCCAAACGTTTTTGTTATTTCACTATCTATATATTCTAAATCGTTAAAGGGCCCCATATCTCAAATAGCTTAGGGCCCCATATCTCAAATAGCTTAGGGTCCTATCAAGTCTAAATCTGGCCCTGTACCTAACTATAAATAGACCGAGAGAAAGACGAATCAGATACTGAGTAAACTATACCTAACTATAAACCCATAATGCATCAGGTTGTTTTTGGTACCAAATAAATGAATTAACGCAGTCTCTTTATCGATTTCTATCTTCAACGATGCAGGCGAGTGGGAAAAATCTTCCTGATGTTGTCTGTCCATGCTTTTATTTATCCTCCAATGTTTTTGTTTCCACTGTCGACTGCAGTGTAACTTCGTTCCCTGCAGTTTTGATTATAAGATAGTAATATAAACCATAAATCCGATAATCCGAATTAATTGGGGATCGGGCCGATTCGAATAATTGAAAATTCGGATAATTGGATGTAGCTCAGGAATGATGCAGAACAGTTTTCATATATACAATCATACATTGAAATGAACGAAATTTTATTGATAAAAGTACAGTAATATGAAAGCAACTATGTATTGCAAATAAACTACACAGTTGTACGTGCGCAATGTCCCGGGACCTCTCTACCGCTTCCGCTAAAACTCTCGCTCTAAAATTATTTCACCCTCGCCCGTGTGCTGCCGGGGTCCGAAAGGGAAGCAAAGAATAGCAACACTGTTTACCTTCCACGCATGTCGTAAAAAGGCGACTATGGAGGTTATGTGATGGAGTTTGCTGTCCCATCCCATATAGGGTAATTGACCCAAAGCCATGTTGAAGTCGGATGTGTCAGGCCGAAAGGCGCAGATATCGCATCATTGCTGTAAACCATGACACAACGCATTCCGTTCTCCGGACTACATCCTGCTAATCTGCAGGAGTTTGAGAACGAACGCAGAAGAAGAAAAAGAATTTCACCCAAATTCGATTCGGTTAATTGGGATTCGGATAATCGGATTTCTATTGTATACAGTTCGCGTGTGTAGTATTTACTTTGTCACAATATTAAGGGTCAGCCTGCAGATACATTAAAATATTTACTATATTATTATATTTAGATTTGTTCTGGGGCAACGGCATTCCAGTGGTTATTAATTAATACTATACTAATGTTATGTTATGTTATGTTATGTTCCTCCAGGGCCATAGGCGGCGCATAGGGCAGAAACCACAGCTTTCCATTTCTGTCTTTGTGTTGCCAGGTCTTTCAATTCTTGCGTGTTGTTTAGGTTCATTGACATGCCTTCTCTATTAATGGTTCTTCGTAGAGTTTCTCTAGGTCTCCCTCTTCTTCTTGCTCCGGGTGGCACTCAATATAGTGACTGCTGGGGAATTCGTACTGTTTATTCTGTAAACATGGCCGATGTAAGTCCAACGCCTTTATCTAATGAAGGAAGATATATAGTTTTGTTTACTTTCCTCTCTTATAGTAGTGTTAGATTTAAAGTCACTCCACTTAACGTTCAGAATGGTACGTAGGCATCTGTTACTATAATAAAATATAATATAACAATAAGTTTACCACTTCAATAAAAGTTTACAATTTTTTCACAAGTAATGTCTATAGACAGAAAACCCAATACAATCCAAAAAAGATAAAATAATCAACTACTGAAACATGTGCAGGGATGTAAATATCTTCAGGGCATTTATTACAGCCGATGGAAGAATGGACAGAGGTCAAAATTTAAAAAAGGCAACTCGTACATAAATTATAAACTTACATCAAAATTTATAAAAGATCAGTCATATCAAACATTAGAGGCAGATAGTCAAGGTTTCTAGGGCATGTGCTGAGAAGAACACAGCTTCAACACTTAATAACCACTGGAAAGATCAAAGGGAGAAGAGATAGAGGTCAACAAAGAGAAAAGTTACTAGATGGGCTTGTATCGTTGCACGGTAGAAGCTCACCAACCGAGCTTATTGACAACACAGAGACAGAGAGTCGTGGAGAAACATGATCGCCTACGCCAGTCGGCATGGCACTTGATTGATTGATTGACATCAATTTTTAAACACACATCTATCCAAATGAAAAACAAAAGGCAAACCATAAATTCAATATTCATCCCAACATTGTGTTTTTAATGTCAGACATGGACACTAACTAAAGAGCAAGAGAGAAAGTTGACTAAGTGTGAAATGAGATGTCTAAGAAAAGCAGCAAACAGACTAAGAAGAGATCATTTGAGAAATGAGATTACAAGAACTGTTGGAACAACATCAGTGGTCAAATATAGGGAAAAACAGAGAATGAAATGGTTCGGCCACATATTGAGAATGAACTCTATTTGGACATCGGCAATGACATACAACATAATTGGAAACAGTAAGATACAAAGGAAGATCAAAAAGAAGGTGGATTGAAGGATTTACCAACATTCTGAGACGGCACAGTATTACTATATATCAAGCGGTCAAACGTGCAATAGCCCGACAACTGCTCGCCATTCAATCATGCGACGCCTCACAGAATACCAGAGAAAAGACAATGGATAAATATAATAGACATAATAAATAACACAACATTTTACCACTTTTCATTTTCGTATTGCGCCAGATACTAGACTGCCTGCCCAGAGTAGCAGTACATGACATTCCAAGTTGCTGACATTTTTTAGTTGTTTTTTTTCTATAACTATTATAAGTGTGAGTTCATCTCTGCTGATATGCGTTATTTGTGTCTTTTTTTGCATTGAGACGAATATTTTGTGCCCTCGCTATGATGTTTGACTGACATAATCATGTGTTCTAAAACTGTGTGGTTCCTTGATATTAGAGTGTTGTCATGTGAATACCTAGTTTCTTGATATTAGTGTTGTCATGTGCATAACTAGTTTCTTGGATTTCGTGTCCTCCCATATTAAAGTGTTGAAACTGTTCATAGCGTGGGTCTTCTCGTACATTTCGAATAATGTTTGTTGTGTATATGTTGAACAGGAGCGGTGAGAGGATACATCCCTGCCTGACTCTTTTGGACCTCAAACCAGGCAGATGTTTCTTCATCGAGGCGAAAAGAAACCTGTTGTTTCTGATAAAGCCTTTTGATGAGCGATATTAGATTGCGTGGGAATCCTATGTTTTCCATTATGTTCCATAGTATACGATGTGCTACGCAGTCAAATGCCTTTGAGTAGTCAATGAAACATGTATATATGTCTCAATTGAACTCTCTACATTTCTCTATTATATTATGGTCCCCTTGATACTCTTCCTTGTCCCCAGCAGTTTTTGACTTGCCCTTTTGTTATTCCACCTCCTAGATTCCCCAAACTCCACTGTGGCATTCTAGACTCTTTCTCATGTGTGTCCCGTAATTTCATATACTCTATCATATGCACACGATGTAACATGAAGTATATTGGTAAAACCGGCAGACGTTTGGCTGATAGATTCACCGAACATTTAAGAGATATCATTGATCATTGTGATTCCACAGTGGTCATTAATTCTAACAGCTATTCACATCAAGATGATATTGAATTCTCAGTAACTGGTTTGCTACATTGCTGCTCTAGTAACCGACAACATCAATCTTTAGAGTAGCGGTTAATTTCTCTTCTTGGAGTGCTCCCCCACACTGATTGAACATAGTCACCGATTTGTTTGATTTACCTACTTCCTCTCAATAATCTCAACCCCGTTATTTTACTGATCATTGTACATGTTTATATCTATGCGCGTTCATTAGTAAGCATTTCTGTTTTAAATATAATTTTGTGTATTTGTGTTATTCGTCTGATGTTTTTTTGTGTCAACATATTGTTATCTTTTTTTCCAATCAACCTATCCATTAGTGAATTATAACTTTGTTTCTTCGTTTACATACCTTTACATTTGTTATTGTTTTGTTTACTATATTAATAGGAAAAGATCCCCCCCCAGATTTATATGTATGTATGCATTTGTGATTATATATATACACGATGGCCAAATCCAGAAAACTCTTTTACCCCTGTCACTGACAAGCAACACAGGGTTTAGCGAATAGAGACGAAAGAAAGTGATTATATAATTCAATGTGTCCATACAACCAATTTCGGTGTCATATTTGTTTGTGTAGATAAAATAGGCTTGAGCATATTGTTCTATGTTAATGCACGTTAATAACTTTATCAGGGTGAAGTCTATGTTAATATATATATATATATATATATATCTCCATGTGAACGAATGGTTATATTAGTGCATGTATGTATCTCCATGTGAACGAATGGTTATATTATTGCATGTATATTGTTTTATATGGGCAAATGTTCATTTGAATGCAATTATATATCTCATGTGGTTGATTGTTTATGCTAATGAATGTATTTACCTTTTGTGTGATTGATGTAAAGGAATTCTGTGAACCCTTACTTGTGTGTGGGTGTATTTACATACGTGTACATATCTGTGTGAGTTCCTTTCATTAATGTATTTATTTACTTGTTATTATTCATATATTTCTGTTCATATGTATGCATATATACGTGTGTTTACATACGTGCTAACATTTGTGTGTGTATATTTTTGTATGATTGTTTTATTTGCGAAAATGCACATATACATGTAGATATCAGTCAGTCAGTCCCTCTTGTGTCAAGTTTGGCACATAGGACGGATGTTATAGTCGTCCATGCCTGTCGGTAAATTGACAAGGATTGCAGGTCTTGTGCATTTATGCCTGATGATTTTAATTCATTTATAACAGTTCTTCTGAGCGTTGTTTTTGGTCTTCCCTGTTTTCTTTCCCCATGTGGTGTTCACATGAAGGCTTGTCGTGGAATCCTATCTTCCTTCATTTTAAGTATGTGGCCGATATATGTCCAGTGAAGTTTTCTGATGATGTTCGTCACATATTCCTGTTTTGTTTCCTCTCTTAGTGTGTCGTTTGATATGAACTATTTCCAATCAGTATTTGTGATTTTTCTGAGGCATCTATTCTCGAAGGCAACTAACTTCTTATCCATTATTGCGGTATATTTCCAACTTTTGCATCCATATGTCAATGATGGAATCACACTTGCATTGAATAGTCGCAGTTTGATGTGTTTACTTGTGATATTCGATCTCCAGATGTTTGAGAGTTTGCTAAAGGCGTTGGAGGCGAGAGTGATTCGAGTTGTGATTTCTGAGTTGGTATCCCTGTCTGCTGTTATCTTTCTTCCCAAATATACGAAATTTGAAACGTTGTCTAGTATATTATCATCTAGTTTACCTGATTCTGTCATGCCGGTAAAGTTAATGATTTTCGTTTTATGTGTGTTTATTTGAAGGGCTATCAGTTGCGCGAATAATTGAGTATTTCTGCTTTATGTATGTTTTATATGTATATATGCGTAGGATATATCACAATCTTTCAATATTCTTTTGTTTAATCCAGCCTCCATTCCTAATAATATAACTACTGCTCACCCCCCCCCCCCAATTAAAAATTTAAACACCACCTCCCGCCTTCAAAATTATGTACATTGGTTATTGGTAGCCTCTGCTCTGTGTTTGTTCTCATGTGACCTTCCACACACACACACTATATAGAGTGTTTGTGCGGATCATGTTTCTGATTTAACACGCATAACTCCTTCAGACTTTATCATCTCGTTATATATCGCAATTTTTCTCTATGAATAATGTATATGATTTTGCGCACTGTTCTAAACATAATTGAACGCGTTTCTTCCAATATTTATTCCTATCGTGTGTAAGTAGATGTCTAAGTAAAAACATCGTTATACATAATAACATGTTTGTCTTATCTCCTTATGTTTTCGTTTCTTGTGAAACGAAACGTTGCGGGCCCGTATGGATCGCAGCGTAGAAACAGTCGTTGTATTGTGTTTGTTATTTAGTTTTGACATTTATTTTGTTTTATTTTGATAGTTGCTAGTTATTGTATATATTAACTGTGTTTATACTTCTCTATGGTGAGCTAGAGAAGGGTATACGATCTCAAGGTGTCCAAAGGAAGCGCTACAAGGAGTCGTTAAAGGACTCACTGAAAGACTTTGAAATAGACCACGATACATGGGAAGAACTTGCACAAAATAGATCTACATGACGTTCTAAAATAAAAAAGAGCGCATCATCTAGTGAAAAGAAGAGAAATGCAGCAGCTCAACAGCGGAGAGCAGCTAGAAAGTCACGGATAGACCAGGATCCGTCTACAGTCGTTATTCCATGTCCAAACTGTCGAAGGACAGTTACAGCTCGAATAGGGCTCATTAGCCATCTACGAACTCATAATCAAGGACATAACTAAAATTGAATTTTCAAAAGTGGATGTAACAAATGGTCATCATCATCATGTGATGGACGAACAACAACAACACCAACAACATATTAACTGTATATATTAAGTTAATATGGCTGTTCCTCTAGCTGTGACATATATATTGTAACTTAACTAAATATAATCTGTATCTCTTATGTTTAGTGTAGCATTCCAAGTTTAGTTGGATATCCTCTGACATTTTAATTTTTCATAAACTACAGACGTAACATCTCAAGAAATTTCTTATGTATGTGGTGAATATTTCATGACGGTATGGAGAGAATGATATTGGAGGGGATAATAGAAGGTAACAGAGGTACAGGCCGTCTAAGACGCTATTAGACAGAAACATACATGGATGTCTGCACATGTCCTTAAAGGAGGCGAGACATTTTGCTGAATAACGAGGAGCATTGAATGGAATAAATCCATAAGGAAGACTACGTTCTGGAAGACATATTTTACGTGATGATGATAATTACCTAATGTACTTCTATGATGGGTCCTGGTTCAAGTCCTATTTTGTAAAACTTTTTTTCAATATTTACTCCAAGAATTAGTATCCTGTTTGTTCTATTTTCTCCAATATGTTATCTCCATACTAGTCATTTATTGCTAATATGCGTTATTGTGATGTATTCTGTCCAGAACGTTGTCGTCCCAATGGATTCTCTGAACTCCTCTTTGTCTTGGGCGATTGCATTTTCCAACGATGAATTAATGTCGTCATTCCATCATCTTCTTGGTATGCCCTTCCTCCTCTTCACAGGTCCTCCCCTTCATTATTTGTCTTTCTAACCAGTTGTGTCTCTTTATATGACTAAACAGGCGTAGTTTTCTTGTTGTCATTGTGTTTAATAACCAACACTCTGGAATCTGCAATGTATCTTTCTGTAGCATTTCATCTCAAAGGCGTTGATCTTCTTCGCCGCTGTTTTACTTAGGGTCCATGTTTCACAGCCGTATGTTGCAACCGGAAAAATAAAAGTTCGTAATATTAGCAATTTCGTTTCTTTTTTGTTGTTTTTCCTTATGTTTTTCAACCGTGTTATTTTACAATATGCCATTGCCAATCTCTTCCTTATTTCTACTATTATATATATATATACATATATATGTATATATGTATAACAGTGAGATGTAACATACAGCTGAATATGTATGCATATTAACAGCATAACCGCTTTCGTATGTCATATGTCATGATTAGAGAAATGTATGCAGAATGAAGATGATTGTTAGGCGGTGTCGTCTGAATTTCTACTTGATGTGTCATTATACATATAATATATAATAAGATATGTATTTATTAATTAATATTGCATATGTCAAGTTATGCATCTGAGAGAGTGAGCTTACATTCGTTCTTGTGATATCTACTTGCAAACAGACGAACAACTGAACCGTTCAGAAAGTAATGAATACTAGGGAAGGTAAATATCGACTTAATATTCCCTGCAAATTAAATATTCGATTATTGTGACGCCTTGAAGATGTAATAAAACAAATATTACACGCATACCACTACAGAAAGCTGGTCATAGAGTATCCCGTGCTGTGGCAATAGAATTAAGTTAACTCTTTGTCTCCGTACGGTTTTCCTACTATGCCGAACACGATAGTAAAATCATATTAAAATGTAGATTTGAGCGGCTTTTCGGCATCATGGGTCTCCATGATGTAGATATTAGCGACTTTGTGGACATATAATTAAGTCACAAGTTCATAGAACCAATACTAGTAATCGCAGTCACAAGTTCATAGTATTCACCTCATTCACTCACGCGGTCATAGAACCGATACCACACACCTCATTTACAAGTTCTCAGATGGTGGTACGAATGTTCTGTATGACCAAAGTCAGAATATTTGTTTAATAATATCCTCATGTGGACTTGTTGTGTATCTATCAGAACGCGCTTCACTCTCAACGGACGTTCGGCCATTGATTGTATCATCCATAATTTGTGTGATGATAACAAGGAATCATTGCTGAAAGACAACTAAATCTTCTGCATGGTGTCCTCTTGAATATAACCACGCCTTTTATCGAAAAACAACCGTTAATCGCGTAACTAGATTTTAGGTTATTTTACAATCAAAATGCTACGTCTGGTCACTACGCACCTTCGGTAACGCTGATTGCCAGATATTAATGACAACAATGGGTCGGAACACATTCAAACATACACATTATTGTTCCAAACATCCTCATCAAAGGACAGCAGCCAGACGTGGTTTTTTTATGCGGAAACCAATAATATTGGATGCTTTTTGAACGTGCAAGATATATTAAAAATTACAGAGAACTCATTATATATATATATATATATATTATGTTATGTTCCTCCAGGGCCATAGGCGGCGCATAGGGCAGAAACTATAGCTTTCCATTTCTGTCTTTGCGTTGCCAGGTCTTTCAATTGTTGCGTGTTGTTTAGGTTCATTGTATGCCTTCTCTATTATTGGTTCTTCGTAGAGTTTCTCTAGGTCTCCCTCTTCTTCTTACTCCAGGGGCACCCAATATAGTGACTGCTGGGGAATTCGTAGACTGTTCATTCTGAGAACATGGCCGATGTAAGTCCAACGCCTTTGTCTAATGAAGGAAGATATATAGGTTTGTTTGCTTTCCTCTCTTATAGTAGTGTTAGATTTAAAGTCACTCCACTTAACGTTCAGAATGGTACGTAGGCATTTGTTTTCAAAGGAGTCGAGTCTCTTATCTGTGGCTTTTGTGGTTTTCCTACTTTCGCACCCATATGATAGAATAGGGATGATGTTGGAGAACAACCTGAGTTTTGTGGTGTTTCTTAGTGTGTTTGACGTCCATATGTTACGTAGTTTATTGAAAGCACCCGCTGCAAGGGCAATACGGTGTAAAATTTCTTTTGATGAGTCTCCATCCAATATTAAATTGGTGCCTAAATATGTAAAATTGTTGAGTTTTAATAATGGAACATTTTGAATGTCTATGTTAATGTTGGATCTCGTAAAATCTAGTATATGAGTTTTTGATGTGTTGATTTTCAACCTTATCTGATTTGAGTAGTGTTGGAGATTGTCAAACTTAGATTGAGCATCTGTGTGGTTTGCGCTCAAAAGGGCCATACTTTACATAACGTATTATGTAAAGTGGCTGGTAGAACAATGGTTAGTTTTTGAAGGGAAGAATGAAAGTTCATTCTGAAACTAATTTGAATATACGGAGTTATGCTGCACACTAGTCCACGGAAATAGACAACTTTCAATGACGTCATACTTAGCACAGGATTCTTCGGAACAAATAGCTAACATAAAAATTCCGATAAAGACGCGTGCACAGACGCATCCAATATTCTACACCTTGCACAATCAGAGCCCCTGACCACTCGACATGCACGCTGTACACTGAGTGGGAGGAGGATGGCCAGTTCATTGCGAGCAAATCGCTAGATCGGTATTTTAAGTTATGATTTTTTAAGTTTCCGAAATAGTGCAATAGCATATGAAATTAAAAAGTTGGTATTTTGTAACGTGATGTGTCCACTCATTCTTGTATTGAACCTATATTTCATTTCAAATTCAGTGCGCAACAAATATATAGATATATTATAAAATCATTTGGAGTGTATGTATATGTTTGTAACTGGTATTGAGGGTCACGTGATTATCCTGACGGAGAACGGTTGCAAAATGTTCATTATGTTGCAAATTTTGTACGCAAAACAGCCTCATCCAACGTATCTCACAAACCACCATGAACTATGTTTACCTTGCTCATATTTCCGGTCAAGTTGTGATCGATATCCAATAACAGTGCCAACATCCAGAAAACTAACTTTGTCAACAAATCTCACCCTGTGGGAAAACCGTGCGCTGTTATCACTGTAGCATGACGACACATGTTTACGGATGGAAGTAATTGGTATGGTCGGAGAAACACCAAGACGTGTTTAACAACGACCGTTGGTTGTATAGGAGACCTGTTCGCTAAAAAATAATCCTAAAACTGTCTCCGATTTGCATGTTATCTGTTGGTTAGCCTTGGCTATATTTGACATGCGACCCCGTGTATCTAAACAGCGATTACGTAAAAGTCCAACATTACTAAAAATGTAAACGAACAGGGTCTTACTTAATTCAGCCAGTAGGCCTGTATCGTCGAGAGCTACGGTTTAACGGTCACATTGATCACTTGAATGGAGAATAAGCGATACGTGTCTCAGTCCACCACAGAGACCGTATAATATTACACCGTATAATGTTACACCGTATAATGTTATAGAAAGTAATCATGATCTGATATGCAGATGTTCGATTATTTCCTTGCATTTCTTTGATCGGCTTTCGTTGTTTTTTTAAATTTTTTAGGCATGCGGCTACAGCTTTTCCTATTTCCAAGTATATAAATTGTGACCAACGAAAAAGCACAATAATAAAAAAAACGTCACGAATAAGTCTTGTTAACATTCTGGGCGCAGGTCTACACTGGAGGTCGGTCGTGTCTATGCAATACTAATACTTTTTCTTCTATTCAATCATCCACTGTGGCCCATAACATAAGGCAGTATGTATGCAGCAAGAGTCACACCCCTGAAACCCATGTGGCGGTTAAAACCTGTGAGGATCTTTAGTGTGCACAACGAGGTTATTTATCTACTAAAGGGCTAATGTTCTGACCAAGCGACGGACTGCGCATAGGAACGCAATGAAGTCTGGATGCTAAGGACTATGCAAATGAACGGAAACACATTGATTCAATGTGCACAGTGGCGTCAACCAATAAGTATCTATCTCATAAAGCGTTGCGAGCATGGTAAAACAGAAAATCCTGATCATCTACTGCACCCCGGCACACACTCAGTCCTCTTGACCTCGTCTTGTCACAGATACTAAGCTCGAATTGGCGAGATACTGAAATTGACGAAATGGCACAACTAATTCTCATCGACCAAGTCATGCCATGGACCAAGTCATGTCGTCGACCAAGTCATGTCATCGACCAAGTCATGTCATCGACCAAGTCATGTCATCGACCAAGTCATGCCATTCTACTCATCATGTCTTCCTAAAAAAAGGTTTTGGATGATGATTTGTGTATAAGTGAAGCAAACGTTCAAGTGAAGACCAACCAAAATATTTTATAGACAACTTGAAGACATCTCTCTAGATCTGCAGTATGAACCAAACTCTGAGGAAACCATATGCTTTGACAGTCCATTCTGGCATGTTCAGATAAGTGTGTGTTAAACGACAATTATAAAAGGAAAGAGCAGATTGGTTTCCCTCACCGCAACAGATTCTAAGACTTACTACATTCATGTTCATACTGTACCAGGTTCTAAGACTTACTACATTCATGTTCACACTGTACCAGGTGCCTACTACATTTTTTCTAACACGGCAACATGTTCTACAAAACACGGATTGTACTCATCATCAGTTTGTGGTCAGACAAACACTAATCCTAACTTGACCTTTATTTCTATTCCATGCTCATACCTGCAGGCACCAAGTAGCAACACCATTTATATAATTTTAAATTATAGAGCTAAATGGTAGTACTTAAAACTTCAAATATAGATTGACATTCAAAGAGGTAAGTGTCAAAATAATGTAAACACACATGGATGAAAAGATAAAAGATAGGCAGAAAAAGAACCATGAATAGAACTCAGAAACTGAATGGGGAGATAGAAATGTTTCATTAATGAGAAAGGACATACGAGCATTATTTAGCACGACCTAGTCAATCACAAGTTTTTAATGCCTGACATTTTCCGTTAATTTCGGATTGAGATGAAATGTGTAAATGTCAATAGCATTACCCACTAAATCATTGGGTACGATAAATGAAAACGTTAAAAGGGACAGGAGTAGAGGTTTGATGAGCACGGGGAGAATCGTACGAGAGAAGATACGTTTCTGAATTAATCAATGCGTCCTGTGCTATTTGGATGCTAATTGTTATCAAACCAGTAATCATACTCATCAAAATAATCATCGTTGTCATAATATCGCCATCGCAATTAATCAATGTCATTATTATCGCAATCATTGTTTCTACCATTATAATAATGCTCGCAGTCACCATAGTGATCGCCGTCCCAATCATTATCTATACCTTCATCAAAGACATCGTCATCCCAATCATTATATATACCTTTATCAAAGCCATCGTCATCTCAATCATTATCTATACCATTATCAACGTCATCGTCATCCCGATCATTGTTTCTACCCTTATAATCATACTCACAATCACCATAGTGATCACCTTTCTCAATCCTTTTCTATACCTCCAACAAAGTCATCGTCATCTCAATCATTATCCTCCAACAAAGCCATTGTCATCCCAATCATTATTTTTACATTTATCAAAGCCAATGTCATTCCAATCATTGTCTGTATCTTCATCACTACCATCATCTTTCCAATCATCTATACTTTCTTCCCTACAATCGTCTTTCCAATCATCTATACTTTCTTCCCTACAATCGTCTTTCCAATCATCTATACTTTCTTCACTACAATCGTCTTTCCAATCATCTATACCTTCTTCCCTACAATCGTCTTTCCAATCGTCTTTCCAATCATCTATACTTTCTTCCCTACAATCGTCTTTCCAATCGTCTTTCCAATCATCTATACCTTCTTCCCTACAATCGTCTTTCCAATCGTCTTTCCAATCATCTATACTTTCTTCGCTACAATCGTCTTTCCAATCATCTATACTTTCTTCCCTACAATCGTCTTTCCAATCATCTATACTTTCTTCCCTACAATCGTCTTTCCAATAATCTATACTTTCTTCCCTACAATCGTCTTTCCAATCATCTATACTTTCTTCCCTACAATCGTCTTTCCAATCATCTATACCTTCTTCCCTACAATCGTCTTTCCAATCATCTATACCTTCTTCCCTACAATCGTCTTTCCAATCGTCTTTCCAATCATCTATACTTTCTTCCCTACAATCGTCTTTCCAATCATCTATACTTTCTTCCCTACAATCGTCTTTCCAATCATCTATACTTTCTTCCCTACAATCGTCTTTCCAATCATCTATACTTTCTTCCCTACAATCGTCTTTCCAATCATCTATACTTTCTTCCCTACAATCGTCTTTCCAATCATCTATACTTTCTTCCCTACAATCGTCTTTCCAATATTCTATACCTTCTTCACTACAATCGTCTTTCCAATCATCTATACCTTCTTCCCTACAATCGTCTTTCCAATCATATATACTTTCTTCCCTACAATCGTCTTTCCAATCATCTATACTTTCTTCCCTACAATCGTCTTTCCAATCATCTATACTTTCTTCCCTACAATCGTCTTTCCAATCATCTATTCCTTCTTCCCTACAATCGTCTTTCCAATCATCTATACCTTCTTCCCTACAATCGTCTTTCCAATCATCTATACCTTCTTCCCTACAATCGTCTTTCCAATCATCTATACTTTCTTCCCTACAATCGTCTTTCCAATCATCTATACTTTCTTCCCTACAATCGTCTTTCCAATCATCTATATCTTCTTCACTACCATCGTCATCCCACTCATTATCCGTATCATCACCATCATCTTCACAGTAACCATTTATCTACCATCGGCATCACAATCATCATCTAAATCATCCTTACCTTCAACATGGTCATCATTACTACCATCGTCATTACAATCATCACCATCATCTCCGCCATAATCATCATCGTTACTGTCATCATCATTGTCATAACCATCATCAATTATACTCTCATCATTACTCATCATTATCACTATCATGATCTTTCTCTACCATCCTTATCATATGCATACGCATCATCATACCATCATACAATCATTACCGTCAGGACAACGAAGCACGTATATCGTTGATCGTATTTTCTGTTTCTATGGAGCCAACGCAGTGGGTAGCGCAGGGACTTCGCATATGAATAGTCTTGAGTTCATTCTTCGATTGAGGCGGAAATGTTTTTCAGATCGCAAAACCTTCCGGGTGGACCCTGCCTTAATTGGGTATCGGAGTGAACCAGGAAGCAAGGAAGTGGAGATCATATGCATTTTCTGAATCGAGGATTGGCAGCAAATGACCTTTAACTTCTCTGTCTCTTGCCATGATGATGCACTCTGCTACTATGTATTTACATCACATGATCTTTTTCTCAGATACTTGTATCTTTGCCTATCAATTGCTCTTATCATGTCCTATCATCAAGTATTATATTTTCAATATGCCCGAATATTTCGTTTGGTTTATATTCCCCTTAATAGTTACTCTTTCACATACAGTTTGTTCGAACGGTTTTGTTTTTTTCTATTTCCCAGAAATTATCCCTAGTCTTGTATGTATCCGTATCTCAAAAGCATGCATTTTGTTCTCGATATTTGTTAAGTATCCTTGTTTCTGAGCCATATAGAGTAGATGTATCATTTTATAATTCTCGTTCTTAGATTGTTTGTTATTTATTTGGATGTTAGTAGTTTTCCCACGCCATTGAAAGCACTTTCAATCACTCACATTCCAGTTTTCAACTCTTGATTACATCTACAATCGTTTGTGATTATGTTTCTAAGATATTGCGAATGGTCTACGTGTTTCAGTATCTTTTTATGTATTTTTATATTTAGTGTTTGTTCCTCTTTGAATTTTCGAATTATCATGGTTTTTTTCAAATATATTAATATCTAGTCCATTATCTCTGCTTGATGTGCCTACTTGGTCTAATAGGTGTTATAAGTCCTGCCAACGTTCTGCTGAAACGACATTGTCATCTGCATATCGCATATTCTTTGTTTTTTCCACTGATTAGGCAGTCCTTCTTTTTGTTTAAAATATGTGTATGTGTGAATATTAAATAACTTTTAGTTGAAATACAACATTGTCTTACTCCTCCTTTTTCTATGAGAGAAATTACTGTCACATATTATTGATGTAATTTGTTATATCTATATATTTATAATTAGTCAGATTTTTTTGTCCATGTTATCATATTTCTTGGAGGCATTCAACTCATTTCTTCATGATGCACTCTGTTGATGCCCTTGCTGTAGTCTATGAAGCAAATATAGATACCGTTTTGAGCATCGTTTTATGTATATATCAATAGTCTGATATTAAGTATAACAATACTGGTTTCTTTGTTTCCTAATACAAAATTGTTTGTAACCTATTTCCGTCTTAATTTTTAAAAATTATTTCTTTTAAAATAATTATTTGGTTAGGTAGCTCATGGAAATAATTGTTCTGTATAAGCCATTGCCTTGGCTTCTTAGGTAGTGGTATCGCCCGTGTGTTGCCGGGGCCCGAAAGGGGAGCAAAGAATAGCAACACTGTTTACCTTCCACGCATGTCGTAAAATGCGACTAATGAGGTTATGGGATGGAGTTGGCTGTCCGATCCCATATAGGGTCAATGACCCACAGCCATGCTGATGTCGGATGTGTGAGCCCGAAAGGCACAGATATCGTAGCAATTCTGTAAACCATGACACAACGCATTCCGATCTCTGGACTACATCCTACTAATCTGCAGGAGTTTGAGATAGAACGCAGAAGAAGAAGAAGGTAGTGGTATAAATACTTATGTTTTTAAAGATGCTGGTATGTAGTCTTGTGCACATAATGTCATTGTGTATTTCAGTGTTAGTATTCACATCAATATCTAGTTACAGTTTTTATTATATCTGTCATTATGTTGTCAGCATCTGCAGCCTTTCCACATTTAATTGTTATTGCTTTTTCTACTAATTATTTGAATATTTCTGTGCAGTACTTGTTTCGTATTGTTGAATTTATGCACGTGTTATGTTGTTTATATTGCTGCCGCTGAACGAGAATATAAAAGCTACGTCGCTAAAGCAATTTAAACGTATGCTCCGCTATCAAATTAATTATCGTAAGCTGTGGAAAGTGCTATCATCATCATCATGTATACGTTTATACGTCTCGTATCTTCGTATCAAGTTTCAACATTATCATCTCAAAATAAAAGTACACATCATCAGTTCTAATCATTATACGTTTTCAGAATCCTCAGTGGGATAATTGTTGCCATACTTACCATTACCTCTTTCGTTATCAATCGACGTCACCTTAATCATGCATACGTTTGTCAGTAACATAGTGGCAACCATGAACCTATTCAGAACAATCGTTTTGTGAACTGGGCATATAAATCACCTCTTTAATTTTTAGAATGCTCTCTTGCCGAGTCCTTGACAATCATACAGTCCTTGGAAGTCACATGAATCATCTTTCAAAAGTGACAAAATTAGACGTGATATTTCGTGAATTTTAATTGGATGTCGACACAAAGTATGCAATGAAAGTCACGGAAAAGGTTACACAGCAACTGTAGGTATGGATACACGTACCTTAGTGTACTGAAATAGTCAGTTTAGTAAAAATAATCATATTAATAGCGTAGTAACTACTGAATATAATAGACAAACTACACCACATCATGAACTACAGAAATGTGTGAATACTGCTTAAGAATAATACAAAACACTAATTGTTAGGACCAGATAAGGAATGAAGAGATCTGGAGACGAACTGACTAAGATCTGGTAGACACCCAGATTAAGGAAAGAAAATAGAGATAGAATGACATACGCTCAGAAAATCAGTAAATGAACTAGCTAAAAGATCAAAGCCATAGAAACTGCTGGAAATAAAAAACAGAGAACTAAGAAATCATGGTGAAAATCATAAAGTGCTTAACAGAGACACGAATCACATGGAATGAGGCTATGAAGATTAATAAAGGATAGAGACACATGGAAGAACCTTGTTTTACGCCTAAGAGGTTGTATAAACACCCTAGTGGGCTCTCACTCGCTACTTTGATTGATTGAACCTAGGAGGTGCTACTATCTATCTGATGTATTCGCTAAACCATTTGTTGCTTTTCAGCGTCAGGGATAGAATAGTTTTATAGCGATGGCCCTCACATGTGTTGAATATATTTTGGAATTTGTCGCCTCTTTTATTTCTGTGGGCCATCTTTTTTGTTGTCGGTCTCTAGGTCTGCTTTCAATGACTGTATCTGTGTAGCATAACTTGCTGTCCTATGGTAGTCTGCTGATGTGAGCAGATCATTTGATCTGTTGTCTCTTAATACATTCCAAGATTGGGGTGATGCCGGTCTTTTGTCTAATGTCTTCACTCTGTCTCTTAGCGATATTCCTAGGTGCTACTAATATTACAAATAATTGGTTGGTTGGTTGGTTGGTTGCTGATCCAGCGGTCCATGGGCGCATGCCCTTTGACCTAATGCCCTTTGACCTAGCCATGTGTACATGTGGACAGGCAGTTCAGAGTGCCAAACATATACTTCAAGAGTGTTCTGAGCATGAAACGCTGAGGCAGACATATTGGCCAGAGGAAACAACACTGGAATCAAAACTCTATGGGACACTGTATGAACTACAAAAGACAGTGAGTTTTTATTAAGGAGACAGAATTACAGATATAGACATGTTTCAAGTGAACGAAAGAAGAGGAAGAAGAAGACCTAATGGCATTAAATGGCATTATATTGCTGAGAAGTCTGTGAATTTTCGGTCCAAACCGGGACAGAGCCAGAGAATAACTATCACACCTCCATGAAGGTAGGTTTAAACCTATGCACTGCTCCGAGCCACTGTAGCCAAGATAGGGTTCACTGTTCTCATTCCCCGCCACCAATTGACTACTAGTTAGGTCGAGCATGCAACCAAATTTTCAAGTCAAAAGGATTGTCACGTCCTTAGTCACTGTGCCTCTATGATGGGTCTAAGCCATAGGAAAAAACAGTGCTGTCAGTTTCCTCCTCTACAGTGCTGCACAGTACATCTCTGGCTCCCTCCCAACCACAGAGGGCGCATACATATATATTCAGGTAAACATGAAACACATTTCAACAACAAAATAAAAGCACAATTGTATAGATGAAATGCCATGAAGCTTCTCTAAGAAGATAACCTTAATATAACGGCATGTCATCCACTAAGGTTTTCTGTTGCATGGGTGGTTTGTCTAGTGGGCCATTGGTGAGACCCACAGACGCAACCACATGCGTATTACAAATAATTAAAATATGACTTTGTTGCACTGATACACTGATCAACTTATAGCTCATGTCCCACTGTTTCCTTTTCTGCAGATGCCGAATAACGTAAAATGTTACAAATATCTAGTTATATTATATTGTCCACTTTGGACGGCACAGACACATCCATGTTGGCTTTAATACTGCCAAATGGATTTTAGTCAATGCAGTGACGAGGTTAGATCTATTAAGTGCACACAAACACACACACAAACTGTTCATGATTATCATTGTCTAATTAAACTGCACTGTTGTTACCTCGTAGGAGCCATGTCTGTAAGCTGTTGAATGAATACTTTGATCCTGATGATATGAAAAGGGGCATGCAACATCAGAAAGACTAACGAGACTGCAAATAGTAGGCGTGTAACTTTAGACTCAGGCGAGCTGCTTTTTGACTCTAACTGCTGCCTGGTGTTAAAACAACAATAGATGAATAAATCACTTTATTTGCATATTTATAATATTAAATTCTGATCTGTTTGTAGATAAAATGTGTATGTTTTATGTATAAAAACAATTATTGTATACATCTGTATACTCTCTAGTGGTTGTCCATTTATTAGGTCAATATATAGTGGGGGGTAAGGGAGTCTAAGAAAACGTTACAGTTGGTTGTTGACAAGGGTGAGGAGACGGCGTGACAGATGTTGCTGTCAACATTATTGGTATTATTAACCAATCAAAAAGTATGAATTCGGAATTCGAATGTTTTTCTTTTTCTAAAAGATCTGGAAAGAAAAATCTCTGTATTTCTATTTTTTTTTATGTTGACATACATAATTAGGGAAGTGAGCCCCCTGAATTTATGATAGTCGCTTACGAGAACGGAGGGGGTACAGAGTAATGTTGACGTAAATTATGGACAGCTCCTCCCTAGATGACTTCGTGCCACTTGGAACTGTGAAGTGAAAGAAGAATAAGGAAATTGTCAGCATGATCTTATTTACATTGTTGGCATAAACTCAGCATTTATTTATGTAGTGATGTATTTACGATATATTTTACGTTTAGTAGGTTGTCCGTGCTTTCTAAATGCCCCGATTCACAATTGCTTGTGTCGATAATTGAACCTGAGACTTTAGTCTTTGGAGCAGTGCCTTGCACATCTCTGTCACAGAGCCGGGAAGGGATGGCATAGGGAACAATTCTGGGTCTCTGGATTTGTGGCATGGAAAAGCATTGGTATCACATGGTAGACAATACACGATATGAGACTGTAGAAACGTAGTAGACAATACACGATATGAGACTGTAGAAAAGTAGTAGACAATACACGATATGAGACTGTAGAAAAGGAGTAGGCAATACACGATATGAGACTGTAGAAAAGGAGTAGGCAATACACGATATGAGACTGTAGAAAAGGAGTAGGCAGTACACGATATGAGACTGTAGAAAAGGAGTAGACAATACACGATATGAGACTGTAGAAAAGGAGTAGGCAATACACGATATGAGACTGTAGAAAAGGGTTAGGCAATACGCGATATGAGACTGTAGAAAAGGGTTAGGCATTGTACGACAATATAGCTGTAGATAAGTGGTAGGCAATATCCGGCCAGTCGAGCTATCCTTATCTGATTTTACATGAATATGTGCACTGTCCCCTGATCTTATTTGTCCATAACTTGTTTGATGTCCATTGGAATTTCAAAGTTTCAAAAACAAATAGTATTTACGTAGAACGCAGATTTTAAAGTTTCCATTGAACACAACAGACTATCACTAAAGGGATATGGAGTGTAAACACGAAAAAATACAAATTACTATACGCAAGACATTTTCAACGTTTCGAACCGTTAGGTTTTTGTCAAGAATTATCAAGTTGTTACGTTTCACATCAGTATTACCTTTAAAAAAATAGCACAAACACCAAATGTAAGAATTGTTAATCCTACCTCGAGCCGCTAAAGCCGAGAACCATGATAAAATTAGAAATATGCAATGTCATAGACGATTTCCATCAGTAACATGTATCTATCAATGGCAAGGTATTTAAGGTATAGATATTTTGTTTGTGCAAATTTAAAGCTGAATTGTTTTCTTTAAATACATTAGAAAAATTTCTTTGGAAGAGTATAGAATTGCAAGAAAAAGCGTATACGCATAGGGCCCACTTCTGTTGTGAACAAAAATAATGTTGTTCGTCCGTCGATGTCAGCGGTGACCATTCAGCTCAACTTTGATGATGATGATGATGTCTGCGATATGCCAGACTGTGAATAATGAGTCATATGGGTGCTGGTAATTGTCTACCATACTATGAGCATGTGTGGAAGGAGTGTGTAGGACATTGAGCAGTTTCTTCTAGCGCGTGTTTGTTGCGCAGCATGATGTCTGAGTTTATCTGCAGCTGCTGCACTACTCTTACTTCTGCGACATCAGTCGGTTCTGTCTTGACCAAGATTCTCCCTTGAATTCGTGTCTATTTTGAAGTGAGTCAGTGATGTCTTAAGAGTATCTTTAAAAACGCTTCTTCTGTTCTCCTGTCTTGCGAGAGCTAGTCTGGAGTTCTCCACATTTTTTTGTACATGATAATCTGTCATGGGGACCATATGTTCTGCACAGAGTGCCTGCGCCTTCATCAACATTGTACTTATGCTTACAGACATAGATTTCATCAGTACTTCACTGTCTGGTGTTTTATCACACTAATGGATGTTGAGCATCTTACGAAGGCAACTTAAGTGGAAGTGATTGAGTAACTCTTTCTCGTTCGCCAGTTCCCCATTGCCCATGGGCTTGTTGTGTAAGTTGAGGATGATAGTTGAGTAATAACTAGCGTTGAATGTTGTTAAAAGTGCGGAGGACTTTTGTTAAAAGTTGCGGAGGAGTTTTGTTAAAAGTTGCGGAGGAGTTTTGTTAAAAGTTGCGTTGGTGATTGTTTAAATGTTCATTCAACAATGGAACTACGACAGGTGCAACAAACCAGTAGGGGATTTGAATGTTCACAGAAATCTGCTCTAGATAGTGTGTAAGAACTTTGATTTATTACCACCTTGGACCGAAGTTCCCTTCGTAAAATACTTATCCATTGATTGGAAAAATACCAGACAGTGAAGTTATCATGCAATCTAAGTATTATTGTTATATCTCCGAATGTTAATAAGTGGCCGAACCATTCCAGTCTATGTCTTTCAATATATTTGACGTTGTTTCAACAGGTCTCGTAATCTGGTCATTCTTCACATGGTCTCTCCTTGTTCTATTTGCAGCTTTTCTTAGACATCTCACGGCAAACATGGCAATCATCACCCATAATGAAATATACTAAATAGATGGATACAGTTTTCCTGCAGTTTATAATTGTGAAGATTATTGGAATTATTTATTTCGAGATATATCTATTTCTTGTCTTTCTTCTGCTGAAAGGGGTCGCGTTATTGAATAACCTTCGGTTCTCGGGCCATGTCACGATTGGTCGTTTAATGTACAATAATATTGTGACGTCTCAGAATGTTAATAAGTGGTGTAACCATTCCTGTTATGTTTTTCAGTATATTTCACCGCAGACGTTGTTCCAACAATTCTCGTAATCTCGTCATTCTTAACATGGTCTCTTCTTGTTCTGTGTGAATCTTTTCCTAAACATCTCATTCCACACGTAGTAATCTTTCCCTCTCGTTCTTTAGTAAGTGTTCACTCCTGGCATTGATATCACAATGGTAGTATGAATATTAAACTAATCATTTTCTTTTTGGTTTCCATCTTAAGTTTTTGCACACTATCTAGAAAACATTTCTGTGAACACTCAAATCCCCTACTGGTTTGTTGGAACTGTCGTAGTGTCATCCTTGAATGAACATTTAAAATACCACAAAATATATCGTTTTGAGATACCGCCCACCCATACACATCTTCACTCCAACAAGTGGTGTTAATGTTATCCGTACGTGATTTCTACACTTGGAACACTTGGCTTTAAGGGATTATATTTGTGGTGGATCCCTACGGGGCACGAAACAAGAAACATATATGATTATAGTGGATGTCTAGACCAATCTTCGTTGCGTTAATTCCTAAGTTATTCCAGCTCAGAACTCTACTATTATATCACACGTTCCACGAAACAGTTAAATAGATCGATCATATCCAACGAGGACCTCTGCTTGCACTAAGTGTCTGTTTCGTGTTTGCTTTAAATGCTTGTGACAACAAAGTCCCGGTATGGTTAAACACTGTTTAGCGAATTTGAAATATGATGACCACAACTACTGTCAGTTCATTGATTCTGTCACTTCTTAATGCCATAAATGTATTTATATAATAGCATGCGTTGTTTGCTTGTATTTATTTCACCATTTCTTTATTGATATTTGTTTATTTACTTCTCCAATGCTATTTATTTAGTCATTTCTCCATTGCTAACTGTTTAATTATTTCTTCAGTGGTGTGTGTTTAGTATTATCTCTATTGGTGTTTGTGTAGTCCTTTCTCTAATAGTGTTAATTTAATTCTTCCTTAATTGGTGTTTATTTTGTCCTATCTGTACTGGTATTAGTATAGTATTTTCTCATTTGATGTTATTTTTGTACGTTATCAATTGGTGTTAGTTTAGGTCTATCCATATTACTGTTTTCAGTCCTTTCATCGTCATTCGTTAGTCTCTTATTTATTGGTGTTTGTTTCCTCGTGCCTCTTTGATGCTTTTTAGTACTTTTTTCACCGGCGTTTTTAGCCCTTTCTCTACTGGTGTTATATTAATTCTGTCTCTAATGGTGTTTGTTTAATCATTTCTCAATTGGTGTTTGTTTTGTCTGTTATCTATTTGTGTCAGGCTAGACTATAATGGTGTTTGTTTAGTCATTTTCTCCATTGATATTTGATTACTCCTGTCTCCTTTAGTTTGTCTAGTCTTTTCTCTATTGGTGTTTGTTTAGTCATTTCAATGATGGCTTTTGATTTGTCATTTCTCCATTGGTTCTATTAGTCTGTTCTTCCCTGATGTTTCTTCAGTACTTGTTATACTGGTGTTTGTTTACTTCTTTCATCAGCGGTGTTTGTTTAATCATATATCTTTTAATGCATATCTAGTCATTTCTTTATTGGTGTTAATTATTGTAATTATTTATTAATTTTTTCGACTGTTCTTTCTAATCTGAATTTCACTATTTGGGGTTATTTAGTTATTATCTAGACAAATGTGTGCTTAGTTTATTTGCCTACTAGAGTTTGTGTACACTTTCTCTATTGGTATATGTCTGCATAATTTCTCAAATGTGTTTGTTTAGTTAATTTCTCTACTGGTGTTTGACTTGTGAATACCTCTTCTGGTTTTTGGTAAGTTAATTTCTTGACGTGATATTCTTAATTCATTTAACTATTAGTGGGTGTATATTTATTGTCTTTTATTGTATATACCTGCACATGTGCATTATAGATTACTCGAAAACATTCGACTGTGTCCAACACCATAAACTATGGGAGATAAACAAAATGGGTTACCCAAGACACCTGATTCATCTAATAGAAGAGCTTTACAAAGATCAAAAGACTGCAGTGAAGTTAGAGGGCGATCTCTCAGAGTGGTTTGAGGTACAGAGTGGAGTAAGGCAGGGATGCACACTCTCCGCATAATTGTTCACAATCTACACAGAAAATATAAAGAGGAATGTGAGAGAAGACATACACACCGCTGACTACCACGCTTTAAATAACAGTATTAATCCCTGAACTACGCTAGGCAGCCGACACTGTGCTTCTTTCAAATATATATATATATAAAGATATATAAAGGGATTGAAACAACTAATAACAAACACAAAGAAATACAGCGAATCACAAAAGTTATAATTAAATGCACAAAAGAAAAACGAAAACGATGTCAACAGATATAACATTATAGCAACTAAAAATCAGAATAGACAATGCAGAGATATAATGTGTGGATACATTCGAATACTTAGGAGCAAACATCAACGGTGCAGGAGACTGAATGACAGAGATTGGAAGAGATTGGCAATGGCATATTGTAAAAGGACACGTTTGAAGCATATGGAAAAACAACAGAATAGAAACAAAACTGTTATTGCTAGGAACTTTTATTTTTCCGGTTGCAACATATATTTGTGAAACATGGACCTTAAGTAAAACTGCCGCAAAAAAGATAAACGTCTTCGAAATGAAATGCTACAGAAAGACACTTAGAATATCATTGAAAAAAGAGAAAATAAGATATTATAAAAACATTGAAGATGCCAAAGTGTTGGTTACTAAACACAATAACAAAAATAAAACTACAAGTTTGGTCATATAAAGAGACGCACATATTTAGAAATACAAATTATTGAGGTCAGAGCACCTGGTTGGAGGAGAAAAGATAAACCAAGAAGACGATGGACTGACGACATTAAACATAACATGAATTGTTGTTGGAAAATGCAAGCTGTACGCCTATTCAATATTTTAGGAGCTGATGGTAACTGGATTACCGTGGCATTCACTATGTTTAATGGTAACAAGATCTGATATATCCAATGTTGACTTATTGTCCCATAAAATGTACATGTTACTATACTTAAAGTCCATCCATTTACATTGTCAGTAATAATACACCATATTAATTATACGTATTTGGTGCGGAATTGTGTATCACCAGTGCACAGAGACTTTATATACACCCTATACAATTCCTTAAATCAATAATAAACTACGTCAGTCTGTACTTACTGTAAGAAAAGAAGCGAAACTAAAAACGATATTTCCATTATAAAGATTGATATTAAAAACAGTGCAGAAATGATACATATAACGTGTTTCATCAAGTCATATTTATTTTGTCGGTAATACAATAATATTGTTGTCCAATCTGAAACTATATTCACCAGTTGACGTAATGTAAAACGTGTACATTTTTGGATCAATATTAACTCTGTTTACTTTAATGGGAATTCGTTAAATTAGTTTCTTTATATTTGGTCTTATACGATTTATATTATGTTGATATTTTATCAGAGACACGATGGAATGAAAGTTGATATAAGCGATGAAACTAATAAATGTGACAAGAAAACTGCATCATATATTAGTTCAGAAAATATAACATAAATATTGCAATCACACGAACAAATGAGATATCACACTGAAATAGATGTATAGATGAAATATAACGTAGTAGAATGAGAGAATCAATAAAAGGATCTGAAGACAAATGTCTTTTGAACATCAAGACGTGGCAGAGAGAAATGGATAAGTATCGTGCACACGCTAAACAACACGAAAATAATATAGCTATCTCTGAAGTTGAATGTGTCGGGTCACTGGTGCAAATATAACGGCGACAAGACGCATTTCCGTTATCTGGATTATATCCTGTTGGAAATCTAGTAGTAAAATTGTCCTGATATAAACAATGATCTGGTGAGAATTTAAAAACGAATTCAAATGCAAAATGTGAACACACACACAAGACAGATTGTAATCATATAGGTAAGACATGTGAACACATACACAGGACAGATAGTAATCATATAGGTAAGACACGTGAACACACACATAAGACAGACAGTAATCATATAGGTAAGACAAGAGCACACATATAAACAGACAGTAATCATATAGGTAAGACAAGAGCACACATATAAACAGACAGTAATCATATAGGTAAGGCATGTGAACACACGCATAAGACAGATTGTAATATAAATCGACAGAGATGGAAAACTAATAGAATAAGACTGATAATATGTTCAAGGATAGAGATAAAAGAAAAGTGCGTGTCCGTGACATAGGCTCCCGGGAATGTATACAAATACATGTGTGCCCGTGGTCTTTATTGATGGGGTGAAATAGCTTTATGTTGTTGTAACAAGAAAACAGTTTGGTATAACTTGAACATATGGCACATGTCATGAGAGAGTGAAACAGATGTCAAACCTAAACATATTGATCAATGTCATGATATAGTGAAACAAATGTCAAACCTGAACATATTGATCAATGTCATGAGAGAGTGAAACAAATGTCAAACCTGAACATACAGAACTATGTCATGACAATGAAATTCTTAATATTTTTCATTAGCTAGCTGTTACCCATTTTAATGCTTGTAGTAGCGGTCTGTTTTCATTCATGCTAAGTACATGTCTAATATAAGTCCACCGTTTTCTTCTTATTTTTGTAGAAACATATTGCTGTTTGGTGTTTGCTCTTACTTGCATGTTTGACTTAATTGCTTCTCAACCAATATTTAAGAGTCTTATAATATTAGATCTATAGATAGATATATACATATATCCCAATCGAGGCCCGCACCTTGTAGTGGTGATAGGGCTTAGTTCAGCCATCAGGGGATGGAAATTAACACTGGATTGTTTTTATTAAAAAACTAATACTAATACCACAGTCCTGCCCAAGTAAGCAGGGTGCTGAAGACGGAGGCAACAGCCAAAGACGCACATATAATCAGGCCATATTAATGTGCCTGGCGCTATACCTCGAAAACGTCCAACTCCAATTACCGGAGGCACTTCTGAATTGTCCATAGGATTGGCTATAGGAAACAACACTGGAATAAAAGCTCAATGGGCAATTGTGAGAACAACAAATGAACTACAAAAGACTAAAATATATATATATATATATATACAAATATAGATAAACATATAAAAAGATAGATATATGGTTAGATGATATATAAATAGGATATGTATATATATATTAAATAAATAGATAGATGGATAGGTGGATGGATAGATGGATGAATGGATAGATTAATGGATGGATGGATAGATGGATAGATAAATATAGCTAGATAGATATATCAGTTGATTTAAAAAGATAAATCATATTTTTCATGATCTATGTTTACCTACCTGTGCCCTATGGTCACATCGACTCTGCTATTTAATCTCTTCTTTCTTTCATATGCAGAAATGGTAGTTAGTCCAACTAGTGGTACCACTATCAGCATCACAGCAAACGGGCAGAACAGTGTTAAAGCTGCATCAATATGGTTGACAACCAACACAAGCTGCAAGATAGAAATAAATGTAATAAATGATATGTTTCGGCTTAACTTCTTTGGTGGCGTTTTTATGACTAACGTCGTTAATGATACGTTTCTGACTATGTCGTTAATGATACGTTAATTAGGGACCAAACCCGAAATAAAGGAATGACGAAAACGGATGTGCTGGACCTCGGACGTCCAGGTCACAGAGTGGCCAAACGGGGTGCAAATAATCACAGTTCTTCTGTGGAACTTGCAGCATAACATACTTCACGCTCCCCGGAGGAAATCACACGATAAATTCTTTGTGGTTACATGAGAGCGAACGCTGAAGAAGAAGAAGAAGAAGAAGATACGTTAATTAAAGTAATAGCGACATTAGCATGTCAAATTTATGACTTATGTCATCTTTGAAATGCTTATGACTAACGTCATTAATGATACCTTTAGAAGTAGCGTAATTAATGTTATGTTTATAACTAACGTAATTAATTCGCTATTTAAGACTAGCTTTCCTTATGTCATGTTTGTAACTGACGCAATTAATGCCGCGTTTAGGGCACGCCTCAGTAACGACAAGTGTAGTACTAACATCATTAATGAAATGTCTAGGACTAAAGTCAGCAATGTTTAGTAAAAATGTTATTAGTGCCGTGTTTCAGTACTAACGTCACTAATGCTGTTTTTAGGTCAAAAGTAACTACTTCTGTGTTCATTAATAACTTCGCTAATGTCGTGCTTATGAATAACGTCATTATTTTCATGATTAGTACTAGCCTCATTAATGCAATACTTAGTACTAACGTTGTTAATACCGTTTTTACGATACTCATCATTAATGATATGATTACAACAAATGTCGTTAATGATATGCTTAAGACTAACGTCATTTATAATAAGTTTAGTACGAGCTTTAATGATATGCTTAGGATTAACGTCATATTTGATATGTTTATTACTATCGTCATTAATGTCATGTTTACGACAAACATCATTAATGCAGGGTTTAGGACTAACGTCAATAATGACAACTTTAGACTAACATAATTAATGTCATATTTAGGCTAACGTCATTAATGATATATGTATGACTAACAACAGGTTTAGTACTAACATCGTTAATACCCTGCGTAGAACGTAATTAGTGACATGCTCAGAACTAACGTTAACATGCTGAAGTCGGATGTGTCAGGCCGAAAGGCGCAGATATCGCGGCAATGCTGTAAACCATGACACAACGCATTCCGTTCTCCGGACTACATCCGGTTAATCTGCAGGAGTTTGAGAACGAACGCAGAAGAAGAAGAAGAACTAACGTTATCAATGACGTGTTTACAACCAACGTCATCAATGATAAGTTTGATTGTTTAATAAAATATCAAGGAATAACGTCATTATTTACATGTTTAGAACTGACATCATGAATTCTATATTTAAAACTAACTCCATTCATGATAAGTTTATGACTAACGTCATTACTTTTGTGTTTAGGACTATCGTCATTATACCGTGTTTAGGACTAACGTCATTATACTGCGTGTAGGACTAACGTCACTAATATCGTGATTAGAACAAACACCAATAAGAAGTGTAGAATGTCAAAATAATAAACATAGGATGATATATTCTAAGGATATGATTAAGACAGATGATATTCTGTTCGCGGTTTAAGCCAATTTATAACGTTGTATTAAAATAATCCGTAATATTTATATTTCTATTATGATTCCGTATTGTTTTTTCGGTGAAAAGATTGACTAAGGTTGCCAGGTATTTGAAGATGACTATGACCACATTCTTGGTTTTAAAATCTGGCAAAATATCGTTAATCACCTAAATGTGTACAGAAACTTCAAACACACCCCACCTACATAAACACCCACCCACACACACACCGACACAAACACCCACCCACACACACACACACCCACCCACACACACACACCCATAGATTCACCCACGCACGCACACATACCCAAACCCCCCACACCCACACCCCACCGACACGAACGTGCACACACGCACACACACTTAAATATATAGTATGTTTGAATGCAGTTCAATATAATTGACATATCCTATTGTATACGCAAATCAATTTTAAAAAAACGCTGTTCGTTCTAAGATTGAAGTGCGTCAAAAAACACCCATAAATTATTCCGTCACAACAGGTGATTTTTGTATACAGCTGATGACACTTAAAAGCAATAACATAATTCATTATTCAGAACTTACGTCATAGCAACCCTATTTCTCACAATTACCACAGCGAGCTTGTAACAAACGATCATCTAAATACAAAGCCAAGGGAAGGCAGAGAAAAAGATGGATCGGTAACATCACGACAACCTCCACAAATACGAACTTAGTACGGCACGGGCGTCACATCTGGCCTTGGATAGAAACTTACAGCTCCCAACCCTACGGTTAACAGCAAGTGTGGATTCTATCAACCAGCTTTCACCTGGGGATATACCATGCACATTGAACTATAATGGTTGCCCCCTGTTCTCTTTGCGTCAACAAAACGATATAACAGCGGGTAGTGTGATTTATCATGGAATGATAAAGGTATATTATATGAAAATTTATTTTAAAATATACATTGCCAGTACGATAGACATGTTTCATTTAACAACTGATTTCAATGAACAGCAGTATCATGTTCTAATGAACTATATTATTGCGCACTTATGCTTTCTGCGTCACGCAGTCAATCATACACATTGACGTACTTCGATCTTAGAATGAACAGAGGGTAATAGGAGATTATACATATTTCTTAGTTGTGCTTGATGGCACTTAAATGAGAAACAATTTTACCAACAAGAACATGTGGTTGTAGTTTTTCATATTCCAGTATATCTACGTCAGTGCAACGTTTCGTGGTGAATGTCTAAAAATGAATGTTTTGGAAGCTAATGTATTGGAAGTTAATGTCTTGGTAATAATAGTCTTCGTAATGCATGTCTTGGAAGATAATGTCTAGGTAGTGTATGTCTTGGAAGGCAATGCCTTGGTAATGAATGTCTAGATAGTGAATGTCTAGGTAGTGAATGTCTAGGTAGTGAATGTCTAGGTAGTGAATGTCTAGGTAGTGAATGTCTAGGTAGTGAATGTCTAGGTAGTGAATGTCTAGATAGTGAATGTCTAGGTAGTGAATGTCTAGGTAGTGAATGTCTAGGTAGTGAATGTCTAGGTAGTGAATGTCTAGGTAGTGAATGTCTAGGTAGTGAATGTCTAGGTAGTGAATGTCTAGGTAGTGAATGTCTAGGAGGTAAATTTCTAGGAAGTGAATGTCTAGGTAGTGAATGTCTAGGTAGTGAATGTTTTAGAAGGTGAATGTCTAGGTAGTAAATGCACCGTTTTATTTTTTATACGATTATGACACGTATTTAATTATTTTCTGTTACTTCAACGGAATCCGTCGGTAGTAAAGTCCTCTGTACAGCAAGTAAACAAGTTTTCATTCTTTAAAGTTTTATTATTGTCGTGATTTTCGCTGGTCTCTTGCTATATGCTTGGAGTGGTATATCAAAAAGGCAAGGCCGACCAATGATACGCACGGAAATATTTTTTTTTTAAATTAAATTTTAGATCATTTTTTACTTTCTGTACACATGTCTTTAATGCCATGCTCCACCTTATTACATTTAGTGAGTAATGATAGTTACTGGATTATTTTCGGATTATGAGTACAGACTTGACCTAATCGTCTGTTTATTTCTGCGGACTATGAATCAGCCTTCGGCGTGTCTTGTAAAGTTGCGTATTCTTGTTATAGCTGCTAGGAAGTTGTCAGAATACGAATTGTCTGTTTCGTGGCTGAAATATAATTATTACACATCAGGGATAGAAGTACAGATGAATGTGACAGCTCGCCAAATCGAACTCTAGGATTGAATAAACTGCAATCACGTAATTACGCGTTTTGTTGCATGTCAGACAGCTTGTGTAACCAACTAGAATAACATTCATTGATAACAACTTTCTTATGTCCTGCAGGATCCATTGTTAGATTACTGGCAGTTTCTTGCGTACAAATACATATACGTTAGCATCGGTGGAAATAATTAAATCTATACTTGTGGATGTTAATGTGATTAGTGATAAATCAAGACATAAAATAGCCCAGGTTAAAGAGTACTTCAAGGTCGCCAAGAATAATCATCACGTCTTACACTAATCTTTAGACAACACAAAAGGAAAGCGAATGGAGAAGGGAGGTCTTGGATGGCAGAAGCAGAAGATATCCTACTCAGGGTTTTTGAGCTGGAGGACGTGGGAAGAGGCTGTGAATGGGTGACATTTGGCAAAGAGAGAAAATTATTGACAACAGTGGTGATGCAGATGGGAAGAGAGTGCCGCGACTGGGCTGCCAACAGAACAGAGGAAATGATCCAAGAACTCATACTGCAGCACTCGAAGCCACGCGATACAATAATTTACACAGACGGCTCAGTAACACAAGAAACAAACAGATGTGGTTGGGGTTTCGAGGCCTACTTCTGGGGTTTCGAGAAGTCATCTGCCTACCCCACTAAAACGTCGAGTATGAGAATGGAAATAGAAGCGGTGACAGCAGCTCTCACTTGGCTGGTGATGAAACCAACAACATACTGTGATTCTATCGGACTCTCAAAGTATCCTGCTCAAGATATGAAAGTGTATGATCAGAACTGAATGGGTCACTCTTCTCGACAATGCGCAGAGCATCTACATGGATCTTCTGTCCTGGTCAAGCTGGGGTCAGGGGAAACTAAAGAGCCGATGTGATGGCTGGTAAAGCTTTGGTGAACGGCACCGAGATAAGACAAGACAGGATTGAATTTATCAGAGCAGTCATGGATACCCTTGACATGTCTACGAAGAATACTCGGAGTGTCATTAAGAGACAGAATTAGAAACGATAACATCAGACAGACAACTAAAACAATACCAGTATTGGAACACATCAAAAGACAACAGATCAAGTGGTTTTCTCACGCTTCCAGACTACCGACATACAGCATGCCACAAATTACCATGACACATAGACATAACGGGTATAAAGCCAGAGGCAGACCATGTAAAAGATGGATCACAGAAATCAAAGAAGCCACAGTAACAAGCTTACACATAGCGCACAAGAAGGCCATCTCCAGAGAACTCTTCCACCTCTGATGCCGCAGGGCAAACAAGTGACACAGCGTATAGATGGATACCCTACGAGAAGAAGAGAAGGAAGTTGAACGTGACAATGTACATATTCAGAGAATGGTTGAAATGGGAGTGACTAGAGGTGATGGGAGAAAGTGCTCCCTTTACGGAAAGACCAGAAGAACTCGCAATCAGCAACTGACTGGGACACTGTGCGTATACACTTTTAGATTACTGATGGAACGGCAAGCAGAGCATATATGGGAATGCCCCAGTGCTGTGACGTTTGTTTCTAATCAAGAATCAAGAAATGTGATTAGTGATTTTGTGAGCCGAACTCCGTACACTTCGGGCATCCACATAGACGTTTTGTTATTTTCCGTAGATGACAAAGTGTGTGTATGATTATAGTTTACGTAGTGCTTTGATTATATATATCTTCCTTATCGTCCTCTTCTTCTAGCTACCGAAGTAAATCCAAATTCCTAGAATATGTTAATAACAGTTCTGTTCACCACTTTGTCCTTGCCGAAAAGGCGCATAAAAGTAGTAAATTCAATTTATTTTCTTTTGTCTATTCGTATGTGTCCTTGTCCCAAGTCGAATGTGTTAGACCGAAATGCCCAGATATCGCAGTCAAGTTGTAAACTACGCACAACTCTCGTTCTCTTGACTACACCCTGCAAATGTGCAGGAATTTGAAAACGAACGAATAAGAAGTCATTGGTCCTGACGCATGTACTCTTGAAGTCTGTGTGTCATCTCTTTCATTATCTCCAACTCTTCTCAGGCAATACAATATCCACGTAAGAACATGTGCTATGAAGCGGCAGCATACTCCATTACCTGAGATGCTAAAAACTGATGTCATTTTGAGGGTTCTTGTAGGCTGAATGTAACAGGTAGACCAAAAACAATCTACTGTACAAAGACATTTGGGACCAGCATAGGGATTATTAGCCATCTACGAACTCATAGTCAAGAATATTAATCTGACAGAATTTCAAAAGGAAATGTAATCTGACTGAATTTCAAAAGGAAATGTAATCTGACTGAATTTCAAAAGGAAATGTAATCTGACTGAATTTCAAAAGGAAATGTAATCTGACTGAATTTCAAAAGGAAATGTAATCTGACTGAATTTCAAAAGGAAATGTAATGTGACTGAATTTCAAAAGGAAATGTAATCTGACTGAATTTCAAAAGGAAATGTAATCTGACTGAATTTCAAAAGGAAATGTAATCTGACTGAATTTCAAAAGGAAATGTAATCTGACTGAATTTCAAAAGGAAATGTAATCTGACTGAATTTCAAAAGGAAATGTAACAAATAGTAATCTAAGAATTCTCCGACACATATCCTTACAAACAAAAACATACTGACTGGCCATGCATCTCTTTACGATATGTCTTCACAGTAATGGTGGACCATCCTGCATCTGCTGAAGAAATAACTTCTTTCTTTGTTCTACCAGAAACTTTACCCAAAACGAGCTGGACACCAGCAGTAGTTTATGAGAATACATACTGTACACTCTGTGACATCACACGAATCCCCACTATTCATGTAACGTAATGTTACCGCAATGTAAAAAATAATGTATAGAAACCCCCATACCTATTTTGTATGGCTCTGTCGCGGGGTGGTGCAGAGCGCGTCTGTGATCAACAATATTCCAGGTTCGATTTCCGCCACATTAAATTGTGCATGCAGATACTTTATCAGGCAATGAAAAACTACTGAGCGGATTTATATTGCCAAGAATATCACTATTCCAGACACGCTGGGTTGATAGCTAAATCTTGAATAGGATATGGTAATCAAACAATATACTTTATTCTTGATTTAACCTCTTCCATCATCTAGTACCGTTATACTTTCCAAATATATAAATGCATTTATTGCTGCATATTTATATCATCATCATCTTCAGGTAGTATACCATGGACATGATGTATACGTCATCAGATCCTTTAGAAACTCGTCTTGGTCTTGAAGCAATCGTGTGTCTATCTTCTTCTTCTTTGGGGTATTTATATGAGGTATTTTGAGGTAAATGTAAATATATACTGTTGTAATTTTTGTTTGGCATACCTAACTACTTTAATAATTTAGCCATTGTTTTTTAAAGCATTCTGAAATCTCACTAGTTTGTCCCTGCTGTTTCGTCGGCCCAATACCCTACGATAGACGCCTGCCTTTTAATCCGTTGTCGAACAATCAATTCCATCATCGTCGTTGGAGACACTTTCTACTGGTAGATGGGGACGTATCCCTATTAGAAGCTCTACATAGATCATGATTCTTGTTTCTAATCAAGAATCAAGCTCTATGTAGTTTACCAATTAGTGACCCTCGGCAAATATAGAGCCCAGTCATGACCCAGCTAACAACACAGTCCGGAGGTTGGGTTTGTCGTACAGTAGGAGACACGCGGAGCCATGCGTGAGCTGAAATGGATTAGGGGAAACAAATATGATATATGACTTCCTTAGAAAAGAAACGTCCTCTCTATCCACTAAAATATTTATACAGAAAATGATAAATATTATATTAGCTCACATCCAATTTACCGCATACATATATAAGACTGTCAATCGTTATTCTTGTTGTTTTGCCAAGAAATACTATTTTATATTTATGAGTTTGCTGGAAATGGGGACCACAAATTTCCGTACTGTTTGCATTATTAAACAGTGATGTGTAATTAAAATCTTCTTTCATCTTCTTCCTGCATGCTGTTGCTGTTGATTAGAGAGTTTAACAGTGTTCTTTTTCTTCTGATATTGCCAATCAATAAAAAGTAATAGTTAGTTAGTTAATTAGTCGTTGAATCATCGTCACTGCACTCCGAACAAGTCCATAGGTGCTGAGATCTCTACTTGAGTGTATCCGCCATTGCACGTTGACTGACTGTCTCATTACACCGTTGATTCACCATTACCCTTTCTCGCCCACGAAATCGCTCCTTTCTAAGGACACGACACTTTAAATCAAACTCCCTTATTCTAGTCATGGAACAAGAGTCATCGTCACTTGTACAGTCAATTGTTCGTGCGTTTTCCCGTTAGCTAGTTAGTTAGTTATTATTCTAGGGCCAAAGACAGGACATAGCGCGGATGTCATAGATTTCCATGTCTCGAGATTCAGTGCAATTTGTCTTAGGTCTTCATTGTTTCTGATACCGATGGTGAAGCGCTCTCGTGTAATAGTTCTACGTATGGTCTCTCTTGGTCTGCCTCGTTTTCTCTAGCCCCTTGGTGACCACATCAACGCTTGACAGGGGTGTCTTTTGGTATCCATTCACAGAGCGTGTCCTCTGTAATTCCAACGACGACTTCTGGTATAGGTAGATACATATTCTTGTTTTTGATTCTTGTCTGACAACTGTATTTGATTTAAAGTCCGATCAATGGATGTTCAGTAGCCTTCTAAAACATTTATTTTCAAGTTGTTTAGTGTCTGTTCTAAGTGTGATGTTGCTTTCCAACTTTCGCATCCATATGTTAATGATGGAATTATGCAGGAGTTGAAGATTATGAGTTCTGTGTTGTTTCTTAGCGTTTCTTTAATGCCAGATATTTGATAGTTTATTGAATGTGTTTGCAGCCAGAGCAATACGGTTTAAAATTTCTGTTGATGAATCTCCTTTTGTTGATATCTCGCTGCCAATGTATATGAAGTTGTTGACTTTTCCAAGATTTGACATTTGTTCCCATTGACATGCCTGACTGAAGCGTCAGTGCTCCTTATTTGTCCAGTCCCGCCAATCCTTCTTCCCAGAAGTGATCGCCACACATTCGTTTCTCATGTCAAAATCTGGTCCACAGATTCGCGTGTGACAGCTAATGTTTTTACAACACACATTTGCATGTACCTGACACACCTCATTCTGGTAAGCACGGGTGATAGATAATATATTCACAACATGAGTGATATATATTTTACAACACATATTTGCTCGTAAGAATCTGCCAGTCGTTCCGTCTGGGCAGAGTTAAACAATTGACCTGTCACGTCTTATACTGATACACACCCTCTGTATAATATCCTCTCCGCGCCCTATCCACGACTTTCCTCTCTTAAGTCGACTGGCATTCATTTTAAGAATTTGTTGGTGTAGAGGGTGCTCTTTATCAGCGGTGATTTGTACGTTGTCCCGCGGCCTGAATATTTGTATTCTTTGCTCTGCAGTTGGGCAATCAAGTAAGTATCGGAATAGCTCGTGCCGACGTCTCTCTCGTACACAATCAAAGGTAAACGAAATAACTGCCATGTAAGTGACAATAAAAATCTAAGGTCGTTGCCCTCAGATCCTGCACCACGGATGGCAGATCTATGTACGCTCTTGAAAATCGATATAATTTTTACGTCGGTATCCTCAAGCCTTTTATACTTAACTCCGAACATTCATTTGTTTAAATTCGTGTTGGTGTTGTCATTATTGTATTGCTATACAAGTTGTATCGGGTAATAATTTGGTATATCTGTTCTCATATCCCGTAGTACCATTGTCAACAGAACCCGCTTCCATATCTATGTGTTTACATATACGTCATTGTCACCATGAACTTCGAATTGTTTACAGGTCAATAGTGTTTCTAGTGCATCTGTGGTGGTAACATTGTTTTTACTTTTCTCATTGTTTTTTACTGTTTTGCTTTTTATATATTCTTGACAAAGACGTAACTGTTCCAAATGTTGAAAATGTCTTGTGTATTTTCCTTTGATTTTTTTCGTGACTACACTACATAGGCCTTTAGTGATAGTCTGTCAGTTGTGGACAAGTGAAACTTCCAAAACTTGTGTTTTACGTAACTACTATTTCTGATGTTGCTGCAGCTCTTCGTTAATGTAATTAGCTTAGGTTCCCCAACAAAGATATTTTCGGTAAAATGTCTTTTTCGAATGATTTTGACGATTATCTACTTCTTCATCTGTTCTCTTTCTCAAACTTTTTTTTAATTTTGAGTAGGAGAGTGTAAACGTGGCATATTATCGTTAACGGATTTATTAATTAACACCGATATCTTGACAGATTTTAATGACGCTAATTTCTCATCCCATTTGCCCCCCACCCCCATCTCTTCTCCCAACACACGGGAAGCAATTCAGCAAAAATCTTCAAATATCTACAGAAAATTCACTTGTAAATACGACATAAGCCTAATTTTTTAAACGAAATCTCGTAATCGAAGCTTGTCATTATGTAGTTTGGATAATTTATTTTGTTTTATTATGTACACAAAAATCCAATTCTGTTATTTGTAATTAAAAAATAATTGCAAATTGATAGCAAAATAATTGCAAATAGTTGCAAATTGTCGTGTTCTTTATAAGTATATGCACATTCTGTAATTCTGTGCATAATAATGCTGCCATTGCTAACCGCCATCACATTGTACATTCATTTCAGAACAGAAAGTACATGTGTCAATAACACACGCCATTGTGAGTTATTGGTGTTATCTCTTCAATATTTTTAATTTTGTTCATTTTTGTTAATCAATCACTTACTGACAAGAACACCCCACCCCACCCACTTTTCCCGCATTTCTTACATAGTTGAGTGCGATTTTCTATTGAAAACTATTATCATTGCATATATTTTTCAGCATCTCTCCTAGCATTATTCACATAGATCAGGTATTTCTAATCCATTCTTCCCTATAGATAATACAGATCTTGGTTTCCAACAGCCTGGGTTCTTCTCTTTTATGCATTCAGTCTGAAACATACTTAGTTATACACTAGGGTCTTCCCTCTTAAGTATTCCTTCCGAACCATACTTAGTAATACACTGGGTTCTTCTCGCTTAAGTATTCAGTCTGAACCATACTTAGTAATACACTGGGTTCTTCTCGCTTAAGTATTCAGTCTGAACCATACTTAGTAATACACTGGGTTCTTCTCGCTTAAGTATTCAGTCTGAACCATACTTAGTAATACACTGGGTTCTTCTCGCTTAAGTATTCAGTCTGAACCATACTTAGTAATACACTGGGTTCTTCTCGCTTAAGTATTCAGTCTGAACCATACTTAGTTATACACTAGGGTCTTCCCTCTTTTTTTTTCTTTCCGAACCATACTTAGTAATACACTGGGTTCTTCTCTCTTAAGTATTCCTTCCGAACCATACTTAGTAATACACTGTATGATATTTTTCCATGCACTTCAGATTTCAAAAATGAGTATCTATTTCTAAAGATTGGTCAGTAGTAAACTTGTCCACACTTATTGGATGGGCGGATGAAAGGGACACATGGCAGGCTTCTGTTGTAATGTTTCAAAAGTGGCACTCTGTCGATCTTAACGGATTATGTAATACAAGAATGTTTTTTCTTTGCCATATTCTACGCCATGCTTCATAAGTTTTAGCGGTTGCTGGCTATAAGAGTTAACAATTGATGCAGACGTGTGTTGAGAATAAATTAGCTATATAGAACACCTGACAAATGTGTTTGTCAAGTAGCAAATCAACATACGTGCAGGTTATCAAGGATCACTTTTGGCGGTGGTGAAACCGTATAAACGTGTTTCATTTGGACATGCACATAGACACGATTCACTTTAGAACAAAAAAATATTTTGCAAGGAACAGTCGAGGGTGAAAGGAGAAGAGTTGATAGGAGAAATACTTTGATTTATACCATCAAAGAATGTTCTGGGCGCTATGTTTTACACTGTTCCGAATAGATGACTAGAGATATTTGGAAAGCTGTTATAAAAATACCACCTGAGCGAATTATGTATATTATTATTATTATCTCCCGTGGGTTGCCGAGGCCCGAAAAGGGAGCAAAGAATAGCAACACTGTTGACATTCCACGCATGTCGTAAAAAGCGACTATGAAGGTTATAGGATGGAGTTGGCTGTCCTATCCCATATAGGGTCAGTGACCCAAAGCCATGCTGAAGTCGGATGTGGCAGGCCGAAATGCGCAGATATCGCAGCAATGATGTAAACCATGATACAACGCATTCCATTCTCCGGACTACATCCTGCAGGAGTTTGAGAACTAAGGCAGAAGAAGAAGATTATTATTATTAAACAAGACGTCACTCGCCGGCTACCATATGGACACACTTTGACCGACCCATTCACTACGCGTCGAGATCTCCTAGTATAGGAAGGAGGAGTGAAATACACATACAACATGGCTGGTCCATCCTCATCATCACTCTATCAATGAACGCAGAAGAAGAAGATCATCACTCTAACCATCATCTCTGTTATCGTCATCGTCGCCATATTCCCCATCATCCCCATTGACGTCATTATCACCAGCATCATCAATATCATTATCAGCAACTTCATCATCATAGTTGTCAAAATCAACATGACCAGCTTCTTCATCATAGTTATCAAAATCAACATGACCAGCTTCTTCATCATAGTTGTCAAACTCAACATGACCAGCTTCTTCATCATAGTTGTCAAAATCAACATGACCAGCTTCTTCATCGTAGTTGTCAAAATCAACATGACCAGCTTCCTCATTATAGTTGTCAAAATCAACAGGACCAGCTTCTTCATCATAGTTGTCAAAATCAACATGACCAGCTTCTTCATTATAGTTGTCAAAATCAACATGACCAGCTTCTTCATCATAGTTCTCAAAATCAACATGACCAGCTTCCTCATAGTTGTCAAAATCAACATGACCAGCTTCCTCATTATAGTTGTCAAACTCAACATGACCAGCTTCTTCATCATAGTTGTCAAAATCAACATGACCAGCTTCTTCATCGTAGTTGTCAAAATCAACATGACCAGCTTCCTCATTATAGTTGTCAAAATCAACATGACCAGCTTCTTCATCATAGTTGTCAAAATCAACATGACCAGCTTCTTCATTATAGTTGTCAAAATCAACATGACCAGCTTCTTCATCATAGTTGTCAAAATCAACATGACCAGCTTCCTCATAGTTGTCAAAATCAACATGACCAGCTTCTTCATTATAGTTGTCAAAATCAACATGACCAGCTTCTTCATTATAGTTGTCAAAATCAACATGACCAGCTTCTTCATTATAGTTGTCAAAATCAACATGACTAGCTTCTTCATTATAGTTGTCAAAATCAACATGACCAGCTTCTTCATCATAGTTGTCAAAATCAACATGACCAGCTTCTTCATCATAGTTGTCAAAATCAACATGACCAGCTTCTTCATCATAGTTGTCAAAATCAACATGACCAGCTTCTTCATCGTAGTTGTCAAAATCAACATGACCAGCTTCTTCATCATAGTTGTCAAAATCAACATGACCAGCTTCTTCATCATAGTTGTCAAAATCAACATGACCAGCTTCTTCATCGTAGTTGTCAAAATCAACATGACCAGCTTCCTCATTATAGTTGTCAAACTCAACATGACCAGCTTCTTCATCATAGTTGTCAAAATCAACATGACCAGCTTCTTCATCGTAGTTGTCAAAATCAACATGACCAGCTTCCTCATTATAGTTGTCAAAATCAACATGACCAGCTTCTTCATCATAGTTGTCAAAATCAACGTGACCAGCTTCTTCATTATAGTTGTCAAAATCAACATGACCAGCTTCTTCATCATAGTTGTCAAAATCAACATGACCAGCTTCCTCATAGTTGTCAAAATCAACATGACCAGCTTCCTCATTATAGTTGTCAAACTCAACATGACCAGCTTCTTCATCATAGTTGTCAAAATCAACATGACCAGCTTCTTCATCGTAGTTGTCAAAATCAACATGACCAGCTTCCTCATTATAGTTGTCAAAATCAACATGACCAGCTTCTTCATCATAGTTGTCAAAATCAACATGACCAGCTTCTTCATTATAGTTGTCAAAATCAACATGACCAGCTTCTTCATCATAGTTGTCAAAATCAACATGACCAGCTTCCTCATAGTTGTCAAAATCAACATGACCAGCTTCCTCATTATAGTTGTCAAACTCAACATGACCAGCTTCTTCATCATAGTTGTCAAAATCAACATGACCAGCTTCTTCATCGTAGTTGTCAAAATCAACATGACCAGCTTCCTCATTATAGTTGTCAAAATCAACATGACCAGCTTCTTCATCATAGTTGTCAAAATCAACATGACCAGCTTCTTCATTATAGTTGTCAAAATCAACATGACCAGCTTCTTCATCATAGTTGTCAAAATCAACATGACCAGCTTCCTCATAGTTGTCAAAATCAACATGACCAGCTTCCTCATTATAGTTGTCAAACTCAACATGACCAGCTTCTTCATCATAGTTGTCAAAATCAACATGACCAGCTTCTTCATCGTAGTTGTCAAAATCAACATGACCAGCTTCCTCATTATAGTTGTCAAAATCAACATGACCAGCTTCTTCATCATAGTTGTCAAAATCAACATGACCAGCTTCTTCATTATAGTTGTCAAAATCAACATGACCAGCTTCTTCATCATAGTTGTCAAAATCAACATGACCAGCTTCCTCATAGTTGTCAAAATCAACATGACCAGCTTCTTCATTATAGTTGTCAAAATCAACATGACCAGCTTCTTCATCATAGTTGTCAAAATCAACATGACCAGCTTCTTCATCGTAGTTGTCAAAATCAACATGACCAGCTTCCTCATTATAGTTATCAAAATCAACATGACCAGCTTCTTCATTATAGTTGTCAAAATCAACATGACCAGCTTCTTCATCATAGTTGTCAAAATCAACATGACCAGCTTCTTCATTATAGTTGTCAAAATCAACATGACCAGCTTCTTCATCATAGTTGTCAAAATCAACATGACCAGCTTCTTCATCGTAGTTGTCAAAATCAACATGACCAGCTTCCTCATTATAGTTGTCAAAATCAACATGACCAGCTTCTTCATCATAGTTGTCAAAATCAACATGACCAGCTTCTTCATTATAGTTGTCAAAATCAACATGACTAGCTTCTTCATCATAGTTGTCAAAATCAACATGACCAGCTTCCTCATTATAGTTGTCAAAATCAACATGACCAGCTTCTTCATCATAGTTGTCAAAATCAACATGACCAGCTTCCTCATCATAGTTGTCAAAATCAACATGACCAGCTTCCTCATCATCGTAAACAATATTTTAATCTAGAACTAAATAAATTTAAAAAAATGGTTTTTAATTTTGTATCATGTTTCTTACGCCATTGTATACCCATAAATTAATTAAATATTGTCTATTGTCTGTCCCCAGGTGCAAGATGGTTGATCATATTCATACTTCCTTTCGTTAGGCGTATGGGTGGGGGATTTAGCGGTCGTTCCAAGGCCAGATGTGTCGCCTTGATTACATTAAGTCCCTGTTTGTTCAAGGTCATCTTGATGTTTTCTATCCACCGGTTTATTGGTCTAAATTTGACCTTATGTACGGCCGGATGCTCTTTTGTTAACTGTTCTTATTTGTAATTGGTGTGGGTTTATTCTCATACGGTGGTCGAACCATTCTACTTGCTGTCTTTCAATATGTTCAATACAGGATATTATACCAATTCTTTTCCTAAATTCTTCATTTCGTATTCTAATCTAATACAAATGCATTAACCACACAATTACATTATGTGATGGAATAATACAAATAGTAATATACAACCTAGAAATAATATAAAAAGATAATTCAATCTAGACCGTCTCGTATATCAGAAAACAAATCACCATTTTCACAAACTTCTTCATAATTTTTAATTAATTTAGAAGTTCTCCACACCTTCTTATATTTTCTTTATTGTAATAATGCATTTTTTGTTGTTTGCAAACATTTAAGATTGACAACGTAATTCCAGAAGTAATATATAAAATTAAGAGTACGTGATGGTTAATCTTTTGTTTGACGTTGTAGATATAATGTAGAATTTGACGTTGTAGATATAATGTAGAATTTGACGTTGTAGATATAATGTAGAATTTGACGTTGTAGATATAATGTAGAATTTGACGTTGTAGATATAATGTAGAATGTGACGTTGTAGATATAATGTAGAATTTGACGTTGTAGATATAATGTAGAATTTGACGTTGTAGATATAATGTAGAATGTGACGTTGTAGATATAATGTAGAATTTGACGTTGTAGATATAATGTAGAATTTGACGTTGTAGATATAATGTAGAATGTGACGTTGTAGATATAATGTAGAATTTGACGTTGTAGATATAATGTAGAATTTGACGTTGTAGATATAATGTAGAATTTGACGTTGTAGATATAATGTAGAATGTGTATGTTCATAATATTGGAGTGTACAATTACAGGTGGGAGAAGCTGAGCCGATGAAAGGGGGGGGGGCGAAAATTGTGAACATAAGATATCAAAGGTTTGACAGGTCAAATTGTGAACATATGATATCAAAGGTTTGACATGTCAAATTGTGAACATATGATATCAAAGGTTTGACAGGTCAAATTAATACGACTTCATGAAGGTAGAAATCGCTGGAGGTGACGACGTGTGGTGACGAGTATATCGAAAATATCTGGTGACTTGTGGATAGAAAATGTGTGATGAGGTTTGGATAGAAAATGTGTGATGAGGTGTGGATAGAAAATGTGTGATGAGGTCTGGATAGAGAATGTGATGAGGTGTGGATAGAAAATGTGTGATGAGGTGTGGATAGAAAATGTGTGATGAGGTGTGGATAGAAAATGTGTGATGAGGTGTCCCACGTAGCATTCCGAATGCCCTGAATAGTTATGGTTTTTTGGATTGATGGATGGATGGATTGATGGATGAATGGATGGATTGATGATTGGAAGAAATGATGGATGGATTGATGGATGACCAGAAGACTCCAGATTTTAGTGGTATCTTCATCTTCTTCAACGTTCAGTCTCAAACTCCCGCTGGATTTCTCCTGTAGCAGGACACTTTCCAGCAGGATATAGTCCAGTGAATAGAAATGCGCTGTGTCGTGAATCTACATACGTCAAAGGTCCGACACATCTGTCTTCGGGTGGTCTTAGTGGTATGTAATGCTTTGAAAAGCCTCCTAACTTTCTTCTTCTTCTTATAATCCATGTCGTGTGGCTTTGGCTATCATTTCTTTCCACAAACTTCTATTCCGTGTGCTGTCAATCATTTCCTCTTATAGTCAATTCAGTGTGTCGTTGGTTAGCAGGTCTATCCGCTGCCTTCTATTCCGTGGGATGTCCATCCTGCTGATACCGATATTCTCAAATGCCACAATGCTAGGATGTCAATCATCTTCTCTCTTGGTCTTCCCCTAGCGCTCTAGCTCTTCAACTTACCTGTTGCTGCAATGTGTGCCAACTTTCATATTCTCATGATGTCAACATGGATCAACACATTCTCAACCAGTGCCAGATTTACCTACAAGCTAAACAAGCTATAGTTTAGGGTCCCACTTTCTTGTGGGACCAAGTGGGAACCAATTTTTTTTTGTATTTCACTATCTATATATTCTTAATCGTTAAAGGGCCCCCATATCTCAAATAGCTTTGGGCCCCCAAATCTCGAATAGCTTAGGGCCCCTTATCTCGAATAGCTTAGAGCCCTATCAAGTCTAAACCCGGCCCTGTTTTCAACAAATGTCCACTGTCTCTTTCTGAAGCAGATAATCAGCACTTGTTTTTAATTAATTAACTTCTTTCAAGATATTATATTTCCTCTTTTTATCTATCAATGATGGTCTCAATATTCTTCTATAAAACCATATATCTGATGCCTCCATATATTTTTTCACTATTTCTAACTTAGAGAAGGTATACATTTTCATGCAGAACATTAGTTCTCAATATAGACCACATGGTCCCAATAGGGGACACACAGATTTACTGAGGGCGGGAAAGAAAAATTATATTAGGGTAGAGGGCACTCAGAGGAGGCGACATAGGAAGATAACTATGTAAACGCTAAATAACAAGATCTAGAGGGTTGTGATTCACGGAAAGACATGTTATGCTCGCCAAATGTTATTTAGTTTGTTGTTGTGTGAATTAAGCATGGAAAGAAGGTGCTAGGTCGTCAAGTGTTAACTCATTCACTCGCTAAACAGCAAATCTTGGTTTCCAGTCTCCTCGTTAATCGTGATTGTAATCAAAAATTACTCTCTCTGATCAGCCAGACACCAGTAAGTAGCAATAGTAATAATAATAGTAATAGTAATAGTAAAAATAATAGTAAGAATAAAAATAGTAATAGTAATAATAATAGTAATAATAATAGTAATAGTAGAAATAATAGTAATAATAAAAATAGTAATTATATAATAATAATAATAGTAATAATAATAGTAATAGTAAAAATAATAGGAATAGTAATAATATTAATAATAATAAAAATAATAGTAATAATAATAGTAATAATAATGATAATAATAATAGTAATAGTAAAAATAATAGTAATAATAAAAATAGTAATAGTAATAATAATAGTAATAATAATAATAGTAATAGTAAAAAATAGTAATTGTAATAATAATAATAGTAAAAATAATAGTAATAGTAAAAATAGTAATAATAAAAATATTAATAATAGTAATAATAATAGTAATAATAATAATACTGGTAATGGTAATACTAATAAAGTACAGTAGTGTATACAAAGAAAGTACAATAGTGTAGTTTACATGAAGAGAGAACAGTAGTATACACACACAGAAACTACACTAGTTAGCACAGAGAAATGACACAAGTGTACATAAATTTGTAATATTAGCAATAGAATGTTGGTATCTCAAAATTGCGACTGAAACCCTCTTGTAGCCACGCAATGTTTCCATTAGATCCCGAGCAGGATGTAATCCAGAGATCACATGTGGTTCATGTCATCGTATAATTGCTCAAATTACCTAACAAATCCGACTTGTGCTTTTTATAGCTAAATTGTATTGTTTATTTAATTCGGTTCTGTAAAAAGCGGTACAAAACGTCACTTAGACGACAAATTTACCAGCTGTGTTTTCCTCTGTAAGAGTTATTGAGGCCAATGGAAATTGAACGAGTCTGTTCTAACGGCACCGAATCGCCTGGCAACTAGAGTAAACGGGGTTTCCCATACTTGAATAACTGCATCTCTAAAAAAAGATGCGATTTTGTCAAGACATTCAAACTGTGTACTCCAGTCACTAAGATGGGACCAATCGAGACAAGGAGTATTACAACAACAACGAACACCCCGTACAAGTATTGAAGTATCCTCAGTGAAATAAACTTATAAAATCCGTACTTGTTCTACAAGGGCCAATATGTCTTCTTGTAAACATAAACAACATATAGACCAGGGGTCGGCAACCTATGGCACGCGTGCCGCACTTGGCACGCCAAGCAATTTTAAATGGCACGCATACTCTTCACGTTTCCTGTATAAAGTTGATTATAAATCGATTAGCGGGGTTTCCTCGCTCATTTAAAGAATTAAAGTTAATGTTTCTGACTGACATAAGCATACATTTAAATGAACTTAATCTGAAATTACAAGGACAGGGACAAATAGTACTTGATATTTTCAACTATTGGAAAGCATTTCCAATGAAGCTAGATATGTTTACCCGTGATATCAACATCAAAGAATTCAAGTACTTCCAGAATGTGAAGAATCTCTCAAATCAATTTGAAGTAAATGTAGATGAGCTTTAAGAGTACATTGAAGCACTCACAGAAGAATTTGATAAACGAAGTAAAGACTTCCACATTCATATATCCTTATTTTCGTATCTCATTAAGCCTGGTACAATTGATTTGGAAACTACCCAGTTGGAACTATTTATCTGGATGGATATTGATGAATTTAAATGCAACAGATTGACTTCAGATCTTCAGAATTATCAAACTTTGTTGAACTACGGAAGTCTCTGGAAAATGAAAATCTAGAAAAGTCTGCAGCTATTCTCAAATGTTGGAACATCCCTTCCAAATTATTACATCTGTTTGAAGAAAATTGCTTTTGCTCTTCTTTCAGATTTTTGATCAACCTATACCTGTGTGCAAATTTTCTCTCACATGAAAGCAGTGCTAAATCCACAGCGTTGTCGCCTAACGCCTGAATATTGAGAAAAAATAGTCAAACTCAAAGTGACAATGTATGTTGTCGATATTGAGCAACTGCCATAGACCATGCAAGGGCGGGGTTCCAATTAATAATTTAAAAAAATTGTTTTAAATCTTTAAAGAAACTATTTCTTTTAATGTCGTTTAAAACTTTACATATTATTGAATATCACTATATATTAATTAATTAAAATATAAAATATATGGTGCGGTTAGTCAAGTACGGAAAACCCCGTTTACTCTAGTTTCCAGGCGAATCCGTGCGTTAGAAATGACTGGTTCAGTTCCCGTAGGTCTCAAAAATGTTTAATTTATACTATTGCCTCCTACTTTGAAATTCCCTTTGCAAGCAGCTGTGATCACACAAAAATAAAACATGTCAAATAGTTTAAAAAGTTGACACAGAAAATCCATGATGGATTCCAGGAAAACATACAAACAGTAGTCATCTTCTTTGACTTACACCAGGCTTATGATCGAATATGGAGAAACGTTCTTGATGAAGATGATTGAGATGGGAATTAGTGAAAAGCTATATAACTGGATACAATACTTCCTTATTGACAGAACAATCCAGACAAAGATAAATGATGCAATCTCATCTACAGAAGTTATAGAAGAAGGCTTACTACACGGTTCTGCTTTGAGCTGCATCCTCTTTTTCATTTATATTAATGACCTTGACTAGCAGCTCACCCTCGAGATAAATGTAGAAAATAACAAAAATAAAGCACTTAAACGATTACAACTACTGATGAAAAGATTCACTGACACATCTTGGGGATCAGACAAGGATGCCCTCAGAGGATTATATCTTGGTTACATACGTTATGTTTTATAATACACGAGTGCACACCTTACAACATGTCCCAAGACAAATGTAGAATCTCTAGACGGAGTGTAGAACAATGCCCTACGCCTTATAAGTGGAGCAATGAGATCTAAATCAACGGCTGCATGTGAAATACATACAAATGTAGATCCCCTTGAGATGCGGAGAGATATGGCTGCAATGGAGCCTTTATGAAAGAAGCAAAAGAATGAACAAAGAGCACCCTAATAAACAACTTGTAGAAAACTAGCAACCAAACCACAGATTAAAACAAAAGTCAGTTCTTAGCCATGTCAATGAAATAAAAGACAGATATCACCTTCCAGACAAGAGACAAGAGCTCTAAAGAGTAGAACAATGTTTCACCACACGCAAGCTTTAAATTACCGGAAATCACGACACAATTAAGAAACACAGAAAATTCCGTCTCAGTACGTCATATGAAAACAACATAAAAAACAATAGACACCTACTCAGAACATTGGATGTATGTCTATACTGATGGGTCTTCTTTCAAAGCCACCATCAAAACAGGTTATGGTGTATATAATATCCACACAAAACAACTGATGAGTAGTTTAATACTTGTGTGCAGATATGTTCTAACTATGAAGCTGAAATAACAGCACTAGAAATTGCCTTGTACCACATGGACCATATTTCATACATTTCCATCAAAAGTCCAAAACATTGTGATTTTTACAAATTATATGTCCGCTTTTCAAGCACTAGATTGTATTGTGATAAGCCTGAGCTAGTTGAAAGGAAGTCTATTGGAATCACCAGACTCGACAAAATGAGAATGAGAACACCAGAAAGATAATAGATATCCCATCATTCATCGAATACATAGAGAAACATAAGATACATATCTTTGTATTACATTGTAGTGCATCGGAATTTTAGAAAGACGTAGGTGGGGGCATGGTTAAAAAAAAAGGTTGGGAAACACTGGTCTACAGCATAAATAAAACCTATTGAGGTTGGGAAACACTGGTCTACAGCATAAATAAAACCTATTGAGGTTGGGAAACACTGGTCTACAGCATAAATAAAACCTATTGAGGTTGGGAAACACTGGTCTATAGCATAAATAAAACCTTTTGAGGTTGGGAAACACTGGTCTACAGCATAAATAAAACCTATTGAAAAAAATGGCAATTACCACCCTCTAAAATAACTCATTTGAGCATTACTTTAATTTTAATTGGCTGTTCATTGTTCCCTGAAAATATAATCACATTGGACAATGAAAATCTCGAATAGTCACATAAGTCTATTAAGAGAACGTGGTTTCCTATTTGCGAATAGCTGTTATACTGTAGGTCATGATTCAATACAGACCTAATATTCGAGTTTCTTTGAATAGTAATCTTTGTTCACAACCTTTTTTCTACACTCCAATTTATTTATTTTGATAAGTTCACATATATCAGCAATGCCTGTCCGTCATTTCAAATCACTGGCTTCATTCTTGTTGTACTTCTGTAATTCACAAGCTTGCCTATTCTATATAAGATAAGCATATCCATATTTATATCTCTTAACCATTTTGTATCTTCTTTTAATACTATATCTGTCATCTTCTCTCTTTTTTCTTCTCGCCTTATCCTATCGGATTAATATGTTTTTATTTATTATTCTTCTTACCCAGCTACGTTATATACTTCATAATCTACATATTCCTTGCTTGTAGATACTATCGCCATTTATCCCTCTTTACTTATTGTTATATCTACTTACGCTACTTATAGTCTTCTTTCCATTACCGGTTCCTCCTACTTTAATATTATGTGTGTGGTTCTGTGCTAGGTTTATTGTTTGTCTTTTGTACTGAGGAAGACTGTCGTCGAAATGCAGTATACCTTTGTCTTCGTCGTTAATATAATTTTTGTGTGTATACATTGCCAACATTGTAAGCTATCTATTTTAATATTAGTCTTGTTCCATGTGTAATCACAACACTGGATTGCTATTTGATCGGTTCTATGTTTTTCTCAATATGAAACTAACAAACCTTTTCTGACGTTTATTTCAAGAATAGACTAAACGGTACCAATGTTTACACAACACTGAACTAATATTAGATAAACTGTACACTTTATCACACAAGGGAACTAGTTTTAGACCGATTCCAAGGTTTAAGACAACATAAACTAATTTTAGACGGGTTCCAAGATTTAACACAACGTGAACTAATTTTAGACCGGTTGCAAGGTTTAACACATTACTTAATTAATTTTAGACCGGTTCCAAGGTTTAATGCAACACTGAACTAATTTTAGACCGGTTCCATTGTTTAACATAACACTGACTTAATAGATATCTATGTATGCTCCTTCAGCGCAGTATACAGTGCACAGGAATGAAACTAGAGCCCTCCAGTTCGAACGATTTACGCTAATCTGTGTAATTCTTGCACGTTGTTGAAACCTATAGGCATACTCATTGTGCTGGTTATTCTGCGAAAAGTCTCTCTTGACCTTCCTGTTTTCCTTTTGTCATCTGGTACCCATTTGTATACTTGTAGTAGCTTTCTCTCTTCATTCATTCTAAGCACATATTAGGTATATGTACATAGTTTTCTTCTTATTGTTATAGAAATATATTGTTCTTTGATTTATTCTTTTACTTGTTTGTTTGAATTGAATTGTCCCCAATCAATATTTAATAGTTTTGTAAGAAATTTATTTTTAAATGAATTTAATTTCTCCTCCAGTGCTTATGTTATCTTCCAACTGTCGCAAACATACGGATATTACATTGAAGTTGTATGGTTTGTCACAATACTAAAATTAAGAATATCCTATTTATATATTAAAGTCACGTTAACTAGATCAATCTTAATCAATTCTTTTCAATTATCTAATATCACAAAGACAGTTATTCACATTGGAAGGCCTTAGCGTGCATACATGTTCATCGAATACTGTATGCAATGTGGACCTCCGGACATCTATAAATTCCAACAACGGAAGGAGCACCAATTAATGGAAAGAAAATAAACTATTAATACAAAATAAAGATGCATTGGACATACGTGACAGAAATGTGAAAAGAACGTTAGCACAAATGGACTGTTCAGGAATACAAAAGGGAATAACAACATGGAAAAAATGACAACAGCCATGAATAGAGGAAATAATGATGACAAATGATTTCCATTATAACCTGCGCATACGCTAGATATTATTTCTATTTCACACTGGGTAAGCTATCCGGAACTACACAAATTAAATATATTTCGCCTGTGTCTTCCTGGGGACAGATTTTGTTGCTTAAACCAGGGTGTCTTCTGATGTGAACCCTTGCCTACTTCAGCTGCTGGACATTCAGTTTTCATCGCACGTAACGTCCTACTTTATTGAATAGTCTTACTAACTTTTTAACCATGGTATGGCAGATATCAATCGACTTTCCCCAGGTGGTTTGTTATCAACGCTTGCCGTTAAGCGTAGGGGTGATTGGAGCTCGAGCGTGTGCTCTAAAGCCAGATGTGTCGCCTCGGCTGTTCTATGACCGTGTCTGTTCAGGATGTTTCTGACGTTTTCTATCCATCTTTTCCGTGGTCTTCCTCTGGCTTTGTACCCTGATCTCATTTGGTTAAATGCCTGTACGGGCAACTTGTCCTAATGCATTCTCATAATGTGGCCAAACCACTTGATCTGCTGCCTGTCTATGCATTCTGTTATTTCCGTGATATCTTCGATTCGTAATATATCGAGTCTGGTTACCACTTCAGCTTTCCTCAAGCATTTCATCTCAAATGTCACTATCTTTCTGTAATGTCAAAATAAGAGAGACCAGGTTTGACACTGGTAACACAGTGTTGGTAGGAATATATTGTAAATCATTTGACTTTAAACTTCCATCTCGATCTTGGGATGAACAAGTAGTGGTGACAGTTGGTATGTCACTAGTGTCTACATTCAACACTCGTTTCCTAGATACATCATTATTATTATTATTATTATTATTATATTATTGTTGTTGTTGTTGCTGTTGCTTTTGCTGTTGTTACTGTTGCTGTTATTGTTATTATTATTATTAGTAGTATTATTATTAGTATTATCATTATTATTATTATTATTATTTATTATTATTATTGTTACTATTTCCCTTTTCTCCCCTTTCATTTCGTTCTTTTCATTTTAATAATCATCGTCTATCTCTGAATTGAACAGAACAAGGTGGGCCAGTGTGAAAATATTTTCATTGTTGTGTTACTGTCAAATAAAATCCGCTTACAAGACATATGTTAATCGACTCGCACGGGACATGCTCTCGTAAATAACTTTTGTTGTGCCCTCAATCACGATTATAGAGTGTGTGAAGCGTGTAACAACAGCACATCAAATGTGGCTTTATAGCATGTCGCGGAACTGTCGTAAATATATATTTTAATAAAATTAATACATGGGAAATTGTAATGGTAGCGATTAATAACTACATGACTTTTTAAACTGTACAAAATCTGTGATTAAGGTAATGGAGATTTGTTCGGTAGATAACTAGTGCAGTTGACCTCGTCCTACAACAATTATAGTCCAGATGACTCCTTAAGGATTCATACTTCTAAAGTAATATAATTTGACATTTCCCATACGTTTTATTCGTCACTTTGTGTATACTTTGTTCCGATAGCCAATAACATTCACGGGAGTAATCAAATTTCGTCAATTTAGCAGGATTCTTCCGGTTATTTCATTCCATTGGGATATCTAAGTTTTGTCTCTTATATCAAATGTGTCTCTTCTATAAGTTTTGTCTCTTCTATTAGTTTTGTCTCTTCTATAAGTTTTGTCTCTTCTATTAGTTTTGTCTCTTCTATAAGTTTTGTCTCTTCTATACGTTTTGTCTCTTCTATAAGTTTTGTCTCTTCTATACGTTTTGTCTCTTCTATAAGTTTTGTCTCTTCTATAAGTTTTGTCTCTTCTATACGTTTTGTCTCTTCTATAAGTTGTGTCTCTTCTATAAGTTTTGTCTCTTCTATACGTTTTGTCTCTTCTATAAGTTTTGTCTCTTATATCAAATGTGTCTCTTCTATTAGTTTTGTCTCTTCTATACGTTTTGTCTCTTCTATAAGTTTTGTCTCTTCTATTAGTTTTGTCTCTTCTATAAGTTTTGTCTCTTCTATAAGTTTTGTCTCTTCTATTAGTTTTGTCTCTTCTATACGTTTTGTCTCTTCTATAAGTTTTGTCTCTTCTATACGTTTGGTCTCTTCTATAAGTTTTGTCTCTTCTATACGTTTTGTCTCTCTATACGTTTTGTCTCTTCTATAAGTTTTGTCTCTTCTATACGTTTTGTCTCTTCTATACGTTTTGTCTCTTCTATACGTTTTGTCTCTTCTATAAGTTTTGTCTCTTCTATAAGTTTTGTCTCTTCTATACGTTTTGTCTCTCTATACGTTTTGTCTCTTCTATACGTTTTGTCTCTTCTATAAGATTTGTTTCTTCTATAAGATCTGTTTCTTCTATAAGATTTGTTTCTTCTATAAATTTTGTCTCTTCCATAAGATGTGCCTCTTCTTTAAGTTATGACTCTTCTATAAATTGTTTCCTTTATAAAGTATGTCTCTTCTATAAGTTTGTCTCTTTTATAAATTTTGTCTCTTCTATACGATTTGTCTCTTCTATAAGTTTTGTCTCTTTTATAAACGTCACTGTTTTTATTTCTGGTACAGTAGTCTGTAGTTTTTCTTGTAGAGTATTGATTCTTTGAGCCAATTTGCTTTCTCATCATTTCATGTTTGGGACATTTTTAGATACATATTCTATAAGGATGATTCTCAATAAGTTATATGAACTTTATAATTGTCGAAGCTCACGATTTGTCTCCAAATAAACACACATGTACCTGCCCCTGTCACAAATACTATTTCTTCTGAGTTCATTAATAAATTTGCATGTTAGCAGAAAATTCAGTCAAGAGAAAGTAAAACCTCAGAGAAAAAGCGTAAATTGAATAATAGTATATTTACGTTTTATCTATTCAATGTAAACACAGTGGAAATACATGTGAAACATCATAGAGATTGACGGTTCTAGCAAATTGTCTGTATCACGAACACACAAAAAAGAAGACAGCGCCTAAAAGACGGCACCTTTCATGATCACATCACAATGATTAATGAAATCAGAAATGCAGGAAGGGGAAGAATAATAAATGGCAGCGCAAAATCTGAAGAGAGAGATGAAGCAAAACGTAAGAAAGTTCTCGGAAAGTTGTTGAAATTCATCGGGATATCTTCAAGTAGTAATTATGGAGGAGAGCTACAATAGTGATACACAAATTAAAGCAATTGAAAAACTGTAGCACGGTGCAAGCACGGGGACTAAAGTATGTATGTTACGTACGTATGTGTTCCCAGCGGCGACCTTAGGCAGAGAAACATAGACAATGAATAAAACTACAACCAAGAGAATAGAGGCTTACGAAGTTCTTCTTCTTCTTTCATTCACTTGAAACATGTCTATATATGTAATTCCGTCTCCTGAATAAAACTGTCTTTTTTTTTATAGTTCATACAGTGGCTCATAGAGCTTTGATTTCAGTGTTGTTTCCTCTGGCCAATATGTCTGCCTCACCGTTTTATACTCAGAAAACTACGAAATGAAGTGCTATAGAAGATTCATGAGAATAACATTGAAAGCAAGAAAGGCCAACACTGACGTGCTAAGAAACATTAACGTCTAAGAAGGCTATCTATTAAACACCATATTAAGAAAGACATTGGGTTTTTTTGGCCATGTGAACATACAATATGGCATGGAGAGAATTTTGTTGATGGGGGGAGGGGGCGATAGAAGGCAGAAGAGAGGAAAAGGTCGAAAAAGACGTCGCTGGACAAGAGATATTCAGGAATGTGTACAAATGTTGCTAGAGGAGGCGAGACAAATTGCTAGAGACAGTGCGGATTTCAGGAAATTCATAGGAATGACTATTGTCTGGAAATAGAGACAAATTTTCACCTGTTACGTGGATGGTGCCGAAATGACTTAAACTATCTGTGTTAAGGTGGTTTTGTACCACGATATTCTCAAGCTTATTGTCACGTATTTAAGCAACTGTTGAAAATGTTGAAGACCTTACTTGAGGGCAAATTCAAGGAGCAAATGTTAGGCAGAGATACAAGTGGAGGAGTAACATCACGAGATGGACAGATTACAGTCTAGAAGAGTGCACCATCAAGACAACAGCTAGTGGATGTTGTAGGTCTGTTGCAGCCAAACTTCGTTGCAGAGACGGAACATGATGATAATGAAGTAGCTGTAAAGTTCACTACATTGTCTCTACCAGAGTGAATTGTTCAAGATTTCTTCATGTGCATAAAATATAAGGTGAAACATAACAACAATTGTACTTTCATAAAACACAGGTTTTTAGTTCGTCCCACTTAGACACGACGGACTATCACTAAAACTAGGAGGTTATGATGTGCAAACAAGAAAACATACGAATTACACTACATAAAACATATTCACCGTTTCGACCAAAAGGTCTTTATTAAGATATGCACAAAACGCCAAAAGACGACGTTTAGAACTGATCGCAAGAAACAAAACGTGTCCAGCCTAAATATGGAAGTGAATACAGGCTTCCAGTTACATAGTGTTGTATGTCTCGCAGTTGCATGATATTTTATATGTCATTCAAAAAGTGCATACTACGAGTTTTATTTTTGAGTTGTATTTCTTCTCTGTAGTAGTACGGCGAGCAGATCCCAAACACTGTCACTTTTTTTGTTGATCCCAGATTTTCCTCTATTTTTATTGCCTGAAGACACCATATATATTAAATGTGACCAATCGTAAGTCACATCGTCCAAGTTAAGTCACGCTGTGTGACATATGTGGCATAACTTTACACTGGTTATACTGACTGGTGACAAACATGTCGAATTAATAATAACGTCCTAGATTTGTTTAAATGAATCATTAGTAAGAAAGTGTATATATTTTAGGGGAGTGTCCAGCAGCCTAAATTGTGTAAATAAACAACATCATGTAAAGGGGCCCCCGATGAATGAGTTAGGGAAGGTAAAGACAGCAAGGAAGGGAATTGCCCACTCAATCTAATATTTTCTGCGGATTAGTACATGACGAATTATCTTTATCCCGACGGCAGGTTTCTGTCATGGGTCCTACTTTTACCTTTACCAGCATTGTTTGTTTACACCCAACTGTTGTTGTGACGTGATAAGTCCCGTAGCAGATTCTTGAATCTAGAGATCCTTGGTAGATCATGGAAAAATATGATAACTAAGAACAAATTTAACAACTGATGAAATTAGTTAGAGAGCAAACATTACATTCCTAAGAGTTTGCTTATTTCCAGTGGCAGTATATGGGTGCAAATCCTGGATAATCACCAACAAAGTGACAAATAAAATATCAGCATTTGAAACAAAATGTGACATAAAAATTCCTTAGAATACCATGGAAAGAAAAGATCACCAATGTAGCCACCCTTAGAGAAATGAATGTAAAATTAGAACCGGCTAAACAGCACGATTCTTTCAGAAAATTACAGAATATTGGCCATATCAAACGCCATGGCAGCCTAGAGAAGACCATAATGGAAGCGATGGTGCCAGGGAGACGAACAAGAGACAGACGACGAAGAAGATGGAACCAAGACATCAAAGACCACCTGAATATCACAGTAACAGAAGCAGGCAGACTTTCAATATCAACAGAAGTTTCGAAAGGCTGGGATGAGTGCAACATCATTTTCAGTATATGCCACCTGATGATGATGCTATTACGAGTAGCATAGCTCAGTCCGGCTCTGTGGCGAAGTTGGTTTCTGACGGACAAGGTACACAGTTCAATAGTTAAGTTCAATAGTGTGACTGGAGTATGGAGTTTAGCTCAATAGTGTGAGTGCAGTCCGGAGTTAAGTTCAGGACAGCGTCAGTTCTCTGTCATAGCCAGCAGTCAACTAACGTAATGACATCTCGTTGTTTATCTGCACCAAGATGACACGTGTGAGGTAGTCTTGACATCATTATCAACAATATTGACAGGTTACAAGACAATCTCAACGTTATGCTAATGTCTATGGCACTTTCAATGTTTCCATTTGAAGCACTCTTATTCGCGTGCATGTTTGCATTCTTCGACTGCACTAAAAAGGCATGCGCTGAACACTCCTTGGCATCATTATAAACAACATTGACAGGATACAGGACAAACGTCATCGTTATTCTAATTTCTAAACCGCTTTCACATGTTTGATTTGAAACACCCTCGTACTTGTGTATCGATGTACTCTCTAATCTCTCTCTCTCCAATATATATATATATATATATATATATATATATATATATATATATATATATATATATATATATATATATATATATATATATATATATATATATATATATATATATATATATATATATATATATATATATATATATATATATATATATATTATACTAAGAATATATATATTATACATTAGTATAATATAGTATAGTGCGCAACAACAAATTCTTCCTGTACACGTCGTGGCGACAGCTCTGGCAAAGCGGCCTTTATTTCCACAGCCTTAAAAAGCCTCCCTGCACGCCTTAACAGGAAAACATGCAGTAACGAAAGTTCACACATTAGTATATATTCCTAGGTAAAGGGGAAGTATATAAAATATAATATAAGAAAAAGACAATCTTCATTTTCTTTGACCACTTCATGAGACAGACAGTTTTGGAGAACATAGTCACAACATAAAAAATTGAAGACAACAGTGACAGAGGGCGATAACGTGAGAAAACATTAGACAGTTTGATAACCTGGCACGGCAGGGAAACAACAACGACATTGATACATAATATTGTGGACGGATAGCTGTGGAGAGCCACGACCGCCTACGCAAGCCGGCATGGCACCTGGTGATGATGATGAAGAAGAGGGGAGTGATGTAGTGGAATTTCATGTTTTATAGTGGGCTAGCGTTTTCTCTCTATGATTATTCTACTTGACATTTCTCCTGTCTCAGACTTCTGTATTCTTTTTTTAATGAAACTGATGTTTAGATATCATTTGATGTGTGTCCGAATGTTGTTTTTCGTGTAATTCCCAGCGGTCATATTTGGAGTCGAGTTTCCTGACAGCTTGGGCAAGTTTGAATAACGTGGTTGATAAGTGGAGCATACTCCAGACGGGACCGTTAGCATTAAAGACATCTGTGCAGAAAGTAAACAAGATTCATTCGTGATGTTTTTTATTATTGTCGTTATTTTTGTTGATCGCTATATACTGTGAGTCGCATGCCAAAAGAAACCAAATCCTATCAACCAAATTAACGGAAATAATCAGGCATCCGTGTAGGTATTGTTTAGTTTCTGTCCACAGGTCTTCACCGAAACCCGGTCATGCTTCAGATATACTATTTCTTCTTCTTCTTCTTTCCTTTCTCTATTACCCTTTTTCGGGTGTCGAGGGAGATACAATTTTCTTAAACTCGCTTTTCTGGCAGTTTAGATAATGTTATATGGTGTTCGAGTAATGTCTCTTTGATGTTGTCGATCCAGCGTACTTTAGGTCTACCCCAGTCTCTTCTTTCTGCTTCTCCTCTCTTCGTATATGCTTTATAAACTAATAAATCATACGGAATTCGCTACAGATGACCAAAGCATTGTATCTGTTGGTTTTGTATGTATTGTAGAATTGATATGACACCCACTCTTTCTCTTATGACATCGTTTCTAATTCTATGTCTTCTGGTCACTCCTGTGGCTTTTCTCAGAAACCTCATCTCCGTTGTAACCAGTTGTCTCTTATATTTTGTTGTTAAGGACCATGTTTGACATTGGTAGCACAGGGTTGGAATGAGGATTCTTTGGATAAGATTTTTTGTTGTTGACATTGGTAGCATTTTGTGTTGCAATAAAGGGGATAATTGACCCAGTATTTCATTCGCTTTGCTACAACGAATGTCTATTTCGGTGTCCATCTATCCATCTGAAGAGAACGTTACGCCTAAGTATTTTAAGGTGTTGGTTTGTTTAATGACTTGATTTTCCACTGATATATTTAGATTGTATATATCTCTTCTTATTGCCATGATTTCTGTTTTATCTATTTTTAGGTAGCATAGATAGATAGCTAGATGGATGGATGGATGGATGGGATGGATGGATGGATGGATGAATTAAAAACTAGCAGATAACATATATTAAACTAAGATTTTGTTGACAAAAGAAGGACACTTGTGAAAGATTCAACGAACGAATTTGAACATCTGTCAACAAATACAAGACGTTGAAAGACGAAACTACCTGTGTTTTTTTACAGAGACGTTACAATAAATAGGTTAAAACAGACAAAGAAAATCTAAATCCATGTAATAGTAAATTTATTTTATTTAAATTAAAAAAAATTATTGTAATTACTTGAAAAAACAGTGTAGGTGAAAAAACATCACAGGTAGCTTCATAAGAAGTAAAACAAAAAAAAACAACATTCAATAGATATGTCCGAAATTGGTGTAGAACATTGCAGACCACAAAATGACAAAGGGTGCAAAGTCCTCTAGCCCACATGTCATCTATTGGGATTATGTGATAGGACGCAAACATAAGAAATTGAGATATGCAAACACACGGAAGAGCGTATGAAGCATGCGCAATAATCATTAGCATTAATTCTCAAACTTCCGCTGGATATCTCGTGTAGCAGAATAATAGTCCTCATAGATTTTCAGCTTGATACTTCTTTTAGTAGGACAATGGCCCTACTAGACTTTCAGCACGATATATCTTGAAGTAGGGCAATGGGCATACTATATTTTAAGCAGAATATGTCTTGTTGGACAATGGTCCTACTAGATTTTCATCTGGATATCTCTTGTAACAGAACAATGATATCTCTTGTAACAGAACAATAGTCCTACTAGATTTTGAGCTCGATGTAATCTCGAAGATTATGAAAAAGAATGATGATTTGTTTCAAATTTATACATATATGTGTGCGTGCGTGTGCGCGCATGTGTGTGTAAAAAATATGTAAAAGAAATCTCCTGTGGGAATCCATCCAAAAACGCGTTGTGTGTTTATCAAGCCTGTGTAATAACAATTTCATATCGGATCCCTATTGTTAGCGGTAGGATACAAATAATTCTAAGATAACATATATACTACATACATGGGCCTACATATCTATCTTGTGAGAACGAAGCGTCATTAATGTCATTCCCTACTCTTCTGGGAGTTCTCAAGACAATTTACACACACATTGACGCAAGTCAGAGACCTTACAAAAGAAATTTAGCAATTTCCTGAAGAAGAATGAGATGTTAAATATACACATTTCCCACGTTTTCTCACGATAATATTCACCCTTCTTCTGTGCATCATTCCGTCGTTAGTAACAGATGATTGCATTTTTAACGCATCCAAGGGAAACCACAAAATGTATATCCCGAACAATTTTCCACCAACCTATCGTATGGTTGTAAATATTATATAATTAATGAAAGCGAACATAGTCTACAGAAAGATATTGCGAAATGAAATATGATTTTACACACACATAAAATTGATAACAAGTGAGACAGTCATTAATTGAAGCAAAATTTGTTAGAAAAAAGGGGAGAAAATATAATGTTCAGTTTCTGAATAATAAATTGTCTCCCTTCTGAGAGTTAATGTTGGTTATTAAGTGTTAGTTTACGATATCAGAAACTCTCTGTGGGGAATGTTCGGGATTATATAATAGATGTGTGTTTTTGTGTGTGGGTGTACGTTAATTAGTGAGAGAGAGAGAGAGAGAGAGAGAGAGACGTTGATTTGGGCTGTTTATGTTTCAGATTTCATCGTTCATTCCTTAAAGGTTGACCATCAAAAGAGTCGCTGGTCTACAACTAATATAAATAGCTAGATTGCTGCATCATTTTGCGATGCATTTTTCGTCAAGCAACGGTGAAGTGGAACTCTTAATTGTTGTGAAATTTCGAATATATTCAAAGGAAGATCGAAGCACATATGGATGTGTCCTATGTGATATGAAGTAATGAATAATGGTTAGTCTCCACAGTACTTTATCATGTATTTAGAAGGGTGGGGCGGGGGATGTGTAGCTGTTTCTATTTAACATCCAGGTGCATATTCCAACACTTTTGTAATTGTATCAGGAGCGCTTCCGGGATAGACCAAACCAAACTTAGTGTTATCCTATCCTGGCTCTGCGTGTATTCACCTGGCAATTCTTAGGACTCCCTCGTATTCACCTGACTTGATTCTTGATTAGAAACTGGCCACACAACACGTGGGGCATTTCTATAAGTGCTCTGCCCTCTGTTCCAGTAGCCATTCGACTCGATGGTATGGCGAGTCCAATGCTGCCGAAACAGACGTAGATACCAGGGCACAAATCTGGCCCTTGCGACAGGTTCCTCTGTTTGTTCCGTCCACTCACGCCGTGCTATAACTAGTACAACGTTGGCCTGTCGGAATAACATGGTAACTGTTATCGAAGGTTACGACTACGGGATTGTATAGATGACGTGCCATGAAGCTTCTATAAGAAGATAACCTCAATATAAAGGCATGTCATCTACTAAGGTTTTCTGTTGCATGGTTGGTTCACCTGGCAATTCTTGGGACTCCCTCGTATTCACCTCATCATGCATATAGCTTCTTCGTATTCACTCGACCATTCCTAGGGCTAGTTCGATTACGAACGTACACGTACGACGGATATAAATATAAAGGTTCCTAGGAAACTGCATCAATTGGAAGGGATTTGAGCGGCAGATTGTGTACTCTTGCAAAGGATGTAGTTGCGTAACACCCTTGTCATTTTGACAAGTCGGTTGGTTGGTTGGTTGCTGATCCAGCGGTCCATGTTCTCATGCCCTTTTGACCAGTCAAGCCACGTACTTATGGGCATAATTGCGTGTTCGTGTAGTCGCTTATAGTCGCTTCCAGTGAACGGGGACCCTTGACTAGTAGATACTACCTATAACACTACATATGACACTTCCTCCATAGAATATTATCTGTTCTAAAATGTGATTTCAAATATGTCAGACTTTCTTTGATGTAAAAAATTCATTTTTGTTTTACGCAGATTGATATTTTAAAAAAAACCACATGATAATGCCGAAAGATGTTAACAATAATTCACTGTTGTCTCAGAGTTATAGATTTCTATGAGAATACGATATTCTTGATTAACTTCGTGCGGGTGTGTGTCCCGTGTGTGTATGTTCGCTCGTAGACTGTATTTAGCCTGATTCTGGTATTATTGTGATCTATAAGTGGACATTTGCTTCCTCTATTTCAAATGTTTTTTTTTAAGTTTAATTTTTCTATTATTTGCACATTTAATGCTACAAAATATATTTTAAAACAGGCGTAAAGCCTTCCTATTTCATTTACAATTACATACGATGTGTTTACTTTTCTTATTTAAGAAGAAAATAAATGTTAGATGAACTGACCCATGTGAGCAACAGTTTTAAAACTAGGACAACTGTTTCGTCCGAACTGTAAACTAGGTACGAGCTTAACCAGTTACAGTAGATGTAATCAGACGTTAAATCTTTACACCAACATTGTATTATCAACATCAGACGAGGAAGTTAACAAAAGAACAATAGAGAAATTTTATTACGAACAAAGGAGGTGTCTAAGAAGAGCATCAAACAGAACAAGATGATATCATGTGAGAAATGATTGCAGGAAATTTTAGAACAAAGTCTGTGGTTAACTATATTGAAAAACTGAGACTGGAATGGTTCGGTTATTTAATCTTCTTCTTCTTTACGTTCACGGTTTGACATGTCTACACTGCAAGTCCTTTTTTTAAAATAAATGCTGCTGTATTTGTATACTCCTTAGTGCTCCCATACATCTTTCTGTGGATATCCATCTCCGTGGGCCTAATCGGATTGCATGTTACCATGGTTCTCAGCCTGGTATCTCCGACTTCAGCAACTGTGCTTCCGTGGGCAGGACAGTGGCCCTGCTCGAAATTCGGTTGGCCCGACCAATCTTAGTTTCCATCCTGTGTTGGCCGGACTAAGCACCATCTCCACGTCAAGGAGTTGACCTCGATTGGGGGGGGGGGGTCATTTAATGAGAATGAATGAACCAATACTCTCCAGCAGCAAGATGACACAACAGAAGAACATAATCAACAAAATGATGAGGAAGACCAAGAGAAAAGTGGATTGAAGGAGTTAAAGGCATCATGAGACGTACCAATTGTTCTGCATATCAACAAACATGTTGTGCCATATCTAGAAAACTGATTGCCATTCAATCCTGCATCGCCTAACAGAGAAAAGACAATAAGTGGAGGTAGATAGCAACATTTGCTTATTGATTGTGTTGTCCATGGGTGCACCTTTATTAATGTAGGAAGGAGTCTGTTATTGATTACGAGAAAAGTGATATATTATGTGAAAAATATATAATGTCAATACAGTCATAGATAACTTGATGATTACATTTTTGGAATATTTGCGTCATATGGATTTACTCGCCCGCGTGTTGCCGGAGCCCGAAAGGGGAACAAAGAATAGCAGCACTGTTTACCTTCCATGAATATCGTAAGAGGCGACTAAGGAGGTTATGGGATGGAGCAGGCTATCCCATATAGGGTCAGAGACCCAAATCCATGCTGAAGTCGGATGTGTCATGCCGAAAAGCGCAGATAAAGCAGCAATACTGTAAACAATGACACAGCGTATTCCGTTCTCTGGACTACACCCTGATAATCTGCAGGAGTTTGAGAACGAACGCAGAAGAATATGGATATACTTACTCTACTAAGAGTCAGATAGATCCTTAGATTAAGGTGAAGAAAAGTTTGAATTAATTGTTAAAAATCCTCTTGCAAAAATGAATCTTTTGTTTTCTTGGTTTCATTGTGAAAGCGACTTCTTATGGCGGGAGTTGCATTTCTTTTGTGCTTAAGATGCTATGGAAAATACTACACTGACGATGTTTTAATAATGGTATAGTGGACTTAATATTGGATAGATGAATGGGTGAATTGGATGGATGAAATGGTTGGATGCTATTGATGAATAGATGATGGGTGGGTTGATGAATGTAAGTATTAATGGATGAATGAAGGTGTGGAGGAATTGATGGATGAATGAATTGATGGATGAATGAGTTCATGAATGAAATGATGCATGAATGGATTAATGATTAAATGAAGGGATGAATGAATCGATGGGTGTAAGAATTAACGCGTGGATGGCTGGATGAATGGTTAGGGGAATGAACGGATGGATGAATTAATGGTTAGATATATGAATTAATGAATTTACAGATAGAATGATGGATGAATGAATGTGCAGATGAATGCATGTATGGATGAATGCATGTATGGATGAATGGATGTATGGATGAATGCATGTATGGATGAATGCATGTATGGATGGATGCATGTACGGATGAATGCATGTACGGATGCATGCATTGGTGGAATGATGTTCGTTTTCTTCTTTATAGACGGTGATAAGCATGTAGTGAAGTCAGCCTTATTTATGCCTAAGGTGTATCGGGGAAGATGGTGTTATGCCAGTATTATTCGTAAACCTTCGTCATGTCACAGGTGATGTTGTCACCATAACGCATTCTGCTATATATCATATCACAATATACACATATATCATATATAACATTAAAGACATATGGATAACATCTATATAAACATAGATTGGGCTGTTTTTAAGGACCTAAAATTTCAACTTTTTCACAGGTGGCAGTTTCTTGTACGGTAATGTTACACTCCATAAGGAGAATATTTCCAACTTTTAAAGCCAGTTTTTCTGCCTAATATTACAGTAAATAAACAATATTATTTTTAAATTGGTATGGATGTTGAGCTGGCACCTACTCCTCTCGTAACTTGAGTCAACACACTTTAAGTATTTGATCATAAGGCATCTCGAAACAAGGTGCGAATTTATTCAAGACTTCCAACGTGTATATTCTGAAGTTACTATGAATACGGACTTTGCATTGGAATCACGTTGTGATGCTTAATAGGTGCCAACTGATTCACATGTTCCTATACGGTCTATGTTCTTATGAATATTAGAATAAAATGAAATCGGAATATTGTTAGCTGAATTAGATGCGATTTTTATCGTTTATTTTCTACTGCGAATTACGGATGAATTTAGGCATTACTTCAATTAAAAAGACGTCACAATGCTTGATCATTCTCTAGAATTTCTGGAAATCTAGTAAGATAACTGTTCTTGCAAAAAGAAAATCCAGCGGGAGTTTGAGAATGAAATCTGAAGAGAATGAAGATTGTGTTCTAAATCTGTGCACGAAGTTATAAAATACTTGAGTCTAACATAACTCTCTTAAATACATTCCACATTCTTCTCTTCTCCTGTCTAGTCCTATTGGTGCCATATTTAATCTTTAATTATCATAATCGTATTCAAGTGTATTAGTTTGACAAGCATATTATTTGATTGACAAGCATATTTTTTGATTGTCTAGCGTAAACTCTGTCTCAAGTGTCGTGACATTTTGGCTTTCATTTTCCCACTTCGATCGTGTCTTTCGTCATATGTTCAGTCCTGTTAGCTCATTGTGTATATTCTTCTAAAGATACGCATTTCATGTTTCTAATAACGTTCATTGGTCACGTTGTGTATAGATGATAGCCAATGACAATAGCTGGAAAAGTTAAATGCGTCGCAATAGAAATAGAAAGATGTCTCCCAATTTAGCCCATCGTTCCTATAACATCGATGGTCTCGGTCTTGTAACACTTGCCTGGAAGCTGATTTTCAGGGGTTGTGTCATGTGACGTAGGTGTGTGTCATGTGACGTATGTGTGTGTCATGTGACGTATTCCTTCCAGAACGTTGTCTTCCCAATGAACTCTCTGAACCTCTCTCTGTCTTGGGCGATGTGGCTTGCATTTTCTAGCGATGTATTCATGTTATCTTTAATGTCGTCAGTCCATCGTCTTCTTGGTCTTCCCTTTCTCCTTTCCCAGGTACTCTTCCCTCCATTATTTGTCTTTCTAAACAGTTATGTCTCTTTATATGACCAAACAGGCGTAGTTTTATTTTTGTTATTGTGTTTAGTAACGAACACTCTGGAATATTCAGTGTGTTTATAATATATGAGTTTCTGATTTTATCCTTCCATGATATTCTAAGTATCTTCCTGTAGCATTTTAGCTCGAAGGCGTTGATCATCTTTGCCGCTGTTTTACTTCACAGTCCATGTTTCACAGCCGTATGTTGCAACCGGAAAAATAAAAGTTCGTAACATTATCACTTTCGTTTCTATTTTGTTATTTTTCCAATATGTTTTTCAGCCGTATTATTTAGCAATATGCCATTACCAATATCTTCCTTATTTCTGCCATGCAGTCTCCTGCATCGTTGATGTTTGCTCCTAAGTATTCTCCTACAAATTTACTGTTTTGAATAATACACAGAACGCAGTGTAACTTCAAAATATCTCTGTCCGTATCATCAGCGTGCTGTAACCGGTTGTACTAGCAAATATGTACTGGTCAATATCTGAAAGTATATGACACTCTCTCTTTCATTAGTCAATAATTCAGGTGGACTTACCACATTGAGTAATCATGTCCATTCTTGTTTAATTTGATCAAAAAATATTCTTAGCTGACGAGAATTGAACCAGGACCACTCTTGCGATACCGTATCACCTATCAACTCATGTAAACAGGTATTCCGTACTTGACTAACGACATACCCAAGAAAATATGTGATCTTGTCAAGACATTCAACCTGCTCACTCAATTCACGTCATACTTAAGAGTTTATTTTCATTTATCCCCGTGCATCCTACTTGAATGTACTTGTATAAGCCATTATTTGAAGCAACATTGTTATGTCTCTATGTTATTTATGTTTACAAGTAGGCATATCGGTCCGTGTATTAAGAATACTGATGTGCTATGTTTGTCGTCCTGAGGAAACTTCAATACTTGTACGGAATACTTGTTGCTGCTGTAAGTCATTGTCTCGATTGGAACGTTCTCAGTAACTTGAGCGCACAGGATAATGTCTTGACAAGATTTAAAAAAATTTGGGGAGAGGGGCGAAGTACGGGGTGTGATTGGTATAGTACGGAAACGTATTTACTTGAGTTGCAAGTCGATTTCCGTGCCGCTATAATGGACCTGTTTGAGCTCTCGTGAACCTTCATAAATTTTCATTTATTCTCCTGCTTCCTAATTTAATTTACATTTTATCAGAGACCATTTCTTTAACACGGCATGCCTGGTTTATGTGATTATAATCGATTTCTATGTACTCAAAGAAAACGAAAGTAATGGTTGTTTCAAAAAATACACACAGCCAAGATGCAATATTAATATCAATGACACAAAATTAAATCAAGTGGATAAAGTGAATTATCTATGCACCATGTTAACACGAGATGACCGGCGCTCCAATGCGATAAAGAGCAGGACAGAACAGACAAAATTAGCATTTAAAAGCGTGGAAAGATTATATGAAATGGAGTATTATCAACGCATATGTGAATTCAAGTGCTAGGGTACTATATCAAACCTAGGTCTCTGTATGGCGTGAAGCATGGACAATAGCAAAAACGCTCAAGGTGAGCTGGTGTGGGGGGGGGGGGGGGCAAAGATGTGACTTTTGAGGAGGATCTGGAAAATTATATGGACAACAAAGAAAAATATTAAAGAAATCCATAATGATGTCCCTGGAGTAAATAGAAAAATTGGATGCAAGTTGTTAAGATTTTTAAGGAGTCTGGTCTGAATAACAACAATTCAACATTTAGTAACAACTGGAAAGATCCGGTGGAAAAACACATTAACAACAGGTAACAACAAATTAATAACACATAACAACAAATTAACAACAAATTAACAACAGGTAACAACAAATTAACAACACATAAACAACACGTAACAACAAATTAACAACACATAACAACAAATTAACATCACGTAACAACAAATTAAGTAACAACAAATTAACAACACGTAACAACAAATTAACAACATACAAGGGAACAGATCTGTGGGAAAAACGTGATCACCTACGCCACTCAGCATGTCACTTTATTGATTGATGTGCTCATTAATCTAGTTTAAATGTTCCAGTTTATCTTCTTTGACAGATACTTCGCTGTCACGTGAATGGTCATTACGAGAGAGCTCTCCCGCGCTGTATACGTGTACTAAATTCCACGAAAATACATCTATATTTCCTTCTTCTCTTTTCTCTCTTTTCATTTCCAAACATCTCTTTAAGGAGAATTTATATCTCAATTTCTAGTCATCCTATTTTTTTTCCCAATTATATCATTTGACTCTATGGGCTTCCGTGGTTCTCAATAGGCTTCTTATATCCATTTGACTACTATCACATCTCATCTAATTAGTCGTACGATGTTTTATCAATGTATTTCTTCATAGTTTAGCAATATTACGTATGTCGCTATTGTGTTCCCTGTATGCTTCACATATTTTTTTTTTCTAAAATGTATCTTAATTTTGTGTTAGAAAAATATTGAAAATGATAGTTTGGGCAATACTGAAGACAATGATGTCATTTATAAATAGATGGTTATATTTGGATGTTTCAAGATCACATCAAAAATTCTCTGCCTTTTAAAGAGGTTTGAGTTATTGATCAATGTTGTAAGTTGTAGAGCACCATGGGATCTAGTATGGGAAAGAAGATAGATGAAGTTCTAGTAACTATAGAACTAGTATCAGTAATAGTTAGTTCTTTTAGTGTCTCAGAATCCCAACAGGGATGGCAGCGCCGCGAGTATATGAATTACACTGGGGTTTTACAAATTTAGGGACTTGGAAAATGTGTCCCGGCCATACTGGAGATCAGGGTACTGGAAAAGACTGAGCTCTTTATAAATGCCGTAAAGAACATACATGTCTATGACACGTTATGAAGGACAGAGATTATTACATTCCCTGTTGGCGTCGTGTAGATGAGGACAAAATGGTGGACATTTTACAAGTTTGGAGGAACATCACTCCGGGAGATAGCCGAGGAGAACGATTAAATGGCAGGATGAGGAAGATCTACAGTCAGAGGATAAGTTAACTATAGGCAATACTACCATTCCAGATCTACTGAAAGGGATGAATCTCATATGGGAGATCCCGAAGCGTACCGTTGTTGTTTCAGAAAATCCCGAACAACTGATATCTTTGCTGACAACTGCGGTATTATGTTCATCAATTTTAAATATTAGTAAATATGTTTGTTTGTTTGTTTAGCGTTCGCTCCATTGTAATAAGCATGAATATTCGTGTGATTTCTGCCGGGAGCGTAGTTATGGTGTGTCACCGTTATGCGCCTTGTAGGCCCAGCACATCCAATTTCGGCATGCGCTGACATTTTAGGTGGGCTACCCTAGCCTGTGAAACCTTCCTATCTGTCGCCAGGCAACGAATGTCTACTGAATCTACGGCGAGACGGTTTGTCCTTCACATCTATCTTGCACGAGGTATACCGATGCCAGTGAACTTGTCTCGTGTAATTACACGTATTGTGCCCGTTCCCATCGGGTACTGAACCTTTTCTCAGCCTTGAACCTGGATCCGGTTTAGGAAGAACTGGACAGAAGAGTTGTGCTCGAATTCGTACGCCCTCTTAGCCGAAGTCTTGTTCACCAGCATGTGAAACACTCGCCCAAGTCCGAATCTATACACATATAGTAGTAAATATGTCATAATGTATGTCTTAAATGAAGAAATAAATCAATAAATAAAGGAACAAATAAATAGATACATAAATATTAGAATAGATAAAAGAGATTGAAGATGATTAATCAAGTATGGGCAAGCTGAGCTACTCAATGGTAGTGTACGAGCAGCATTAGTAAATCTATCAATACCGAATACTTTTTTTTAGGTGAACCAGTTACATATTGACTCAGTAGGTCCAATGTTATTAGAAATGAGAACATATCTGTTACATGTTGGTATAAAGACAGGTGGATATACATTTTATTGTTCAGGTACAGCTATTTCAGACAGGTTATACGGTTCTGTCACGGGACTGACGATCACAGCACAGTTTATTGAAGAAACCCATATCAGTGTCTGACTCGGACTGGAAAATGAGGAGAGAGATGGAATAATCAGAGATAGATGGATTACATGGAAAAAAATCCAATTTATATATATATATATATATATATATATATATATATATATATATATATATATATACACTTATACATGTATATGGCAAAAGATTGTAAAGTAATGAATATATAGAATGACAAATTCGTAATTAGAAGATATTAGATAGACAAGAAGACAGGCAGTAGAAAAAACGAACAAACAATATATTAGATATACAGGCAGACAAAGGAGATACGAATGGGTGGAATACAGAAAGAATTTGGAAACAGAGACATAGGAAAAATTAATTTGTTTCGCAACATTAACCATTTTGCAACATTAACCATTTCACTGCCCTAACGTGTGTGTATTGTCAAAGAAAACTCCTAACGGATATTCCCTTTTGGTTCTTTGTTCTAACTAACCTGGTGCACTGTAATGATATTTGTATGCAGTCATTCATTTTGATATATCTATCTATCTATTTATTCGCTAAACACTTTGTTGCCTTTCATCGTCAGGGGTAAAAGAGTTTTCTGGAGAGGGCCCCGGTGTGTGCTGTGTATATTGTGGAGTTTGTCGCCTCTGTCATTTCGGTGGTCCATCGTTTTCTTGGTCGGCCTCTAGGTCTGCCTTCACTGTATCTGTTTAGCATAGCTTGCTGTGGTATGCTGTCTGATGGTAGTCTGCTGATGTGTGCAAAGCATTTTATATATTGTCTGTTAATATATTCCAAGATTGGAGTGGTACTGGTTCTTTATCTAATGTCTTCATTTCTCACACTGTCTCTTAGTGATATCCCTAGGTTTCTGCACAATTATCCCATTTCAGCTGTCACAAGTTTACGTTTATTTTGTTCTGTTGCTGTCCATGTTTGGCTTTGGTAACACAGCGTTAGTACAATAATTGTTTTGAATAGTATTATATTGGTGTTTAAAGTTATATTTTTGTTCCTGAAAATTGGTGTCATTTGTCCTAAGGCTTGGTATGCTTTACTACATCTATTGTTTATTTCTATGCTGCTCCTGCCTTCTGTTGTTATATTGCTTCTTAGGTATGTGAATATATCACTTGTTTAATTCTGTTGTTTCCAATATATATGTTGATGTTTGTTTCTGTTCTTCCTATCTTTATTACCTCAGTCTTCTCTATGATTGGTATTCTCAAGTTGATCTGTGAAGGATTTTCTAAAAATATGAATTGCCATATTTAATAGTTCCTTTGTTTCGACTATCTATATCTATAAACCCGTAACCCTTCAGGTTCGTAAGGGTACCATATTGGATGCTTCAGCACACAGTCCTCCAGCGAATTCTATCCTCAGCGATGCGGATGAGTGTGGAAATATCTTGCCCTGTCCATTCCTTACGAGTATGTGTATATATGATTTATTGAGCTACATTTATAGCATATACATACATATACACATTTATTGAAGTCAATTATGTACAGTAAAAAACACATATGTATGGCACTATATGTAACAGAGAGGAATTCTCAGAATCCCATGGCCATTTAGAAAAACTAATTAGGAGTTACTGGTGGAGATTGACACTAAAAATAAATCTACTAATTAAAGTAATCGAGATTGGTACTAAAAGGAAAGCTGATACTTCCTACTAAAACTGCCTCCGCGATGTTAAGTCAACATCAGCATCAGCATTATTTCTATCCAACCAGTCAACATCACCATTTTCTCTATCCAACCAGTCAACACTAGCATCACCATTTTCTCTATCTAAGCTGAACTCAGTCGACTATTGTTGTCTGAGACCAACGAACAATATAGACTATTACACTATATGCCCGTCTTCTATTAATTTATATCTCTCTCTGTCTCTCTCTCTCTTTCTCTATTCCTCTCTATGTGTATGTCTGTGTGTGCACAAACTAAACTCCAAGTAGTTCATCAGTAGCTCCACAAATTACATATTTGAAATAAAATATGTTTAGTCGGACACCAAAGAGCACAAAGAAACGCTGGGCTCAACCAGTACCATTATAGGAAGCTTAACAAAGGACGCGATCTTCGTTTTAAACAAAATGCAGAAGGTAGATTAATTACATTTCAACTTAGAACCCCTGTAAGGTTTCCAAATAGAAAATTGATTTTCTCTTTGGATATACTTCTATTCGTTCTATTTTATTTGAATTCTGTGAAATTAATCAGTTTTGAGTACTACACGAGGCATATTATTGTGCTGGTGTAAAATATTTGATTTTTCTGTGAGGTGCTTTTATACTTGTTTTATTGGTCTTGTATATCTGTCTCATTGTCTTACACTTTATTTCATGTGTTTATAATTTTCATTATAATGATGGTCTATCGATAGTTACATCATCAAAGTGAATGATCCTGTAATAAATAAGGTGGACTAATTTAAATACATGAAAAACCTACAGGCAAAAGAGCCAGGGGTAAACCAAAAGAAACACTCAGAAGAACAATACTTAGAGAAAGTAAAACAACCAATATTCATACTATTGAAGAACTGCACAGAATAGCTTTGATCAGACAGAATTGGAGAGATCTGAACTCTGCCCTATGCGCTAACTTCAGCGCAAAAGGAAAATGAATGGATGAATGAATTTAAAGACACTGGGATTTTTGTAAAGTTAAATCGCTTCATATATGAATGATGATTCATATGAATACACATGACTATCATTGACTCGGTAAATACCTAATCAGTATTTCAAAATACAGGACATCATTAGAGTTACTGTATGTACAATTATTGGAGTTAATACCGAACGCGAAAGAGTTGCACAAGATCGATAAACACAAACGCAATATCGCACCACTAATATATTGGAATTGGCAATACTAGAATATGATATTAATCAGTTCATATCACAATTATGAAATCAGAGCAGATCCTTTAATACATGACTGACATATCTATCTCATATATCAAGGGATATCTTAATAATTTCAAGAATCTTGTGAAAATCCATCCATCTATACTTACATATCCATTCCCAGGGGTTGCGAGATTTACTATTTCTTCCCTGTGCCAGGTGGTGGTAGGTGTATGTCCTCTTCAGCTGTGTGTGAGGAATGTGAACAAGTCTGTATAAAGGGTGTTAGTGATGATGTGTTTGTTGGTAACAGTTGTTTACATCCTGTAGTGCAGGGAAATCAATAAGGTGATGTTTTATTGTTGACTCCTCTTGCCTTTTGCAGTGGTTGCATTATTGTGTATGGTCTGCGGTAATTCTTTATTAATGTTTGTTAAGTTGTATATGTGTAGTTCGCAGCCTAAATAGTGTGGTTTGATTTTTACTGTGTAGTCTATTGATGCTGTCGTGTGTATTTGGTTGGGACATGTATGCATATAGAACGCTTCCTTCTGAGCCAGTGTCCCAGTGGTCCATCCATTGCTGTTTACATGTTGTAGCGTATAATGTGTTTAGCTGTTTAGAGTTTGTAGAAATTCCTGGTTGAGACATTCTTGCTCCTTGTTTTTGCCAATTGATCAGCACGTTCATTCCGGCTGATACCTGTGTGGTCTGGTACCCACTGATACCTGTGTGGTCTGGTACCCACTGATACCTGTGTGGTCTGGTATCCACTGTAGTGTAGTATTAATGTCATATGATGTAAGTATGTTTATAGCTTGAAATATATTGCTTATAGTTTTATCTGCTTTTGGAATCCATTTTTCAAGGGCTTGTAGAGCAGCCATACTTGCTTAACACGCCTGTACATTTTCCCACAAATGCCTATGTTTTGCATTTTTAGCAATAGTTTCTTGCTTCCATACATTGTCATATGCTTGCATTAGGTCTACAAAAAGAGCATTTGTACTCTCTCCTTGCTGAAAATTGTTCTTCACATTCTGGGTGAATAAAAATAGTTCAATCCATGATCCTCTTCGGAAGTCTGTGAATATTGCTAGTTTTTGGACGTGTTGCATACGGTTTGTATTTGGTGGTGATGAATTAGATTGTTTCTGATATCACGTTCACCACAGTTGTTACATATCTCTCCACATGAGCAGACAACTGTATTGATGTTTTGTCAGGGAGGACTATGAGAGAGACATATCTTACATTGGTGGTGGCTGTGAAGGCTGGCCCATTTGTTTATGCTTTAAAATATGCCTTGGGATACGAGTTGATATTCTCTAGTGCAATTGACTTAAGTGTTTTGGTTTGTTGTCATGGTTATTGACTTGTCTATTAGCGTAGATGTTGTTTAGTTTACTATAGGTGGTGCGTTTGGTGGGTTATTTGATACACTTGCATGTTCTTCTCTATCTTCAGGAAGTTGATGTTTCTTGTTTTGTTCTTCTGCTAGCTGTACCGGGGATTTTTGTGTTAGTCTTGTTTTGTGTGTCCATTTCTTGATTACTAATTTTAGAGGATGATTCTGTGGGAATCTATCTTTCCATAATGTCTATAGTTGTTCTTTCCCTTCTAATGTCTAGTGGCTCTATGTTTGCATCGATCTCACAGGTCACTGTTGGTGTTGATCTTATGCCACCAAAAATGAAGTGAAGAGCGTGGCTTTGTACTTTTCCCAAGTGTATGCAAGTTTTTTTCGAATATGTGGCCTGAAAAGGGAGATTGCAATCTAATATGGATCTGACGTATCATATGTATCCATGTCTAAGCGTTGTCTTCTCGGCTCTCAATGATGTAATTGCACGTTACTTTAATCTCTTAGGTGCTTTTCGTCTGTGATATTGCTAATAAAGTTGTTGAAGGTTATCCTTCTATCAAGCTTAAACATCTAAGTATGTTCAGTGTTCTTCAATATTTATATATGAGTTCCTTGTATTTGAGCAAGCTTGTTTTTGGTTTAGTCTTTCTTTTGTTTTTGCGTCTAAGTTTAGATATGGCATATGTGATGTTGGTGGAGTTTACCTTCAGCTTCTAGAAGTTGCAGTATGTTCATATGGATACTGTGAGAAGGGTTTTTCTATGTCTCTCTGCAACCAGTTGTAAGTCTGATTCACTTGTCCATATACCAAGGTCTTCTGCAAACATGGCGGTGTGCGTGTTAAGCAAGTTAGATAGATCATTTATGAAGATTAATAAAAGGGTGCAAGTGAGGGATGAGTCTTGGGGTAGCACTCCCGCATGCGTGCGTGTGGATTATAATTTGTTGTTTACTGCAGTTGTTATGGTTCTGTCACTTAGGTAGTTATTAATCCATTTGTGCATTTTCCCACACATGCCAATGTCTTGCATTTTAGCAATAGTTTCTTTTTCAATATCTTGTCATATGCTTGCATTAGGTCTACAAAAACAGCAACTGTACTTTTTTCGTTTTTGAAAATTGTTCTTCTGATTCTGGGTGAAGAGAAAGAGTGGACCTTCGGCCCATGATCCTCTTTAGAAACCTGCTTGAGAGTGGTTGAGAAAAGCTGAAGCTTCCAACTAACAGTGTAATTTTTTGTTCAATATTCGTTCATGCAAGTTTACTGATCTCAGAAGTCAGAGATATTCCGAAAGCTTTTTATGCTCTTTATTCGTATCCTTCTTTAATTATGGCTTGACAACTACGATCTTCAATGTTGGTGGTAAGGTTCAACTTTGCCAGTTGTATTTGTGAAGTTTATGAGCTCTGTTTGTCATTTGAGTATATGTCGTGGATCATATCATTCGATATTTTATCAGAACCTGGTGCTTTTCTTGTCTGTAGTTTCTATAGCTCTTGAATGGTGAAGTTTTCATCAAAGAGTGCAGTTTTTGCTGATTTAGATATTTCTTTTGAATTAAGAATCTTGTCAATTGTAGTTTCTAGTAATTTTCTTATGGAAGTTTTGTTGATGACTAAAATATATTTGTTGAAACTGTTATCTTTGTCTGTGTCATACACTAGTACATGGTTACATCCCGCAGCGGTTCTTGGTTTTTGCGTTTGTTTTTCCTTGATGTGTTATTTAATAGCTCCCAGGGACCTTCATCTCTGAAATTACGTATTGCACTTTCCACTGAGACAGAGGTTTCTATTTACATTATTTTACGGAGTTTAGACGTAAAATTCTGCGCATGGCATACATCTCATGAGAGACATCTCGTATAATTGAATACGAAGATAACAGAGTTCAATTTACTAAAATTTCAATTTGTCAATTAATATACGCGATGTGATTTGTCTGTAGATGTGAAAGTGTAGAAGTGGCATCACGTGGAGATACATGTATGCTGTAGCATGCTCACGTGTTTAGGTAATTCATTATATAATTGTTCAAATTAGAAATAATGATAATGAGAAATCATTGTTGTAATTGCATAGCAGATAACGGCACACATATATATTAGATGTTCTAGTTTATTCACGTTGTTCAGACAGCGATGTACAAAACAGATGGGCCTGTAACATTTCGTTATGTCTTAAGTGTGTCAATTACATTCTTGATTCTTGATTCTTAATTCTTCATTCTTGATTCTTCATTCTTAATTCTTGATTCTTCATTCTTGATTCTTGATTCTTTATTCTTGATTATTCATTCTTGATTCTTGATTCTTCATTCTTGATTCTTGATTCTTGATTCTTGATTCTTGATTCTTCATTCTTGATTCTTAATTCTTCATTCTTAATTCTTGATTCTTCATTCTTGATTCTTTATTCTTCATTCTTTATTCTTCATTCTTGATTCTTCATTCTTGATTCTTCATTCTTAATTCTTGATTCTTGATTCTTGATTCTTGATTCTTCATTCTTAATTCTTCATTCTTGATTCTTGAGTCTTGATTCTTCATTCTTGATTCTTGTTTCTTGTTTCTTGATTCTTGATTCTTGATTCTTGTTTCTTGATTCTTGATTCTTCATTCTTGATAATTTATTTCTTCATTCTTGATTCTTCATTCTTAATTCTTAATTCTTGATTAGGAACAATCGTTATAGCACTAGGCGCATTCCCATATACTCTCTGTTTGCCGTTACGTTAGTCCTCTAAAAGTGTATAAACTCAGTGTCCAATCAGTTGCTGATAACACGTTCTTCTGATTTTTCCGAAGAGGGAGCACTTTCTCTCGTTGCCGCTAGTCCCCTACATTTCTAAAATTCTCTGAAGACGTACGTTGTCTTGTTCGACCTCCTCCTCGTCTTCTCGTAGGGTATCCATGACTGATCTAATCAATTCAATCATGTCTCTTCTTATCTCGGTGCGTTCGCCAATGCTTTACTAGTCAACACATCGGCTCTTACGTTTCTCCTGACCTCAGCATGACCTGAACAATTAGATAATAATTGTTTAATCTTTTCTAATACCTATACGGATGTGATATTTTATTATTACAACAGAAATGAAAATCTTCTTCCTCATCGTTCATTCTCAAACTCCCACTGGATCTCTCTTATAGCAGGTCAATGGTGCAACTACATTTCCAGCAGAATATATTCAAGAAAATAAAAATGCGTTGTGAAGATTATTATTTGCGCCTATGGTCCGACACATCCGTCTTCGGTGGTAAAATGAAGGTGAACATACATATTTATTTAAAAAACAAATATCACAGACGTGTATCGTGTCTCAATAACTCAAAACATAAAACCAACATGTCCGTGAAAAATATAATCTACTGTCTTGCAGAACTAACATCTCTCATGTTAGTCGTAAAACGTCGAAAACATGTGTGGTGTTGTCAGAATACGTAAAACACAAGGTCCATCTACTGTACAATGAACGCACATACATCAAATTAGTGTTGACGGGTATGGTAACATACAACTAACTGTATACAAGACAGTTTCAACGTTTCAACCTTCAGTCTTTTTTCAAGAAATCACAATACAAGCAGTGATTACACAGTAAAAACAGTAAAAGTAATGATACTATCACAACATCATAAGACGGCAAACAGTTAACATCAGATACATCTAATATAACAATGATGTAGTGTTACACAAATATTGGCATAGAGATGCACATTAAAAAAGTATGAGAATAAGAAAGAAATAAAACAACTATGCATGAAAACAACATCTACAACAACACAACAAAGACCATCCCCCCAATTCTAAATAAATGAATGATTGGCATTAAACCAAATGGCTTAATAAGAGGATGGTTTTCAAGACTGTATCTAACTTCATCGTCTGTGGTGAATGATCTTAATGCAGTGACATGAAAATCACAGGCACAGCAATGAGCAGCACCATTAACATATATAGATTTAATTGAGTAAGTGGTCCGTATATAATGTCATGAAAATGTTGGCAAAAACGTACACTTAGTCTATTGACAGTTTAACCTACACAGTATAAGTGAAGTAATCATAATCGATCATAGAAGTGAAATACTCATAATCGATACTTAAAGATAATATACGTGAAATAATCATACTCGAAACTGTAACATAATATACGTGAAATAATGGCAATCGATAATATAAATTAATATATGTAAAATATTATGTAAAAAAATGAAAGTGCTGATGTTACGAACTTTTATTTTTCCGGTTGCAACATACGGCTGTGAAACATGGACTCTAAGTAAAATAGCGGCAAAGAAGATCAACGCCTTCGAGCTGAAATGCTACAGAAAGATACTTAGAATATCATGGAAGGATAAAATCAGAAACTCAGATATTATAAACACATTGAAGATTCCAGATTGTTGGTTACTAAACACAAAAACAAAAAGAAAACTACGCCTGTTTGGTCATATAAAAAGACACAACTGTTTAGAAAGACAAATAATGGAGGGAAGAGTACCTGTGAAGAGGAGAAGGGGCAGACCAAGAAGACGATGGACTGACGACATTAAAGATAATATGAATACATCGCTACAAAATGCAAGCCACATCGCCCAAGACAGAGAGAGGTTCAGAGAGTTCATTGGGAAGACAACGTTCTGGAAGGAATACGTCACATGACTTATGTAAAATGACAATCGATAATATAAGATAAAATATGTAAAATGATCATAATTGATAATATAAGAAAAAGATAATCTTCAGTTTTTGGTCATGTTATGAGACAAGGAAGTTTTGAGAAATATTCACAACAGGCAAATATGAAGGTAACAGAAGCAGCGGGCGACAACGTGCGAAAATATTAGATAGTTGAACAACCTGGCACGGCAGGGGAACAGCAACAATCCTGATACGTAATACTGGAGATTTAGCGCTGTGGAAAGTCATGAACGACTACGCTAGCCGGCATGACACCTGATGATGATGATTTATTGTAGTAGTGATACCCTGATGCTATTCCCATGTGTCTACGTTCTTATATAGTTTTAAGGGAAAAAATAAACAGAATTAAGAAATACATGTATATTTTAGAACTGCCTGTTGTCTGTAGATTTTGTGTGTGTGTGTAGTTTGTTTATTTACCACAGAAATGGAATAAATATAATGCACTTTCGAACTCACAAAAATGGAAAAAAAAGAAATTTAAATTTAAAATTCAACAGCATGACAGAAAAAAAATATGTTTTGCCACATAATGTTAATAAATGCACACTTAACAATCATAGCGATGGCAAGGGAAAAGTATATCACGTATATGATGGCCAGGAAATCATGTAGTCAATTTGTGCCAGAATGTCATGTTACCGGATGGACACCCCACCAGTAATTGTAACGTCAAAGATTTAGCTTCCTTGGTAGATAATATTTAAAGTCTGAATATTCACGGTTAAGTTAGTTGCTTAATTATGGAGGTTGACATAATGCTACGTGATACGGAATGTGGCGGAAGAAGATATCATTCTTCTAATTTTCATTTCTAAACACAGATATCTTTCTTCTAATTTTCATTTCTAAACACAGATATCTTTCTTCTAATTTTCATATCTAAACACAAATATCTTTCTTCTAATTTCCATTTCTAAACACAGATATCTTTCTCCTAATTTTCATTTCTAAACATAGATATCTTTCTTCTAATTTTCATTTCTAAACATAGATATCTTTCTCCTAATTTTCATTTCTAAACACATATATCTTTCTTCTAATTTTCATTTCTAAACATAGATATCTTTCTCCTAATTTTCATTTCTAAACACATATATCTTTCTTCTAATTTTCATTTCTAAACATAGATATCTTTCTTCTAATTTTCATTTCTAAACACAGATATCTTTCTAGGACGGTCTCGCAACAATATAAAGATGACATTGATTGTGAGAAATTAAAGAAAATAATAATGAAAATGCGAACAGTAATAGAAACGATATTGCATGGTTTCTGGACAATTTCGAAATTCTATAGAAAAAAGAGTCCCTGGACAATACAGTCCTGTATACTTATCGGGAATCATCCTTTTAGTTATGATAGTTTTTCTTTTTCTGTGATTTTGATCGCATGTAGACAAAATGCGAACACAAAGTGACCAATGCAAATTACGAAGTTTTTTTAAAAAAAAAATCACTGTAGAATGACGATTTACGATGAGTCCGCAGGACATGTACTGTCGAGGGACTAGCTGAAAACTGTTTCGTGAATTAAAGTATCCCTTTGTGGTCTTTACCAGACTAGTTTGCTAATTAGGTTTTCATGTACTAATCTCTGTATTCGCTGATAGTACGTCTTTGTTCTGGTGTACCAGCAGTACATCAATGTGGAAAACCTATGCATGGTAGATTCAAAAAGTTCCCTGTCTAGTGTACTAGTACCACATCAATGTGGGAAACCTATGCGAGGTAGATTGAAAATGTTCCCTGTATGCGTTTTTTGCATATAAAGTAACACTATAATTATATAAACTACATTTTCTTCATATTAATTCAATTCAGTAACTAACTACACACTTTTGGCAACATGCTTACACCTGCTGGAAACAGTCTAGGAAGCCATTCTCTAACACCTGTCTTGTCGATTTTGTGATAATTTATCTGCATCCTTGAATTTCTGTTCTTTAAGTGCAGATTTCAATCAATGGAATAATTAAAACATCAGCTAGAGCAAGAGCCTGGGAATATGGAGGTTATTACAATATTCAGAGTGTTCTTTGCGAGATACGCATTACCAGTAGTGATCGATATGCCGCCGCATTGCCACGCAGCATGATACAACTGTATACCACACTTCACAGACACGATTGTCTTAAATAGAGTTTGTTCCTTTCTTGCCGCAAGCTACATATAGGGCAGAGGTTTTGGTTCTCCATGTGATGCGGCCCGCTGTCTGCAGCTTTACTTCCTGGATGGTCTTACATCCATTAATTCCCCTCCTTTAAGATTGGTATTTTTAAGGGTTCTTTCAGGTCTTCCTCTTTTTCTTTTACCCTCAGGTAACAACATAAGGGCTTGTTGGTTTATTATGTTAATATCTAATCGTAAAACGTGACAAAGGCATTTCCATCTTCGTTTTCTTATGATGTTTGAAACATACTCTTGGTGTGTTTTGTCTCTTAGATCACTATTTGTGATGAAGTCGCTTCATTTTATGTTCATCAGTTTGCGAAGACATTTGTTTTCGAAGCTGTTTAGTTTCTTGTCTGTTGCTTGAGTTGATTTCCAGCTTTCACTACCATGCGTTAACACTGAGACAATTCATGAGTTAAATAAATTTAGTTTTGTGTTTGTGCCTAGATCTTTTGATTTGCAGATATTAGTTAATTTAGCAAATGTGCTAGCTGCCACTGCTATACCTTTTGATGTTCCAGTAACCGATTTTTGAACACTGTTTACATCTGAAAATATTAAAACGATCCTCCATCATATAAAGAATCAGTAAATCTCTGTTTCAAGAATAATTTGGGGTTTTACGATTGTGCTTATTAGAACATAGATCAACCGACCATATCAAGTACGAAGAACACAACTAATTCCATCTTAAACCGGAACCGGAAAATATACTTGAGATGTATTCACTGCAATATCATCATGTGCTTTATTACGCAATCTCAGGGAGGTAGCTTCTCGAACACAACACAGAATTTGACATTTGTAAGTTGTTTAATCACGGATATTTCAAATCCGACGATGTAACTAACACACAACACACACATACAAACAGCAGTATCTTCTCTTCCAGTGTGTATATCAAGATCATGTCTGTCATGTCCTTGCGTCTGGTTTATTACCAATATCTACCTTATAATATAACAACCTAGAGTATGTTTCAAACATCATAAGAAAACGAAGATGGAAATACCTTGGTCACGTTTTACGACTAGTCGTAAACAGAATAAACCAACAAGCCCTTATGTGGTCACCTGAGGGTAAAAGAAAAAGAGGGAGACCAAAAACAACCCTTAAAAACACCATTTTTAAAGAAGGGGAATTAATAGGCTGTAAGACCATCCAGGTACTAAAGCTGCAGGCAGCGGGCCCGCATCATATGGAGAATCAGAACCTCTGCCCTATGTGTCGCTTGCTTGGGGCACGAAATGAACAAACTAACTAACTAACTAATACAACAACATAAACGATCATTCAAATAGTAGTCGACTATGTCTGGAACTTTTTTCCGAAGCTACTTCGTAGAACAATGCATTTAACAGTAATATTATGTTCGAAAATTCGCGTGCTTGAAACAGGCACCTCTACATACAAGTATTCACTACGGAATGTTCTACGTCACGTTAACAATTGGTTGTATTTAAACATTTCTGAGTTCCTTTATCACCCCACACGTCTTTATAAATGTTTTTCTATTTCTAGTTATATGTGTCGATCTATTTACAGCGTCATTGGCGCAATTAAAATGACAACAGAAATGAAATTTCACCTTGCTGTGGTGGTAGAAGAACGACCTTTTCAACCGCAACAGCTAGCATAATTTCGTTATATCTGAGTTGTGACTAGCAGTACTAATGGAGACCATGTTAGAACCACTACTTCAGAGAGAAAACAGGACAAGTTCAAGGTTTCCACATACACACATACACATGTGCTCTCATGAAACGGAATATTGTATTAAAGGAGATGCAAGCCACGAACACACATACTTACACACGTACACACATACTTACACACGTACACACATACTTACATACGTACACACACACACTCATGTACTCTCATGAAACAGACTACTGTATGACAAGAGGTGCAAGTAACGTGGGATAGATAATTAAATAAAGCAGATGTGACAAGATCGATTGGTTCTTTATAAGACTATCTGTCTATCTACCTATCGTAATTGTCACTGTGATGTTAAACGTCGGGGGGAGGGGGGTTGGAGTTGTTTGTCTATGTATCTATGGCCATGTTGGGATCCATTGGTCATTGTCAGCCGGTATCTCTTTAATGTTTCTTTTATTGTCTCTGTCCATCTATTTCTTATCCTTCCTCATATCTTGTAGCCAGAGCTTCTGCTGTCGCATGCACGAAGGGCTAGTTGAATTAGGTCATTATCATAACGTGACCACAGCACCGGTTTCTGGATGCAGTCGTAACTTAGAATTCCTTTCTTTCTTTCCTGATATTGTAATGTCTCCGTCGGGCTCATCGCATTGCAGCTTTACAATGAGCTGTGTAGTTTTTTATATTCTAGCTTTACAAAAACGTATCATTTGACATACTGTGATATTTTCGAAAAATTCTTGAGACTAACGGTTCAATACCAGTCCGTTCTACGGCACCAAATCGCCTAGCAACAATTGCACACGCGTTTTTCCATACTTGACTAACAGCATCTCCAAAAAAAAGATGCGATTTCATGAAGCCATTCAAATCGTGCACACAAAGTCACCCGAACGGACCATTCGAGACAAGGACTATTACAACAACAACAAACATCCCGTACATGTATTGAAATATCCTCAGTAACAACAAACACATAACATAATATCCGTATTATTTAATACGGATGTGATATTTTCGATAGTGTCTTTGTCTTCGGCCATGTTTGACATTTGTAACATAAAATTATTGCTTATCAGTCATCGTAGTGTAGCCATGCAGATTTGATGGGTGTTTGAGTATTGGCGACAGCTGGTAAGTCACAGCATTTGCTTTCTGATATCTTGTCTCGATCTCTATATCAAGCTTGTTATCCTTATAGTGACAAGAACAGATAATCTTACAATATAATGACAGGGATATATAATAAGTTGTTGTTATGTTATGTTCCTCCAGGGCCATAGGCGGCGCATATGGCAGAAACAGAATAGGAATAGCTGAAAGTACCTTCAATGACATGAGGAAAATATTAACATCTAAACAAATTACACACACGTTAAAAATTAGAATTATAAAATACTATATCTATTCTATATTAATGTATGCTCAGAAACATGGACACTAAATAAACAATTAGAAGACAGAATTGATGCCTTTGAGATGTGGGTATATATAAGAATAGGGAGAACATAATGGAAAGAGAAGAAAACAAATAAAGAGGTGCTAAAGACACTTAATATGAAGAAAGAACTACTAAGAGAAATAAATATCAGGCAAATGAAATATTTTGGACACATTAAAAGACATGACACCTTACTGAAGACCATACTTGAGGGCAAAGTCAAAGGGAGGCGAGCAAGAGGTCGGCAGAGATACAAGTGGGAGAATAACATCACACAATGGGCAGGCTACAGTCTAGCAGAGTGCACCACCAAGACAAGAGACAGGGGATGTTGGAGATCCGTTGCAGCCAACCTTCGTTGCGGAGATCGCACTTGATGATGATAAGGGCAGAAACCATAGCTTTCCATTTCTGTCTTTGTGTTGCCAGGTCTTTCAGTTCTTGCGTGTTGTTTAGGTTCATTGACATGCCTTCTCTATAAGTTGTGACAAGGGCAAATAATCTTACATTAAGTGACAACAAAAGTCGATAATTATAAAGAAGTAGTGACAAAGGCGGATATTGTACAATAAGTTATGCCAAGACTGGCTAATCTTACCATTTATAGTGAAAAGAGTATTTCCAGTTATGTTCATAATGTTCTGTTTATGTATATGGCTAAAAAACCTATATTTTAATATTGCTTAAGAGTCGACCTTTTTTGTCCATTAATGTCCCAGAATTTACAACCTTTGGTTTTTTTCCCCCTGCCAATGCTATTCTTATCTTTCACTGGCATCTCGTTTTGAAGACATGAATACTCGCTGTCACCACTTTAATAAGTCTCCATGTTTCATAGTCACAATTGCTACTGGGAATCTTCTCTCTCTGATCACATGTAATTTAGTTTTCCTACTATTGTCTTGCCAAAGATTTTTTCATTTGAGCTGGTTATATCATTATTGCAATTCCTTGAATTATGCTTATTTGCTCTATGACAATGTTGGCCTGTATATATTTACTTATAAATATTTACAAGTTGTGACATCTTCCACTTTTTGTATAGCAGTACTAATATTTTGTCAGATGTTAAATTTATCTGCCGTCCTAACATTGTTATCTTCGATTTTAAGGAAAAGTTCTGAGCGCCTCATTTTATTGCATTGTTGATAGCATTACTTTATATAGATTTTCTGAGATAGTTGTTTTCTAAATAGAGATATGTCATCTGTGTATCTTATCCGCCATTATGAAGGAGACAAAACTCAATTGTTGACTGTTCATTATTCATATATTAGTAAAAATATTATTTTTAAAAAAAACTCGTATTTAAAAACAAAAACAAAAACAAAAACAAACATCAATGATGCATTTCCCACTAGGGATTTGAAGGAACGTTTTGAGTGACCAGTGTGATAAAGTCCGCACGTCCTTGCTGTCGCCACTTCATGTACACGGTGAGTATTAAAATGTGCACAAGAAACATCGACAAGAACTATGCGATACCTACTTGAATATCTAATAGCTGGTTGCTGATTACAGTATTGCCGTGCATTGATGTACCTTCAAATATATGCTGATAAGGAAGACCCATTGCATTCCGAAATACATAAAATTAAAAGAAGCAGACTCAAGAGAGGGAAGCCGTGGATCCTTCGTGCTAATGATGTCATACAAAGCGTGTGCAGTTTACAAAATGTGGCATCAGGTGCGCAATAGATAGGTTTACTCACAGATTTCGAAACTTGTTTGAGATTAGTAATATCACTTAGCAGGGAATGCAGAGAATGGTGTCCCACAGCTGTGGAGAAAGAAGTGAAAGGGGGGGGGGGTGGAATTATATACACTGATGGATCTGTGATTAGACATGTTCGCAGTGCGTGGTCAGTGCGCAGGTAAAACGATCAAGGAGGAGAGTGGTGCCTTTGCGGTTACTACGAGTAGCATGGCCATGGAGATAATGGCGGTGAGCAGGGCATTTGAGTAGGCTTGCACACAAAAGGTAACGCAGGTCTGCATATTGAGTGACTTTATGAGTAAGATTAGGAAGGTATGATTAGTGGGTCTCGTTGGCGAACAGTGGATTGAGGCCTTGAGAGGAGAGACTGAAAGTGGTTACATTTATTTTCGTGCTGGGACATATGGGTGTTTAAGGCAATGAAAGATAGGGTCAACTGGCACCATGCGCAATTGTCGCGCAGGGACATGGAGCAATGATAGCGCTGATGTTTTGAATTCCATATGAGATATAGCACGCGAGAGTGAGACTAATGTGGATGATGATTCCTTTTCAATGGACAGGATTAAAGATCAGGGATTGAAATACGGTGTTGCTAGAAGTGAACATTTTGGAGGGTGCAGAAGAATAATGGTCAACCAGCATAGGACCGATACTGTCAGCACAAGTATAATGGAAGATACACTCAGGGAGAGATCGGATGAACTATCCAGGTTGCATTGATGATGATCCAACGACTAACTAACTAACTATTAAAATGTGCAATGCGGTAGAAATAAAAAAAAAAAAAGAAAACCCGTCCTTACCGGGGAACCTTGACTGTCTGTCCCTAATGTTTGACGTGATTGATCTTTTTACACCTGCATCATTGATAACTTATGTATTTGTTTTCTTATTATTAGTTCTCCAGACTATATTCTGCTAATTTGTGGGGGAGAGAACTAACGCAGAAGAAGTAAAAGAAAACTTAATTAGCTGCCCCTTGTCTATGAAGTAGAGTTTCAGTTGGTTCAAGAGAAAGTCGTATCAAGTTTTAATTCTGATATATTTCACTCACTCTTACACATTATTTATTGTATGAACCAAGGACTAACGATGAGCTATGAATACGTAATCGATCACGAGAACTGTTTCAGTGTGATAGTAACGATCTATGTATAGTAGGTTCAGAATAATGTCTTCTGTCCCCTCAGCGTTAATTAAGTCATACAAGATCCTAGCTTTATGAATGGATACTGCTATTTTAGACGATGTGGTCGTTCAATGATTATTAAGCAGTGGTCCCGGAAGGAGAGATTAGAGATTTGGAAAGTGTTTTCATCAGGTCAGTGATGAAGAATAGCCATGTTCGTTTATATCAATAGGTTTGTTAATAGTGTTAATCTGTCAAGGTTGCCATTCTTCAAATACAAAACTTTGATTGTTTGGAAATAATATTATGTTTATTATTGCATTTATTTGTTAAATACAGATTTGCCTCTGTAGGCGGAGGTACGACTTTTAAAAGTAAAATCAGAGTGACTTTTCAATATAAAATCGGAGTCCATTTTGGTTATATCAGGCCGTGTTACCTTTTATCTCGGTGTTACATTATATCTGGTAAGAATGTCTTTGTGATGACCGGGGACTAGACTTCTAGTTCAGGGTGACAAGAATAGGGACACTGCTGCTTTCGAGAAATGTTGGTGTATGTGACTAAGGAAAGTTGGGGGAAAATATGCTTACAATTTTATCACCTATGAAAAACCACCATTGTCACGTCTTGTCTCACATTCTTATGTGTGTCTTCTATCAAATAATCTTCATTCTATCACATAATCCTCATTCTATCACATAATCCTCATTCTATCACATAATCCTCATTCTATCACATAATCCTCATTCTATCACATAATCCTCATTCTATCACATAATCCTCATTCTATCACATAATCCTCATTCTATCACATAATCCTCATTCTATCACATAATCCTCATTCTATCACATAATCCTCATTCTATCACATAATCCTCATTCTATCACATAATCCTCATTCTATCAAATAATCCTCATTCTGTCACATAATCTTCATTCTATCACATAATCCTCATTCTATCACATAATCCTCATTCTGTCACATAATCTTCATTCTATCACATAATCCTCATTCTATCACATAATCCTCATTCTATCACATAATCCTCATTCTATCACATAATCCTCATTCTATCAAATAATCTTCATTCTCTATCACATAATCCTCATTCTATCAAATAATAATCGTGAATAACATCGACATGCGAGCCAGTGAACAATATATCTTTGTCCTTGTGTGACAAGCTCCTAGGTGAGGTGAATGCTAATTGTGGCATCACTTGCAGATAGTTCAACATTTCTAACAGAAGAATAATGAGTTAGTTGTCCCAGATTCCATGCTCTAGTGTTCCATGTTCCATGCAGGAGGTAGTAATCCTGGGATACCGATGCAATAGAATGCCCCTTTCGTAGACTAAAACATGCATCCATAAACGCTTCTCCAGGGGATATCCCTGGCGCAGTGGTTAAGCTGTTCGCCTTATTATCAAGAGGTCATGGGTTCGAATCCGGATCGTGTCGTCTTGCTTATAAGATGGAATTTTTCGGAGATCCCTGTGGATTATCATTTGAAGCTACGGAGATACGTGCTATGAGTAGTACTCTCGGCAGGCGGCGTGCCGCTTCGTTGAGAGGGACGGAGTAAATATTGGAAACCGAGTACAGTGAAGTCAATCTTCTACGGCTTTTAAACACTTTTTTTAAAACCCATAAACGCTTCTTACTGTTACTCTGCCTGTAAGTGCTCATACGAGTCTTGGTATCGAACTAGCTACGTAACTAAGAGGGACCTACATTTTTAATCCGACTTGTTATGGTCTACGAAGAGCTGCATGCTCTTCGCTAATGAGATTATTCAGGCTGTTTGTGAAAGTGTGATGCTCAAAGAAAATCAGAAACCGACGAGATTCGCTATTCACGTCTTCAGTCTCAAAGAACGCTAGATGAAAATCAATCTAGTTGACATTGCAATTTAACTGCGTTTAACTATAATTCACAGTGTGATTATGCATCACTAGATATTGGTTCCATGTATAAAATTTTTCGTAAATATGGTGCTAACAATATTATATGGAATCTGCAGGAATGTGTTGCTGTAAAGGCAACGTTCTATTACGAACGGTTTTGAAACCTCCAGATCCATTGAAATCGTTACATGCAGGCGGTCATTCAGAAACAGATCATTTCTTAAAATAATGCCCCATCATATAATCAACGACGCTTCCATATATAACATGTAATATATAATATTTTTCATGACTTAATTTGGAGCAGAGCTACTTACAGAAGCTGGATTCATGTCCGTATATAAAGTTAGATGCCATATATATTATAGGAGTGGACCATTACAACCATTGAATAATACAGCTCGAGAATACCTTCATGTACATATTTTATTCAAGATATGAACCATCAAACAGAAAATATATGGTACATAAATGCAGCTATAACATTAGCAGTAAACCTACAGCTTCCAGACATGCAGCTATAACATTAGCAGTAAACTTACGGCTTCCAGACATGCAGCTATAACATTAGCAGTAAATCTACGGCTTCCAGACATGCAGCTATAACATTAGCAGTAAATCTACGGCTTCCAGACATCCTTCATACTCATAAACATCACATTACATCTTTCAAATACGCTCTAGAAACCATGACTAGTTCCACATTGTCATTGATGCTAATATGAGACCACTGTCTGAGCACAAAATGCAGCTTAATTTCTTAGAATGTAATGACCTGGGTTGCGGTATTACTGGGCAAGAATATTGAAAAAAGAGATATTGTTATTATACGCGGAGATCATACTCTACAGTTAACTCGTCTATTGTTTATTGTCTTTCCTCAGGTGCTTTGTTATCCACTCTTGCCGTTACGTGTAGGGGTGATTGGAGCTCGAGCTTGCGTTCTAAAGCCAGATGTGTGGCCTCGGTTGTGCTATGGATGTCCCTGACGTTTTCTATCCATCTTTTCCGTGGTCTTCCTCTGGCTTTGTACCCTGACTCATTTGACGGGGAGCTAGTCATGATGCATTCTCATAATGTGGCCAAACCACTTGATGTGCTATCTTTCTATGTATTATGTACAAGGTGTTATACCTGTTCTTTCCATGATATCTTCATTTCGTAATCTATCGAACCTGGTGATCACGGCGGCTTTCCTCAAGAATTTCACTTCACATGTCACTATCTTTTTGTAATGTGATGATGAGAGAGACCAGGTTTCGCACTGGTAACACAGTGTTGGTATGAATATTCTGTAGATTATTTGTCTTTTAACTTCTATCTCGATCTTGGAATGAGGAAATAGTGGTAACAATTAGTATGTTACTGCATTTGCCTTTTGACATCTCATCTCTGTTTCTCTATCAAGGCTTCCATTTTCTGTAAAAAATACTACCCAGAAATTTGAGCTCAGTTACTTGTTTTACTCCTATGTTGTCTATCTGTATCTTTAGTGAGCTCTGTGTTCTACACATTTTCATAGATTCCGTTAACAATTAAAAGCCAACTAGCTAGCTCCTTGGAATATTTTTACCCACAAATACTTCTATCGGCTTGCAAAACAAATCACAAAAGCTAAAAACCCATAAATAAAAACCCAACGCGTAAAACCCATAACTATTATGAAGTGTTACATCCTTTGCCATTCGTCTATGGTGCCGCTGTCATTCATGTACCCGTGTATTCCAAGCTGGTGCACATTCTAACAATAGTTTCCAGCATGAACATCTATGTTCTCATATTTATTATTCGAAGCACCTCTTCAAATCATGTTTCTTTTGTCTAGAAAACGTATCATCAGTTTACTGTTGACAATGTTTTCTAAAACGTAATAAAAGATATCGTGGTACATTTAAACACATCAAAAGATATAAAGTTGCAAGCCTTTTTTACATACAGAAGATACGATACTAAATATTGATGTCGCTGTTGTTGACATTGATTAAGTTTGAATTTCTCCATCAAGACGTACAGTTGAGCCACGAAACATACTTTAAATGTCACGTGATGCAATGACATAGATTCTCAGTTTTTGTCACCGTTATCTTTTCATCACATCAGATGTAAGGAGGCAGTGTGATCAAGACGGCAACATGTAGATGGAGTTACAGCATGTTCTAGAAACGCTGAAACATTGTCACATTTCTTTCTAGAAGCGCTGAAACATTGCCAAATTTTGTTCTATAAAAGCTGAAACATTGTCACATGTTGTACTAGAGAAGCTGAAACTTTTGCAACATGTTGTTCTAGAAAAGCTGAAACATTGTTACATATTTTTCTAGAAACGCTGAAACATTGTCACATTTCTTTATAGAAACGCTGAAACATTGTCACATATTATTCTAGAAACGCTGAAACATTGTCACATTTCTTTATAGAAACGCTGAAACATTGTCACATATTATTCTAGAAAAGCTGAAACATTGTTACATGTTGTTCTAACAGCTCAGTATGCATTCGATCTTCCATAATACCTATCCTATAATCTGTCATGAAATATTATCTTTCAACATATGTACTTAACGTAAAATGAGCAATAAGCATATATAACATACATATAACACTTATACAACACATATATCTATGTTAAAAAGGTAGACTCCTGCCTGCATATTGAATTGATAAGGTAGATGTCCAAACAATGAAACTTGCAAGAATCGCATGCTTCTGAGAGCACATTCATTGAGCGAAATCTTAATAATATGAAATAAGCAGTATCAATATCTGAACACACAGAATGAAAGATTTGTAGCTTGATTGATAGCTTCATAATAATAGCTATTGCTTATTGGTTCAATAAGAGATCCATAGCAACAAATCGAAACTCGGTGAAACGCATGACTTGGGCTCTATAGAGAAATATAGGAAGAATAAAACGTGTGACAGCCGGTATAGAGAACGATAGGTAGAATATAACATGTGACGCAGACTTATAGAGAACGATAGGTAGAATATAACATGTGACGAAGACCTATAGAGAATGATAGGTAGAATATAACATGTGACGCAGACTTATAGAGAACGATACGTAGAATAAAACGTGTGACTCGACTTTAAAAAGAAAGATAGGAAAAATAAAACGTGTGACAAGACTGTATATGGAAATTAGGAAGAATAAACCGAATTACTAGACTGTATATGGAAAGATAGGAAGAATAATACGTGTGACACACCGTATAGAGAAAAATAGATAGAATATAACATGTGACTCAGACTGTACAGGGAAAGTGAACAATAAAACGTGTGGCTCAGACTTATAGAGAAAGATAGGAAGAATAAAAAGTGTGACTCAGACTTTAAAAAGTAAGATAGGAAAAATAAAACGTGTGACTTAGATTGCATAGAGAAATATAGGAAGAATAAAACGTGTGACTCAGACTTTAAAAAGAAAAATAGGAAAAATAAAACGTGTGACTCAGACATTAAAAAGAAAAATAGGAAAAATAAAACGTGTGACTCAGACTGTATAGAGAACGATAGGAAGAATAAAACGTGTGACTCAGACTGTATATGGAAAGATAGGATAATAAAACGTGTGACTCAGACTGTATATGGAAAGATAGGATAATAAAACGTGTGACTCAGACTGTATATGGAAAGATAGGATAATAAAACGTGTGACTCAGACTGTATATGGAAAGATAGGATAATTAAACGTGTGACTCAGACTATATATGGACATAAATGGAGAATACCCTCGAATTTCTCAGATATACTTTTCGTATGAGCCCAGTGTGATTTGCTGGATGAAATTGCAATGCAAGCTATGTAAAAATTACGATGATGATGACGATAATGATGCTTAAAACACCGTTGATTTCAGGATATGTTAATTAAATCACAATGAAACGTCTTCTTGCTCTTTATAAAGTCACTGTAGTTATAACCAGGGATTTTAGTCGATTAATTATTGTATCTCTAGATAAAGGGATGTGCTACATGATTTGCCAGGTCACCTTAAGAGTCTATTGTAAGCGTAATATTTGTTAAGAATCCATGTAAAATATATATATTCTAGCTATAGTGGTGAACATTGTCTATAAGACGATAGATTCAAATTGAGAAGTTTTCACCAGAGTAGCTAAAACATATAAACAAAGTCATATTATTAGAAAAGTATATCCAGACATATAATGAGACTTATTATTAGACAGGGAGGTTTGGAGAACATAGTCACAACAGGCAAAATTTAAGGCAACAGAGAGAGAGGGCGACAACGTGAGAAAATATTAGACAGTTTGACAACTTGGCACGGCAGGGAAAGAACAACGATCTTTATACATAATACTGTTGGGTCAAAGGGCATGAGCTCATGGACCGCTGGATCAGCAACCAACCAACCAACCATACATAATACTGTGGACAGAGGGATGTGGAGAGTCATGACCGCCTACGCCAGCCGACACGGCACCTGATGATGATACCCAGACGTGATTATTTACATCAAACTACTATCTTGTAGTGGCAAATCGCTAGCACATCTCGGGATCTAGAAATACGTGATAGGCTTCACCCGTGCTCATTAAACAAAATATAATCACCGAAGCCAATGTATGATATTTCTCAGCATATTGTTCAACAAAACAATGGAACTGTCAAAATTGCAACAACATATCGATATAAATACAATACAAAACATGCCACATATAGCATCGATTTTGCATTTCAAAAAGTATAAAACGAGAGCTTCTGAAAAGTCGATCAATAAAAACATTATTATCGCATCAAGATACGACATTTAATGTACATTGAGTGTCATAGTTGAAATGGTTCTCTCGGAAGCAAGAACTGAAAGGGTTAACACTCCTACTGGAGAAGGCAATAGTGCTAGGAATACACAAAACAGGATTTCTCCTTTGTCAACGAGCAATATTTCAAGGGTATCTTTTCAGTAAACTTACCGAACTGTGCAATTAAGTTTGTAGATAGTCAGCGGATTTGGCAGTTCAAGCATTCCGCTCAAGGTAATTAAAAACACGCTATTTAGTATTGGGAAGCAACAACAATAAACACACAAAACAAACTGGTACCTCTTAAACTGGTTTCACCAAAAATTGGTAGCGTATCCTGTTCAGAATATAGCCATCAATTCAGTATTTCTTTGTTGCAGTGAATTTCTAGGCAATACAGAGAACATTCAGTAGTTTGTCATTGCTTTCTGAAAGGGCCGGATGCACAATTGCCTGCGGCCGAAAAAGAAAACGGTATCGTGACCGTCACAGACTCGCAATATACTTCACCGACACAGACTCGCACTGTACCACACCGCCACAGACTCTCATTGTACGACATCATCACAGACTCGCACTGTACCACACCGTCACAGACTCGCACTGTACCACACCGTCACAGACTCGCACTGTACCACACCGTCACAGAACCGGACTATCAAAATGGTCACAAAAAGCTCACGAACATAAAGTAATTTCAGTCAGAGGGAATGACATTATAAGAAAGAAGGGCATTGCATTTTTAGGAAAGGGGGAATGACATTTTAGGAAAGGAGGGAATGACATTGTAGGAAAAGAGGGAATGACATTGTAATAAATGAGGGAATAACATTGTAGGAAATGAAGTAATGACATTGTAGGAAATGAAGTAATGACATTGTAGGAAATGAAGTAATGACATTGTAGGAATTGAGGGAATGACATTGTAGGAAATGAGGTAATGTCATTGTAGGACAGTAGGGAATGACATTGTAGGAAAGGAGGGAATGACATTTTAAGACATGCTTCGTGTTGGTGAACAAAGTGGCTTCATCCTCTTCTTCTTTGTGACCAAAGTGGCTTTATCTTCTTCTTATTAGGGAACAATGTGGCTTTATCTTCTTCTTGTTCGTGACCAAAGTGGCTTCTCAAACTGTACCATGGTCACCAATCTTAAACACACCGCTGTCACGCTTAAATATTCCGCTGCTTTCTGCGTCGTTTTCGACATATATACAGACGCCCGCGTTTATCAATGTTAACACAAGATTAATTATGTCCTGGAAAGTGTCATATATTAAACATCTTGAGACTTCTGCTGTACACAAATATACATGAAAGTGTTCTCGAAATTTTAAATGTTTAGAACCACTAATTTGATACGACCTTGAGCTAATGAAGTCGAAGATTGGAAAGAAAAACTTCACCAAATTACAAGAGAGAACATTTTACAGTAATCTACGTTCTAACGTAATAAGTCACGAACATTTTTTTTCTTCTACAAGAATGCTTTCTGAGAATAGATGAACAGACGAACTTTAAGTATGGTAAATGAAGTTAATCATGAATATAACTGAACAGTTGGATGCCACACAGAAGCCCGTTACATTATATCATTTAGTTAATGGTTACTAAATCTTGACGAGTAGAGAATGTACAATGAGGAATACACCAGTGATGTTATATAATTGTACGATGTGCTATCGTCCAATATGCATTCTTTTTTAAAAATAAAATTAGAAAATACAGTATGTAAGCCAAATATACATTTTAGAAATCATCCTTCAAAATTTATGGATATTTAATTTTTACCTTGATATTCATTGAATGTCGGCAAAAAGTATACACGCAGTATCAAAACATAAAGGTGTGGAGCGAGATCCTCGGCAGTACGGAAGACCTTCCAACATAATTAAATAGGACCCCGTTCGTTACGTGTTTGCTTATTGCTTGGACTTCAGTTGATCACTATTGACATACTTGGAGTCCCCTTTTATATTTTTGGCGTGCGATTTCAAATATGTAAATATGGACCAAACGAAATATAAACAGTAGTTAAACGCCGTATCGAATGGGGTCCTAATTAGAACCTTAGCTGCGGAGTTATTCTTAAGGACACGATGAAAAGCTACCACCATTTTGTGGAGATTCTTCTCTTTTTCGTTTCCCTAGAACAATTCCGCCAGGATGCTTATAATAAAGCACTCAGACGAGTTGCTTCCCAGGGAAAATACTCTTTAAGTATGCGAGCTACATACTTTCTATGCGCAGCAGGGCAGTTTTTCTGAGCTGTCTTTCATACCCAGGAGACTTCAACTTTCAGCTTAGTGCAATTCCTATTAAATAAACATTCTACTAAAATAAAACACAGTTGTCAGACACGAATCAAAACAAGAATATGTATCCACCTATATTAGAAAATATCGCTGGAATTAAATGGGACACGCGCTGCGAAGGATACTGAAAGACCCTCCTGTCAAGCTTTGAACTGGTCACCTAAGGGCAAGAGAACACGAGGAAGGCCAAAAGAAACTTTACGTAGAACTATTCCATAGAATGTTTCACCATCGGTATCAGAAACAATGACGATCTAAAGCAAATTTCAATGAAACGAGAGATATGGGAATCTATGACATCCACCCTATGTGCCGTCTATGGGCACTAGAGGAATAACTAACTAGCTAAATAATCAGTGGGTATATATAATTGTATAGATGACATGCTACACAGCTTGCACAAGAGAGCTTCAATATAAATGTCATCTGCTAAGGTTTTCTATTGCATAAGTGGTTTGTCTAGTGGACCATTGATGAGACCCACAGACGTAACTGCATTCGTGGACATTTACTTAGAATGAATGAAAATATAATGCTACTATAAGCACTTTTAGTTAAGTATAATTGTACCTCCCATAGCGAGGTACAACTCTTTCAACCTTGAGTGCTAGTTAATTTGGTTATATCAGAACTTTACAGCCATGCACAATTGTGGATGTCTAAAACGCTACAGACAATAAAAATGGATACCACCTAAAAAAGGAGTGAGAGGACGACCAAGAGAAACTCGTCGTGGAACAATCATTAACGAAACTACAAATGTGTCTCAGCAACATGCAAAAAATATACACTAAAATCGCATCGTTGAAACTAAAGAGAATCGGTTTTTACCCTAAACACCGCATTCGGCTCTGAAGAAACACAGATAGAAAAATATATATGTTAACCTTATTATTTGAGAGCATAGTCGCTCGTGTGGTGCCGGGCCCGAAAGTGGAGCAAAGAATAGCAACACTGTTTATCTTCCACGCATGTCGTAAAAAACGACTAAGGAGGTTATGGGCTGGAGTTGGCTCTCTCATCCCATATAGGGTCAGTGACCCAAAGCCATGCTGAAGTCGGATGTGTCAGGCCGAAAGGCGCAGATATCGCTGCAATGATGTAAACCATGACACAGTGCATTCCGGTCTCCGGACTACATCCTTAATAATCTGCAGGAGTTTGAGAACGAACGCAGAAGAAGAAGAAGAAGAAGAAGCAGAGAGCATAGCAAAACCCATTGCAGTCCTGAAGATTGCATTTATCATGTTTTATCGTGTTTATAAACAACGTGTAAAATTGTTTATGTTACTTCATTAACATTATCAATGACACTACAATAACATCACAGAATAATAATCTATAGAAAGTGGCAACCATAAACACAATGTTGCAACTATTAATAGTTTTGCAGTGGTAACATATGTTTGTGAGACTTGGGCAATAACATACAGAATGGGAAATAAAATATCAGAATTTGAGATGAAATGCTCTAGTAGAACGCTTTTAAGAATAGGATGGACGAAATACGATCAAGCACATACGCCCTTAAGGACCTGAACATAAAAGAAGATTGGTTGCTGAAAACTTTTGCACATCACAAGTTAACATACTTTTAACATTTAACAAGAAATAATCGGTTGGACAGACTGATCATGGAGAGTAAAATTCCAGGGAGGAGATCAAGGGGCTGAAGAAAAGCACGATGAACACATGATATCAAAGATATCCTAAATATAACACTGGAAGAGGATGGGCATCTTGCAAAGAACCAGAATGCTTACGATGTGACAAGTCAGGACCACTTTCTCCATAGGCAGCGTCACAAAGAAGAATAAGACTTCGTTTTCAGCCATGTTGTGTCTCCAAGATGTGTATTTTCACTTCTCAACGATCCTACATTATCTTTCCTCATTTTCTGATCTTGTCTTTGTAATTATTCATAAATTTTCTATTAGTTTCGAATATTATCTGTATCCACAGGTGGCTGCAGTGGTTAGTAAATTATAAAAATCTTCATTGCCCCCCCCCCCCCCCGACTTCAGCTTTGATTACTATGGGTGTTTTTTTTTCTTAAAGCGTGAATGTATCAAGGGATATAATTGCTTCCGTGCTTCACGTTGTCATGCCATAACGTAGTGTAGGCCTTACACCTTCTGTACAGAGCTCTTGAAACATACTTTTATCCGTTGCCACATTTTTGCGGACACATTTTTCCATGATTGCATTTCTTTATAATGCTCGATATAGAATTTTCAATATCCGTTTCCCATTTCAGACGGCGATCGAATGTAATGTCTAGATTTTTATAACATTTTTTCAATCGAACGGTTTCATTCAATTTAAGAATACATATAAACTGTGGTTTGTTTTTATGAAAGACAATATTATCTAGTGTTCCAATATTTTCCTTCGAGACCTTGTGAGAGGAAGACCTTGGCTGTGTCAAATAAACAAAACTTCAAAGTAATTAACAATGGAGAAATACAACAGAGGCAGTATATTTAGAAAGACCAACTGGAAAACGAAGTACGAAATAATTCACATTTCTAAATTAGTAACGGCATATAAAATATAAATACAGTTTCCAACGATGAGACCGATAGAAACTATAGAATATTTAAATTCCATTTTTCATGTAATTTATTCAATGGGTATGTTGAACAGTGATATCACGTTGTCCCTTTTTGGACAAATTATCTTCCATGGCTCGTGTGGTACATAAACAAGTTCGTCAATTCCCCTCGTACTTACGTATTACACAGGTTAGTATATTCGCTTCAATCAGATATAACCTGATATATCTAAAACTAGTGGGAAATGATGTGCACACAAGAAAACATACACATTACAATATACAAATCATATTCAACGTTTCAACCAAAAGGTCATTATCAACATACACACAAAACATCAACAGACGACGCATCAACGCTCAATTTCCATCGTGGTTTATAGATCTACTTAATGTTAAATATGTCAAACGTATTGTATATACTTACTTTTCTGTGACACCACTGAAGTAAATGTGTCCCCTACTTCCAAATTGTGTGTGACTTCTAGCAAAACTACTACTTCCCATGGTCTATTTGGCATAAACTGTGAAACACTTGTATATAATACTAGAGACATTCGATAAGGTCTGTGATAATAAAGTGTATAAACCATAGAGTATGATTGCTCAAGACTGCAGGTATGGGTAAGGGTTTGTGGAATGCCATGTCTTTCCCATTATCTGCTACGCACGGGTTTACTCGTTTCACCTCCTTACTGATACGCACAAGGTTAATCGTTTCTCTCCCTCTTACGGCTAAAGACGAATTAACAGGTTGTTTTTATATCCCCTCACTGAAAAAAATCACTCATCCTTGAGTGTAATTCCCTCGATTTCCTGAGGCATTTGATACCTTTTTTTTAATGTGGAAAATCTGTAAGAGCAGGGGTCGGCAACCTATGACAAGCGTGCCACACTTGGCACGCCCAGAAATTTCAAATGACACGCAGTCTTCACGTTTCCTGTATAAAGTTGATTATAAATCGATTAGCGGGGTTTCCTCGCTCATTTCGGCACTCACCTAACGCCTGAACATTCAGAAAATTGTGTCAAACTCAAAGTGACATAGTATGTTATCGATATTGAGCAACTGGCCAAGATCATGCTAGGGCAAGGCTCCCATTAATAATAGAAAAGGTTTTTTTTTAAATCTTTCGAGAAACTCTATTTCTTTTAATGTTGTATACAACTGTACATATTATTGAATATCACTATATATTAATTAATTAAAATATAAAAATAAAATATATGGTAAAATAATAATATTGGCCTCGACTTGTATAAAATGATATGCGATGTTGGCACTCTGAATAATTTGAAACCTTAAGTTGGCACACATTTAGTAAAAGGTTGCCGACCCCTGGTCTAGAGAGTGATGTTCGTATGTGTAGAAAGGGGCGGTGACTAGTCTTTTAGCAAAATTTATAGTTCTATAAGTCATGTTCTGATTTCCCAATGAAATGGGGGGGGGGGCTGATCTCCACAAATACCACTCCCTCTTATCTACGGGCTTGGAGGCTTCGAGAGGCTTGACATAAATTGATCACAAAAATGACTTGAAATAAAATAGATACTTTAAAAAAAAAAGATAGCTATACTCTTCCATAGAATCCGTTCAGAAGCAGGGAAGCTTTGAATGCTTATGAACACATGCATACGATGGTCCATGAAAGATGTGAGAAATATTAGAAGCAAATGGAACAATGTTATCTAAAGATAAAAATACATTGAAAATGTATGTCAGTGCTGTATGCAACCGGTGATATGTAAACGCTATATGTTGCCTACATGATTAATTGATTGATTGATGGATGGATGGATAGAGTGAAAGAATTTTGTTATGAGTTGCCTTATTATTCAAACTTATTATAACTATGTTTTTGACAGTGTTTTACCTTTACCTGCCGTCACATACACATGTAGAGTTGTAAATATACCAACTCAGATACTTGCACATACATCCGTGTTTCTGGAACGCACTCAACATTATTAACATTATTACTAAATTACACAAATATTACACACTGACATCCACTAACATATAACAGGTTCGCAACCCGGGCTCAACGTCTTATTGATAGTATGAATATTTTTGAAGGTCCCTAGAGAATATCCCTTTGAAGTTGCGGAGTGATGTGGTATGAACGGTACTTTAGGAAAGCGGAGTACCACTTTGTTGAGACTAACGGAGTGCATTTGGAGAAACACTAGTGCAATGAAGTCAATTCTTTACGTCTTTTAAGCCGTACAAACAGAGACACATCAGTTATACCACAATGCGAGGTGGATTCTGCATTTTGAGTCTTCCAGAGACACATCAGTTATATCACAATTTTAGATAGGTTATCCATGTTTGTACACTAACGCAGCAGTGTTTGTATATGCTAAACAAATTGTATTAGTTTTAACAGTAACTGTTTCAGAATTTCTATGTCTGAGAAATTGTACAAGTTATCACAGAATCACACAATTATGTCTGTACAATTAATATCAAACACTAACCATTTTTGAAGTATCGTGATCATCTTCTCAATCTTGAACAGATTTTACATGTCTTCACAATTGACGTAATAGCATTTCAAGATGCGCAGCAGAACCCAGGTAAACATGTGACAGGTTTTCTTCGGTTCTGGGGGCTCAAGAATACTCCCCTTATTAAGACAGAACATGTCATTTAGTAATCTGTAGCGAGCCAAACAGCGGACAAATCTACCTGCCCCCTCCTTTTCTATGAGATTCTCCAATGTGACAGCATTTTACGTTCTTACAGACGATCAAGAAGCAGACCAGTGTAAATTGCCGAGGCATATGCACCCTAAGTTTCACACATGACATAAACCCGAGCAGGGTTTAATGACTTCCCGAGCAGGGTGTATGAAAAATAAAACTTTTTCCATTGACACTAACACCTTCTCGGGTTTGTTGATTAGTTCAAAGGAAAAGGCAATATCAATACACTTGGAAACAAGTACATTGTTGAAAATACAAGAAAATGGTTTAAAATACCAACTACTGCTTTAAGGTCCATTCCGAATTTTCTATAAGATTTCCTCCTTTGCTAATACACGCCCATGCTAACCGAAAGAAGGCAGGTGAATAAATAAGACAGAAAACAAAAGTAATAAATTGCGAAAAGTTATGTCTTCCCCAATAAGTCACCAAAGACCCCCATGAAATAGAAGAATAGATTTGTGTATAAAACGTAACCCCTACCACCTAATCAAAGACGATATCTACGGTCCTGCCTAGTAGATTCTACAGTGTTCACAGTTGACACAACAGGGTTTGTACTATACCTGATAAAACTCTTCGAGTATTTCACACGTCCCATCGATTACTCTACTAGTCCAAAAGAAAATGTTATAGACGAGAAGACCCACAACGATAAATCCAGCTATGACATACTTGGAAACTCGAGGCGTACACAGTTTGCCAACACTGGGGATAGATAGAAATATGTAAGTATGACTACAATAATATTAAATAAATCAGTCAGTAAGTTCTATAATAAAATATAATTATTTTAGAGTCTTGACGGAAGTATTTTTTTACTGCTTGTGTGTGTGTGTACATCCATAACGGAAACACGACATTGTACTTCTAAATATATTTACATTATAATGTAATATATATATATATATATATATATTTCGAAACAGAAATGGACAGATAATATTAATATTACAAGTTTATTCTGAAAAAACAAAGTAATGTTAATATATAACAATTTATTTCAACAAGAAAATAAAATGTATAAATGACTAATACATATTATTTCGGACATGATATTTCACCGTAATAAACGTTCGAATCAATAATTTCCACTCAAATTGTATCAGTTTTGTAGATAATCCAATTACGAACACAAAAATGTATAGTATATATGCATAGTGCGTCAAAAATATTATTTAGAACACGTGTCTACATCGGCCCATGAGATTAGGCCTAGACTGTCGGACGAAAATGTGACAGATTTCTCTTAAAAACATCATACATTTGCAAACTCGATGCTAAATAACAGTTGTCAGTAATTGCCATGTTGGATTTCAATAATAAAAGTGACAAAGTAAATATAATTGTTATTATTTTAAGAAAATAAGTAAACTGGAAAATATCTATACATAATATAAGAAAGGTGACGTCACATAACGCCTACCCATGTTCAGAACGTATCAATAACTTATAAAATTGATATCAATGCACGTCAAAATCATGCAAGAAGTAATGTGGACTTATTACACTTTCGATTTGAACCATCTTAAAAAAATGTCATTTGAGTATGACTCACTGGAGTCACTTCGGTCTCAAAACATAACATGTCAGGACTCGTATGAGTCTCGTGGGGCTGTATCAGTTAATGATGTAACACATTTTACCATGATAGTTATGATTGTTACCGTAGTATGTATATTGTTTAACCATAAGTAACGATGACTTTGAATAGTGTATGCCAACGAGTCGCGCACGGTGATAGTTTGTCGGCATGTTTCACGGATACAAGCCGAGCTTCTATATTATACTATTTGCTTAGAATTATTTAGTACACACGACAAATTTATTCGTCCAACAGTTGAAAAACATATTTGTAGATTATCAAGAACTATTTTTGGCGTTTGTGAATCAACATACACGTGTTAAGTGTGGGCATATAACGAGATGCACATATCTTTCTAAAATTATTTTGCAAGGAACCGTCGATGGTGGAAAGAGAAGAGGTGGTCAAAGAAAAGCTTTTATTTATAACCAAGTACTGGTCTGATTGTCCTACATTTCTTTGCATGGATGGGGATAGAGATGTTTGAAGATTTACTTCTGATAATATCTCTAGTGTGGCACACCTACGACCATAACAGGGTATGGGTCCAGTTCATATTGTTATTGTTGTTATTATTATTATTATTGTTATTATTATTGTTATTGTTAGTTATTGTTATTGTTATTGTCATTGCCATTGTCATTGCCATTGTTATTGTTATTGTTATATTATTATTATTATTATTATTATTATTATTATACTGACGATACGATTGGATTATTCAATAAAGCATTAAAAATTAGAGCTGTTCACTCACATCAGAGAGAGAGAGAGAGAGAGAGTTCTTATTTTGTGGAGACATCATAAGAGAGGAAGATGGAACGCACCGTGACAACAGGCAAGTTGAGGAGCGTGATGGATTGAGGAAGACTAAGAGAGACGATGCTGGACAGCGTGACATTGTGGCATGGGAGAACATCAGTATAGGAACTGATAAAATCGCACGATATATATGGCTGCAGACGGGCATGATATGGAATAAATCGCCACATTCTATGGAATATAGTAAATAGGTTATGAGGGATGGCATTGAGACAATTGTTAACATTGAATGTCAAAATGTAAATAATGTAAGAAAGCAATTTCAAGCAATATGTATATTTACAATCAACTCTATACGCAAGCAGATAAGGTAGATGGATTTTTTTGTTTGTTTGGGGGGGGGGGGGGAGTGGGAGAGAAGTGGGTTAAATACTTCCACTTTTTTCATGATGAAATCAGAAGTCGCAATTTAGTACTAGGAATCAAGCCAAACTGTTGGTACCCCATCCCCTATCTATCTCGCCCATTTAATCATTACTCCCAAAAACTGTCACCAACATTTCAATAAATATTATCCATGAATGATAAAGTAAAAAGAATATGAAAAGAAGTAAAAGTTGCATGGGTAACGAAGAGAATTACATGTTTTTAGATAGCACTAGGAGTTCTACCACTTAGAAAAGACTTTTCTACTGCCATACAACTCATACTGTCGTGTGACAAATTTTACTAGCGTATGTCTGTGTTTACACATACATATGTCAACAGTACACATCAGCGGATCACACAAGGAAACATATCAATTAGTAGAATATACTTTTCATTTATATTGATTATCGCATCATTTTTGACTGTGGTGATTTTCTAGGTAACATAACTGCACTCAAGTAAGTTCGCATTGCTTTCTGAACGGTCCGGAAGCATAATTATCTGTGATTAGTACTGAACCCTGGTCTTTGTCCTACGTGGCACACACTCTACCTGTCCGCTACATAGCTAGATGAAACACATCAGTTATACCAAAACCAGATTGCATTGTACACTCCAGCGTAACCTCTTGACACTGGCCCAAGAGTTGCTGTTAGTCTGACATCCGATATGTCCAGTCTAATATAATCACCTCATAACTATATTATCTCAGACACAGATGAGATGACCACATTTTCTAATGGAACATACAAGAAAGATTAGAGGAACCAAGAATAATAACTTAAGAATTCACGCTAGACGAAGTAGTAAACATTTTTTATAAAAGTACAGACTTAATTTACGTTTCTATCTATTAGTTTCATTAGGTAACACACAGGATTAAATGATACATTCAAGGTAAGAATAATATACTACATTTGGAAGCATCAATCTAACAGTGGATGTTTGAGAAAACATGAAAACATCAACCTAACAGTAGATGTATGAGAAAACATGAAAACATCAACCTAACAGTAGATGTATGAGAAAACATGAAAACATCAACCTAACAGTAGATGTATGAGAAAACATGAAAACATCAACCTAACAGTAGATGTATGAGAAAACATGAAAACATCAACCTAACAGTAGATGTATGAGAAAACATGAAAACATCAACCTAACAGTAGATGTATGAGAAAACATGAAAACATCAACCTAACAGTAGATGTATGAGAAAACATGAAAACATCAACCTAACAGTAGATGTATGAGAAAACATGAAAACATCAACCTAACAGTAGATGTTTGAGAAAACATGAAAACATTCCAAGGAATGAATTTGTTTTTGGGGTTTATAGTATGAATCTGGGTTAGAACACTGCGCATTCTCTAGATGATGTTACTGACAACAAGTTTAGATTGCGTAATACCACCCTCAAACCTCCGTAGTCGTATCTTACGACATGCGTGGAGGACAAATAGTGTTGCTATTATTTGCTAGCCTCTCGGGTCCTGGAAATACGCGGGCCACTAAAGAAAATGAGAATGTTGATTCCATTTACGTGCACATCATACCAGGATGGATTTGAAATGTGACGTCGTCAAAAAAAACTATAGTACATAGAGCACATGTTTTTGAAAGTTTCACTTGAACACGACGGACTATGATTAAGACTAAGGAGTTATGAGGTGTAAATACGAAAACATACAAATTATAACACACAAGACATTTTCAAAGTTTTAAACAGTTAGATCTTTCTCAAGAATATTTAAAACAAACAGTGAAAAGCAATGAAAATAGTAAAAACAACGTTGCCACCACAGAGGTACTAGAAACACTATTGACATGTAAACAATACAAAGTTCACGGTGACAATGCTGTATGTGGAAACATGTAGTCATTGAATCGGGGTTTATTGGATGGGATGCGATAGCAAATATAACAAATCTCATATTTAATTACCTTATATTGATTAGCAAAAAACTATCAGCATTATGGTATTAGATAAATGTTCGTCAATAAACAGAGAATTTATATTTCTTCTTCTGCGTTCGTTCTCAAACTCCTGCAGATTAGCAGGATGTAGTCCGGAGAACAGTATGCGTTGTGTCATGGTTTACATCATTGCTGCAATATCTGCGCCTTTCGACCTGACGCATCCGATTACAACATGGTTGTGGGTCACTGACCCTGTATGGGATGGGACAGTCAACTCCATCCCATAACCTCCTTAGTCGCCTTTTACGACATGCGTTGAAGGTAAACAGTGTTGCAATTCTTTGCTCCCCTTTCGGGCCCCAGCAACACACGGGCGAAACAGAGAATTTGAACTAACGGCTGATTTGTTATTGTGGGAATCTCAAAGAAACATCGGATTACTTGTAGACTTGTCTTGTGTGTAATACGGATTATATGACTCCTAAGTTAACTTTCAGTCTATCAATGCAGACCCGATTCGAGGGCTGAGATGTTATATTGAACCAATTAGTTTTTTATGGATGTGAAGCATGGACTTTAAACACAAATAATTCAAAGTGATATATGGGCTACAGAGATATGGTTTCTGAGAAGAATGATGAAAATACCATGGATAGCTAAGAAAACTAATGCAGAAGTTCCCACTGATATGGTGTAAAAAGATCAATTGTATCAAACATTAGGGGCAGACAGTCAAGATGTCTAGGGCATGTGATGAGAAGGACACAGTTTGAACACTTAATAACCATTGGAGAAATCAAGGGGGGGTAGAGATAGGGGACGACTAAGAGAAATGTTGCTAGATGGACTTGTATTGTGGCACGGTAGAAGTTCACCAACCGAGCTTATTGACAACACAAGAGACAGAGAGTCACGGAGAAACATGAACGCCTACGAAACTCGGCATGACACTGGATTGATTGAACTTAACGATAGCAGTGTTCTTTTACAAATTCAGATATAGTTTGTGCTTGTATATTATGAATATGACATAACTGAATCACACACCAGTCTTAGAACATCATCAGTCACAAGAGTAATTCCTCCACCCAGGATGAGGGGAACATTCCCCATCATTCGCCTCACCCTTATCTACGGGCTTCCACATTCCCTATATCAGCTGTCAGGCATAGCAGGAAACACAAATACAATTCATTCAAACATGGTACATGCAATGTGAGACCAAAGTGTTCTGGATGTAACATTAAAATTATACCATGAATATGAATTGACTGAGTCACACAACTGTCTTATATACCAGGAGTCACAAGAGTACTTAGACAATCCAACGATCCAGTCTTTAATTTGGTATTCAATATTTAGATTAATAAAACACCAGACGAAAAATTAAAACAGGGTAATGATGTTGTGATAACCAGAAACACAAATGGCAAAATAGATAAATGGACGTTTTTACTAAAATAACTTTATCAAGAACATAACTTAAAGCACGACACGTGAAGGACGACGTTGTCCACTATCGTGTAACTGAGATAGATGGAACAAGTGTCAGATATCTGAAAGAGTATAAAATAATCGGCAAACCTTCATTGCCCAGATCTTAATTTGTTTCCTGTTGGATAGCAGTTTTACTGAACTTATAATCTAATATCTATTAATAGGATGATACTTTTGCATGACTATAAAAACATCTCATGGCATTGGTGAAGCGTCACAAACCTGCGTGGTATGGCCAAGTGATGAGACTCGATTCCAATTTCCAATACTATCTTGCAGAGAACAGTTAAGTGTATAAGAAGAGGTGGAGTTCAGAGGACAGTATGGATTGATAATATTACAGACTAGACAGTATTAAAATTCTCCACACTCAAAGAACTGAAAACAGAGATAAGTGGAGAAAATTGTTGTTCTGATATCTCCAGACTGACTTCCCTACGTCCCTGAACTGACGAGTTATGCGTTTGATATTGATGATTAATATGTGGGATTTAGATCTTATTTAAACATAAATACATGATCTAGAATCTGTGTAACAAGTCGTAATTTGTACCTTCAAATCCGGTTCTATGATGTCGCTAGAATTTATAGTGTAGATGTTGGAGTAAATGAGAACGATTCTTTGCTAGATTGCTTATATTATATTATATACGTAATATTGTAATGTTCAAATAACGGATAAGAGAACAATATGTGATTCACGTCTGAAGTCATTCTTATCAAGGACCGATTTCGAATGAATGTATGATTTACTGTCTGTATATTAAATATTGATTGTATCTCCCCCGGCCACAAAAGATTGTAATATTGTCTCTGAATACTCGGTTCTTGATTGTAATGAACAAGTATGTAATAAGAAATTCGTATATTGTATGTGGACTACTGAAATAAAAATATTGTGAGAAGCATTCACGTCTGAAATGAAACCCATCTGAGAACGTAAATCTCCTGAAACATGATTTCTGAGCATATGAACTGTGGAAATGAACATTTAATTAAAGAGGTTTGATTGTCATAAGATACATCGCAACTGTGTAAATTAACAATTCATTAAAGAGGTTTGTCATAACATACATTGGAACTGTGTGCATTAACAGTTAACTAAAGAGGTTTGATTGTCATAACATACATCGGAACTGTGTAAATGAACAATTAATTAAAGAGGTTTGATTGTCATAAGATACATCGGAACTGTGTAAATGAACAATTAATTAAAGAGGTTTGACTGTCATCGATTTCGGAACGATGTGAATTAAAAGTTACAGAGGTTGTACTCTGTCATAAGATATATTTCTGTCTTCATATGTAAGACTCTGTTCTTTATGTCGTGTTGTTTCCTTTTGAGTTCAACTGCTTTTTAACAAAGACTATTAATGGTTTATTACACATAGCGTCACAATACTCGAATTGGATAGCTCTGATTTATGTCATATGCACCGTATTCGGCGCTGAATGAACATAGATAGATAGATTAATGGCTTATAGCATTGTTTCACAAACACCGGGCTCCAATAGATTGTCCTTGAATTGTACAGTAATTTATGAATATATATAATTTGTTTGGACCGGATCCTGGTCTTTCACATTGGTTATATTGTCCAGGATACAATCTCACAGACGTTGAAAAACAGATTTAGAGTTAGGCTACAATTTTGGCTATGAAATAACCGACTTCAGCATGCGTTTTAGCCTTTTTACCCTATGGAATGAGAAAACGAACTTTACTCCAAATAGTCTTAGTATACCATTTAGACATGCATGGTATATAATTGAGCTACTATTATTTATTCTCTCTTCATGACCGGAAAATTACATCAGACATATTAGACAGGTTAGACATATTAGACAGGTTAGACATATTAGACAGGTTAGACATGTTAGACAGGTTAGACATGTTAGACAGGTTAGACATATTAGACAGGTTAGACATGTTAGACATGTTAGACAGGTTAGACAGGTTAGACAGGTTAGACATGTTAGACATGTTAGACAGGTTAGACATGTTAGACATGTTAGACAGGTTAGACATGTTAGACATGTTAGACAGGTTAGACATGTTAGACATGTTAGACATGTTAGACATGTTAGACAGGTTAGACATGTTAGTCAGGTTAGACATGTTAGTCAGGTTAGACATGTTAGTCAGGTTAGACATATTAGACAGGTTAGACATATTAGACAGATTAGACATATTAGACAGGTTAGACATATTAGACAGGTTAGACATATTAGACAGGTTAGACATATTAGACAGGTTAGACATATTAGACAGGTTAGACATATTAGACAGGTTAGACATGTTAGACATGTTAGACAGGTTAGACAGGTTAGACATATTAGACATGTTAGACATATTAGACAGGTTAGACATATTAGACAGGTTAGACATATTAGACAGGTTAGACATATTAGACAGGTTAGACAGGTTAGACAGGTTAGACATATTAGACAGGTTAGACATATTAGACAGGTTAGACAGGTTAGACAGGTTAGACATATTAGACAGGTTAGACATATTAGACAGGTTAGACATATTAGACAGGTTAGACATATTAGACAGGTTAGACATATTAGACAGGTTAGACATATTAGACAGGTTAGACATATTAGACAGGTTAGACATATTAGACAGGTTAGACATATTAGACAGGTTAGACATATTAGACAGGTTAGACATATTAGACAGGTTAGACATATTAGACAGGTTAGACATATTAGACAGGTTAGACATATTAGACAGGTTAGACATATTAGACAGGTTAGACATATTAGACAGGTTAGACATATTAGACAGGTTAGACATGTTAGACAGGTTAGACAGGTTAGACAGGTTAGACAGGTTAGACATATTAGACAGGTTAGACATATTAGACAGGTTAGACATATTAGACAGGTTAGACATATTAGACAGGTTAGACATATTAGACAGGTTAGACATATTAGACAGGTTAGACATATTAGACAGGTTAGACATATTAGACAGGTTAGACATATTAGACAGGTTAGACATATTAGACAGGTTAGACATATTAGACATATTAGACAGGTTAGACATATTAGACAGGTTAGACATATTAGACAGGTTAGACATATTAGACAGGTTAGACATGTTAGACATGTTAGACAGGTTAGACAGGTTAGACATGTTAGACAGGTTAGACAGGTTAGACATATTAGACAGGTTAGACATGTTAGACAGGTTAGACAGGTTAGACAGGTTAGACATGTTAGTCAGGTTAGACATGTTAGACAGGTTAGACATATTAGACAGGTTAGACAGGTTAGACATGTTAGTCAAGTTAGACATGTTAGTCAGGTTAGACATATATCAACAATTCACAGTCAAGTTCATGTAATCTCTTGTTATTTCTATTGTGCCCCGTGGGTTCTTTCTATTCACTTCTTCTTGTTCTTTATATTCACTTCCTCTTGTTCTTTCTAATCAGTTCATATAGTCCCTGTTATGCAGTTCCTCTCATTCTGTATATTTAATCCCTAGCGTTCGTTTTATTCAGTCCTTCTTCTTCTGTCTATTCAATTCATCTCGTTGCTTCTATTCAGATAATCGTGTTCCTTCGATTCATTTCCTCTTGCTAATTCTAGTTAATTTCCCGATTTCTTTCTATCCAGTTCGTCTTGTTCTTCTTATTTATATTCTCCCGTTATTTATATTCAGTTTATCGTGTTCTTTTTATTCAGTGCCGCTTGTTCTTTCTATTCAGTCCCTTCTGTTTCTTTCTATCAATCCATCTAGTTCTTTATTTTCAAGTCATTGTTTACGTTCGATTCAATCCATCTAGTCCTTCTTTTCTATTCAATTTCTCTTCTTCCTTCTGATCAATCGCTCATTTTATTTAAATTCAATTCCTCTTGTTCTTTATATTGAACTCCTCTTGTTCTTGTTTCAGTTCCTCTTGTTCTTTCTATTGAACTCCTCTTGTTCTTGTTTCAGTTCCTCTTGTTCTTTCTATTCATTTTCTAATTTTCTATCTATTCAGCACCCCCCCCCCAACTGTTCTCTGTATTGAAATCATCGTGTTCTTTCTATTTAGTCCCTCGTGTTGTGTCTTTAATCTCGTTCTTTCTGTTCAGTACATCCTGTTCTCTCTACTCGGTGCATACTGTTCCTTCTATTAAATCAATCGTGTTCTTTTTTCTCGGTTCTTTCTACTTTGTTCTCCCATTTCTTTCTGTTAAGTTCTCCCAATTCTTTTTAAAAATTTAGTTTACCGAGTTCTTTCTATTCAGTTGTGACTAGTTTTAGTAGTACGCGAAACCATTCATCTATTAAATGCAAACACATCTAGTTAAGAGTAAAACTAATGAAAGTTTTTATGACCGTTCAGCTATGATGGTACATGTCTCCACACTCCAGCTGGTAGGATCAAAAGAACGATGTGTCAGTGTTGTTCGGTTCATATATTTTATCTATAAACTCGTAACACGTGAGTGTGATAGGGGCACGATATTTGATACATCAACCAACAGAGTCCTGCATTGTTTACTGTACCATACTGGATGCATCAACACACAGAGTCCTGAATTGTATACTGTACCATATTTGATGCATCAACCAACAGAGTCCTGCATTGTTTACTGTACCATATTTGATGCATCAACACACATAGTCCGGCATTGTTTACTATCTTCAACAACGCGGACGCATGAAGACAAATCTTCTCTTGCCCAGTACTTGATGTTGTCTGTCCATACTTCCGTTTGTTCTCCTCTGCTGCTTCTTCCACCTTGTGCAGCTTCCTGAAGCTTTATTTTTGACAAGGAATCATGTATATACTAGCTCCTATTGAAAACGTGTTTTTTTCACATACCCACCATTAAAATATATGTGACACACTAGCCACTGTATGTATGTTAACTACATGTTTAAAATCTATCAAAACGTACATATCATTCACGTCCTCCTCCAGAATAGTCCTGTACGCTGAGTTTGTACAGCGTAACTCAGCTTTGCTGATGCAGATGATCAGTGATCATCATCAGGTGCGATACCGGCTGGGGTAGGCGATCATGGTTCTCCACAGCTCTCTTGTCTCCAGTATTATGTTTTTCCCTGCTGTGCCAGGTTGTCAAACTGTCTAATATTTTCTCACGTTATCGCCCACTGTTTTTGTTACATTCAATCTTGCCTGTTGTGACTATGTTCTCCAAACCTCCTTGTCTCATGAAGTGGCCAAAAATATTAGATGGTCTTATCTTATATTATTGATTAAGTTCCGTTTCGCATTTGACTCTTTCAACACTTCCACATGAGTTTTTCTTATGCAGTCCATGATATGCTTTAGCATTCTTCTATAGAACCACATCTATGTTGCCTCTAATTTCCCACTTTCCAGTTGTTTATTTTCCAAGACTGTAGAAGACATTCCCACATATTGATTAGTGATAACTTTGTAAATACTCTATATCGCTAGCCAATTAAATTGATATAAAAAATATCCGATTAGCCAAGATAATAGATGGTGTTTTTGGGATCTGCGGGTAGGACATTTTATAGAGAAGGTCTTTGTTCATCACTTCATCATTTTACAATTTATTTTTAACTTCTGGACTTACCCCCATGTTTGTAACTCACGCATTCATATATTTTAGTCATCACATTATTCTAAATTGTCCACACTCCTTGGCGACGCGGAGATGAAATAGTCTGCCTAAAATTTATTTCGATTTCATATACAGATTTTTCGACCAAACTTCCGACGTATTGCATTATGGGTTAGTGTCGGTCGATATCTTACAAATAAATTTTCACATTTCTAGTATAAATTCATCTACTTTTCAAAATCGTTAGATGTGAAATGTTTTGAAATTTTCCAACTTATTTAGTATGACAATTTAAGGAACAGTTATTTCAAAGTGGCAATTTATTTTATACGCACTCTGTGAATGCCTAACAAGAGTAGGTACAACTTATGTTACCTCTGCACTCTTTGACTTATCGGTAAATGACTACGAGAACAAACGCCTTCGGTTAAACCAATACCTGTTTAATATGGAACAGAACATCGCACGTGTTATGTTAGTGATTTTGTTCACCGGATCATTAAATATTGTTGTAATTCTACTTCTCTGTAGATTACGATCGTGCAGATAGTCAGTGTTGCCAGACTAAAGATGGCATTAAAGGTAAACACTACTTCAGAAAAATAAAACGAAAAGTCAACAAACTCAAACAATATTGTTCTTACACGAATATTATCCCTACATCTGTTATGATCTTTACTGTTTTCACTTGATCACATTTTGTATATATAACGTATTACAAGATGAAATTCATTTAGTATTTTAGGGACTTTTCCTATTGTATACTTGTCTAGGTTCTTAATTACATATTCACATCAATATTACCAATAATTATTGCAATAATGAATTGAATGTAGCAGCTTATGGACAGATACATTAACATAGTTCAGGCATGCTACAGACGGAACAGAGGTACTATGTCATATGTACTATTTAGTATGTGCTATGTAATATCTACTATGTATTATGTAATATGCACTACGTACAATGTAATATGTATTGTGTACTAAGTAGTATGTCCTATGGAGCACTTCTTCAATATGAGAAGATGTGATCAGATCTGCGTCTTTAAGTAGGCAACACACGGACGATTGTAAGAGCTATTTCATGTCAGTATTATTTTCTGTAGACCTACTTATAGTAAGTAGCCTACTACTACATCAAGTATCGTATGTTCTATTTCTATGTGTACTACTACTAAATCAAGTATCGTATGTTCTATTTCCATGTGTACTACTAAATCAAGTATCGTATGTTCTATTTCCATGTGTACTACTACTACATCAAGTATCGTATGTTCTATTTCTATGTGTACTACTACATCAAGTATCGTATCTTCTATTTCTATGTGTACTACTACTACATCAAGTATCGTATCTTCTATTTCTATGTGTACTACAACTACATCAAGTATCGTATCTTCTATTTCTATGTGTACTACTACTACATCAAGTATCGTATATTCTATTTCTATGTGTACTACTACTACATCAAGTATCGTATATTCTATTTCTATGTGTACTACTACTAAATCAAGTATCGTATGTTCTATTTCCATGTGTACTACTAAATCAAGTATCGTATGTTCTATTTCCATGTGTACTACTACTACATCAAGTATCGTATGTTCTATTTCTATGTGTACTACTACATCAAGTATCGTATCTTCTATTTCTATGTGTACTACTACTACATCAAATATCGTATCTTCTATTTCCATGTGTACTACTACTACGTCAAGTATCGTATGTTCTATTATCGTGGTATGAGAATTAAATTCAGAATATATTTGTTATTGCCAAAAAACACTTCGATATTTGTTGACATTACACATTCATCTGCCTCCTCACAAAAGAAACAATAATATAATTATTAGATTCCTATTACTCGCCGTCATAAAAGACCGGTGTTAATGGTGATCGTGTTTTGATATTCACCTGATTGATTTATTGCTATTAACCGAGATTTTGATTGATTTTTGGCTGTAATAATTACTAAGAGTTAAAATCAGCATCTAACGAAAACCAAACTATTTATTCAAGATAGTGTTTTGAAATTACGTAAATAGTGGGTTACAAGTAACGTGTGTGCACATACCTTGCACTAAACCAACAAAATACCACGAAAGACAAATCAACTCTTAGAAAAAAAACCTATACTTCTATAATGTCGGATTTGTGAAATGTAGCTTAGAAAAACAAATATGGCAACCAAGCTCAACGAATTCAATTAACCTCTCTCATATTATAGTGACTTAATTTATCTATCTATATCTCAGTATGCATGTCTTGCTGTTTTCCTGTCCATTTATCTGTCTTTTTGCCTGTCCATTTATATATATATATATATATATGTTAATCTATCTATCGATTGATCTATCTAATCTATCTAATCTAATATATCTATCGATCTATTGGTATATCGATCTATCTAATCTTCGTCAATTTTTCTCATTTTTATGGCAGGAAATCATCATGGCTAACCGGGTGTGCCAATTAGTGAACTGTTTTCCTTTCCACTAGCTGCCCAAGAGAATGCAGACTCAAAGATCTAGTCAGATGTTTATTATATGTTCTTAGATGTTCTCCAAAAAAGATACCGTCGAATACGGATGTGTTGGGCCATTGGCGCAAATAAAACGGCAACAACGCATTTCCATTCTCTCGACTACATTTAACTGGAAATCTTGTAGGATCATTGTCATATTACAAGAGAAATCCAGCGACAGTTTGAGAATGAAATATGAAGAAGAAGAAGACAAAAAGGTACACTTTTTTCCCCTCACCCCTGGTCATCCTTATTTATTTTATTCTTTAAATATGTACGCTATAATCTCTAGCACCACCTTCTTGACTCTGTAGAGACTACATGACTGACTGTATTTAGTCGTATCAATCTCATTTTTTTCATTACTGTGCCTGCCACCAGCCACATTATTGACCAGCAATGGGTCTGACATCTTGTAGCAACGTACCCATTCATGATCAAGGTTTATATTCATGTAATACTTTGTACAACCGAAAAGTTTAGTATAGACCGATTATTATTTTGGTAAAATTAAATATGTTGTGGACGCCTTAGAGTAACACTCTGTGAGTTCACATTTGAGTCATCATCACCCAAGTGTCACTGTTTGAGTTCACATTTGAGTCAGTATCACCCGAGCGTCACTATGTGAGTAAATATTTGAGTCAGTATCACCCGAGCGTCACTGTGTGAGTAAATATTTGAGTCATCATCATCTGAGTGTCATTGTGTGAGTAAATATTTGAGTCAGTATAGCCCGAGCGTCACTATGTGAGTAAATATTTGAGTCAGTATCACCCGAGCGTCACTGTGTGAGTAAATATTTGAGTCAGTATCACCCGAGCGTCACTATGTGAGTAAATATTTGAGTCAGTATCACCCGAGCGTCACTATGTGAGTAAATATTTGAGTCAGTATAGCCCGAGCGTCACTATGTGAGTAAATATTTGAGTCAGTATCACCCGAGCGTCACTATGTGAGTAAATATTTGAGTCAGTATCACCCGAGCGTCACTGTGTGAGTAAATATTTGAGTCAGTATCACCCGAGCGTCACTGCGTGAGTAAATATTTGAGTCAGTATCACCCGAGCGTCACTGCGTGAGTAAATATTTGAGTCAGTATCACCCGAGCGTCACTGTGTGAGTAAATATTTGAGTCAGTATCACCCGAGCGTCACTGTGTGAGTAAATATTTTAGTCAGTATCACCCGAGCGTCACTGTGTTAGTAAATATTTGAGTCAGTATCACCCGAGCGTCACTGTCTCTGCTTCTATTTCCGTTTAATGCTCGATGACTTTCTGGAATGGACAGACGCTTTCTCAAGCACCCTCTTGTTATTCATGTCACAAAGCCCCCAATCGCACTTGTCCATTTTTCTGTTGATTGAAAAATCTGTATATATGAATGGGTCTTGCTATTTTGAAGACAGCTGATCAAATTCTTGCTCCGTTACCTCTGTCCTCATACCAGACTCTTCCCAATAATTTTTACCACGTTGTCTACATATACACATATACACTCTGCAGAATTCTCATCTAAACACACCATCACACCACATAATGTTGCTCTATCACGCATATCTACAGTAGAAATTCTAGCAGGATGTAAGTAAACATCCGTTCTGTGGAGAACGTTTTTGACCTATGAAAGTAGTCTCCAAGTCACACTAACCCTCTTTCGTGCCACAACGAGAGACTACTTCGTTCTTTCCATTGGTTGGCGGCACTGAGTAGCTTCTAACAGTGACACTCACTAGAATAGGTCGATGGCGTATTTCCGTCGACAGGTCAGAAAAGGACTCCACAGATGGGATGTTTACATGCGATCTGTCAAGACCTGTATATTTTTAGTTGTGCGTGGTTCGATTATCTTCGTCTTATCATGAAAAATCAATCGCTATGTATTGAACAGGACTGATTTCACAAATGTATTTCATATATATTTTATTCGATTTTCCCACTATATCATGTGTTCAACCATTGTCTTATAGAAAGATAACATATATCATGTGTTCAACCATTGTCTTATAGAAAGATAACATATATTATGTGTTCAACCATTGTCTTATAGAAAGATAACATATATCATGTGTTCAACCATTGTCTTATAGAAAGATAACATATATTATGTGTTCAACCATTGTCTTATAGAAAGATAACATATATCATGTGTTCAACCATTGTCTTATAGAAAGATAACATATATCATGTGTTCAACCATTGTCTTATAGAAAGATAACATATATTATGTGTTCAACCATTGTCTTATAGAAAGATAACATATATCATATGTTCAACCATTGTCGTATAGAAAGATAACATATATTATGTGTTCAACCATTGTCGTATAGAAAGATAACATATATTATGTGTTCAACCATTGTCTTATAGAAAGATAACATATATCATGTGTTCAACCATTGTCTTATAGAAAGATAACATATATCATGTGTTCAACCATTGTCTTATAGAAAGATAACATATATCATGTGTTCAACCATTGTCTTATAGAAAGATAACATATATCATGTGTTCAACCATTGTCTTATAGAAAGATAACATATATCATGTGTTCAACCATTGTCTTATAGAAAGATAACATATATTATGTGTTCAACCATTGTCTTATAGAAAGATAACATATATCATGTGTTCAACCATTGTCTTATAGAAAGATAACATATATCATGTGTTCAACCTTAACTCACAGGAGGATAACATATTTGTATGTTCAACATAGGCAGGATAATATATATGTTGTTTTCAACTTGTCTTACAATAAGATAAGATATTATTTGTTTTCAACTTGTCTTACAACAAGATAAGATATTATTTGTTTTCAACCTGTCTTACAAGATAAGATATATTTTGTTTTCAACTTGTCTTACAAGATAAGATATATTTTGTTTTCAACGTGTCTTACAAGATAAGATATATTTTGTTTTCAACTTGTCTTACAAGATAAGATATATTTTGTTTTCAACTTGTCTTACAAGATAAGATATATTTTGTTTTCAACGTGTCTTACAACAAGATAAGATATATTTTGTTTTCAACTTGTCTTACAACAAGATAAGATATATTTCGTCCAATCTTTCTCTTACAGTGGTATTACATATATTGTGTATTTAACCGTTCTCTCACCACGACACCATACATTTCGTGTTTACTGGGAAGGTTCCCCTTGGAGACGGTAGGATTACAAATAACGTTTGTAGTTAATTCACAATTCACATCTCAATGAATACACTATAATTATAGGATAAGATTTATTTGTACAAAAAGAAAATAGAAATTATGTGGGCTTGAACAAATATGTAAAAATGTACATGTTGAAAATTGTAAGGTTAGTTATGTAATTTTTTTTTAGAAGATATTAAGTACAAGTCAGTTATAATTAAAAATACATGCATCCTAAGGAGTAGCTATGGCGTATAATACGAATATTAGAATTAATTCTCCAAAATTTCGTACGTGTGGGTGCAATTTCAACTATATTTCGATGCAAAATTTCGTACGTGTGGGTGCAATTTCAACTATATTTCGATGCAAAATTTCGTACGTGTGGGTGCAATTTCAACTATATTTCGATGCAAAATTTCCACATTTTAAGAACTGTAAATATATTATATATACATAGACAGCAATGATCTTAGTATGTGCATCTTAGTATGTGCACCTTAGTATGTGCACCTTAGTATGTGCACCTTAGTATGTGCATCTTAGTATGTGCACCTTAGTATGTGCACCTTATTATGTGCACCTTAGTATGTGCACCTTAGTATGTGCACCTTAGTATGTGCACCTTAGTATTTGCACCTTAGTATGTGCACCTTAGTATGTGCACCTTAGTATGTGCACCTTAGTATGTGCACCTTAGTATGTGCACCTTAGTATGTGCACCTTAGTATGTGCACCTGAGTATGTGCATCTTAGTATGTGCTATAAGGAGCTGCGTAAGAAATATGCATGCAGAATATCATCAATATCGGTTAGTATTTGAAAACGTTGTGAGAGTAAACGTGATAATTATATCAAAATTTTGCAAAATAACTAAAACACATTTAAACAATAAACATACAATTCCTAATCTTAAAAACCCCCTTCAAGGTATGGATACCCTTCAGCTTCAACTTGTGCTTCATCTAGGCCCAACCTCCTCCTCATGGATCTTCTGACGTCTAGGGTTGCCTCGGTAACCTAATTGTGTGGCTTTCACCGTATCTTAGCATCATCTATGATGTCAACTGTCCACTGTTGTCCACAAACACACACTAAACATTGTTGCTATATTTCTTAAAATACTTCACTATCTACCTATATAAAAAAAAACTATTTCAAATACGGTTCATACTACAACAAAGATTTGCAAGTAAAATGTTCGACATTGATAGTCTGTAATTTGATACCAATATCGTCGAACAATAAACAAATCGATATTGTTTTCAATATTCCTTGTGTATCTTCCCATTTATTAAAATAAAATATATGTTTTTCAGTCATTCTCTTTCAGTAATGTAACATTTATTTTCTGTTCAACCGTTCTTTCTCAGAGACAAAATATATTGTGTTTAAACTCTTTTCTGCTCACAATATATGTAAAGAGTTGAGTTTTTCTGTACTGTCAATGTGTAAATATATGACATAATCCATACATATTTCTCTACGAAGATTCGTGTATTGAATCCGCGTAGAGCACTTCGAGGCACTCGAAATGCCCTGGTCATCCACTGCATCCTGAACTACTTCCATACGTCTAGACCTTGTCTTACCACTGGTGTCAAAAATCCGCGACAGAGAGATGTTGATGACTAATGCACCACTTCCTCACGTTAATCCAATTACAGATAAATCTACAGTTCTATTTTAGCTCTTACAGCTGACGGAAATTGAACCAGGTCTGTTCTAGCAGCACCGAATCGCTTTGCAGCACAGGTAAACAGGTTTTCCGTACTTGACCAACCACATCCCCCAAAAAAATGTGGCGCGGTCAAGACTTTCAGCCTGTGTACTCAAGTCCACAGACGCAACCACATGCGTGTCATACGTCTTCAGTCAGAAAACTTTGGGAGGGTAGAGAAACATCAAGTCATGTGCAACGGCCATAGTGATCACTTGGATAGAACAGGGGCATCTTCAAGTGCTAATATCCCTAAACTCTTCCTCCTTCAACTATTTTTCTATATAGCCGTCACTAGTGGATCATAATCGCTGTTCGCAAGTACAAGCAAACACACCTCCGAAACAACGTCGGAGTTTAAAATCAGAGAAGCCGGCATGTGCCCATAGCTTCTGATGTATGGGTCTATACCCTGCCCAGTATGTAAAGTCTGGATGCGGCGAACTGCGTAATAGAGCCCTTCTAACCGGGCAGAAAGGCATCATTCAAGTTATCCTCGTAGAGCGTCAAAAAGCACGGTAAGATAGTAAGGCACCCTAGTCATCTACTGCACCCCGACACACACTCAGTCGTCTTGACTCGTCTTGCCACTGAGATCATATGTGTAGGGACGAGAGAGTGAAGCTGACGACACTGCGCAACCCTCCCTCACTTTTATCAAATTGTCATCGCGCACTTCATGGTTTTCATCATCATCTCATCCATCATCACACAAAAAGTCATGCAGCGATGGGTGAGTGGTAAAGTGGCAGGTCTGGATATACTGTCAGCCATAGTCACAAACCTGCACGTAGGCGGCTCAGACATGTGGTCGTTCTCCAGTGGCACTGAGTCACCTCTGGAGTCCTGCAGCCGTCTTGGAGGCTGAACAGCCATATGCAGGAAAGCATTGCTCACCTCTTAGTCAGAGGAAGGGGGTAGAAAAGGTGTTCTAAACATTACATGCATGACCGTGATCCAGGCCAGCATACCGCGGCTGACGGGGATCCCTACTTTGCGGTAAAAATTACAAGAAAACAAGGACAATTAATGTGAGTCCACTCACAATTGGCGCATGAAAAGTGCGCACACTACAGGACCGCGTAATGATCGCACAGTCAGAAAGATGTACCGCAATTGTAGCGAAAGAGCTAGCAAGGTACAAATTTGGCATGTCTGTCCTCAGCGAGACACGACTATCTGAGGAAGGTGAATTTGTGAATCCAGGGGCTGGATATTATTTATTCTGGGTTGACAAAAAAATAAAGAAGTGAAATGTAAAGCTGGAGTTGGCTTTGCAATTACATCTAACAGAGCCAGAAAAATAAAGAGCATTAGTGACCGTCTGATTACTTTTCGCCTTCCACTTTCTAAAAAGCGTCATGGAACATTCGTTAACGTATATGTCCCGACTATGACGAACCCCCATGAACAGAAAGAGAATCTATGATGACCTGAACAAAAATCATACAGGGGACCCACAAATCTGACAAACTCATCATCCTTGGTGACTTTAACGCACACGTTGCTTCGGACTGGGCGTCCTGGGATGGTGTGCTGGAGAAGCATGTCATTGGAAAATCCAATATAAATGGGCAGCAACTGCGCCAAACATACACATGATTTAACCGGTGAATACGATTTTATGTTATATAAGTGTTGTGTCTGTATCTACAATCATTTACTATATAAAGATATGATGTTGTCAGCATCAATCGACCTCCTTTATATCTCCAGGAGACCTGGTATCAAATATCTTAGGTTGGAGTGGCCTAAGACATATTAGTGATTTTACAATTGTACGCCACCTTATGAGAATGAAGCCAAATCAAATACCAATAAGTGTATATAATACAAGAATAACCGGGCGTAAAGCCAAAAGTAGACCACGAAAACGGTGGATAGAAAAGATTCAGATAACCTTGAACAAACATGGACTAAATGCAACCTTGGCGACACATCTGGCCTTGAAACGACAGCTTAAGATACCACCCCTACGCTTAACGGCAAGTGTGAATGCGATCAACAATCATTCACCTGGGATAGACAACAGACAATAGACAATTGACAATTGTTTCAAATTAAACTGGAAAATTGAATATCGGATGATCGGACTACGAATCTAGGGCACTAATGAATAAGCTAACGCTTCCACATAAGTAAAATAAACAAATGACAAAAGAAAATAATATATAACACAAAAATATCGATAACAATAAAATAAAAAATATAATACTAAACAAACTACAGGTTTACATGAAAAAGAAAAACAGATCATAAACTAATTAGTTGCAATAATGTCACACTATCTTAAACTTACGATGTCATACCATGATGGCTGGGCAATCCTGATGAAGTTCTCTATAGAAATTATAACTACCATCCAGACGCTGATGAATGGACAGAAATAAGACAGAAAGACGGTTATCTCGCAGATGCCTTCAGTGTTCATCAGCCGTGACAGTCCTACTATTACAGTGATAAGGACGCCAAATACTGCTAGGGAGCGAGTTGCCAGGTATAGGCAGCATGAGATCCTCCTGTGGAGATTTGGTAATGTAAAATAAATTGGATTTCATCAAAAGAGATACATGATACATCAAAGGAGATACATAATGCATCAAAGGAGATACATGATACATCAAAGGAGATACATGATACATCAAAGGAGATACATGATACATCAAAGGAGATACATGATACATGAAAGGAGTTGCATAATACATTAAGGAGATACATGATACATCAAAGGATTTGAGTATGTGTGCGTATTCATATGTCAATTCATGCTTGTGTGGATGCATTTACATACATATATGCGTGTACGTCTGTGGGCAAATTCCGTATATCTATGCATTGACTGTTGTATATGCGCGCGCGCACACACACACACACACATGCGCGCGTGTATGTGCATATGTATATGTCTGTATGTGTATTTGTTTATTCTATTTATGTATTTATTTGTCAATATCCATTGCCGTACTGGAGAAAATTGGTGCAGTAAAATGTGAGGACCACCGAACAATCAGCCGTGCCATCATGATGACCAAGATCATATATCGTGTAAATATGAGACGAAAAAGAGGAAAATTAAAACCAGAAATTGCAAAAGAGCAATATAGATTTGTGGAAGTAAAATGCACATGAACATAAGTAGCCACTCAGTGACGGAACTGTTCTATGACTTTTGCGGCCAGAATATGACTTATTAACCATCTGCGAACTCTTAGTCACGTACATAACTCTAACTGCATTTCAAAAGTGGATGTAACAGATGGTCATCTTCCCTTCTGATGGATGCACAACAACATATCTATGTTACATATCAACCGTATTGTTTTCAGCATTGTTTACTAAACCCAGTTTCCAATTCCCGTTGAACTACTGACAAATTTCACTCGCCACTAATTGTCGATGATGTCTATATTGGTATCCCGCATCTTCCTATATGTCGATGTGTGATCTTAATATAAACATTTGGAATGTATCTGTGCACAGTTGGCATCGTTATCGTGAAGCATTTACTTAATTAGGTTTGACTCATATATCTCAATTTCTTTTAGCATTCCACCTGACCTGGTTTAATTTGTCTCTACCGATGATGCGTAAGATTTACATCAGCACTATTATTGTTTTGAATTAAGCATGATTGCGCCTTTTATTATTTACAAAAATACGATAACATATGCTTGTAAGACCATCTCATTGTATTAGTTGTATGTGTTTATTTCGGGCTCATTATGAGTTTTCGATAAATGTCTATTTTGAAATGTAACGTGGAAAAAGCCCTTGTTCGTTTAATTATTATTATTTCTCATTGACTAACTTCACTAATGATTACTTTTCCATGACCAGGATTAAAGAATAGGCTTTGAAATGAGGTGTTGTTAAAAGTGGACTTTTTTAGAGCGCGCAGAAAAATGATAGTCAACCGCAGAGGACCGGTACTGTCAAATGAAATGTAATGGCGGATACACTCAGGGAGAGATCGGAGAAAATATGGACTAGCACATAAGTGATGGTGGTGACCCGATGACTAAATAACAAAAGTTAGTCTATATATATATATATAAATAATGAAACATTAAAAGGACTTAAAATAATGAAACATTACAAGGACTTAAAATAATGAAACATTGCAAGGACATAAAATAATGAAACATTACAAGGACTTAAAATAATGACGCACATCATAATTTTGCTATTTCTTAGTTATATTAGTAATTAGTGATAATACTTCATCGTAGCTGTCATCGCTTCTTATGTTTGTTAGTTTGGTACTCTGCACAATCTGGTAGCTGTCATCGCTTCTTATGTTTGTTAGTGTGGTACTCTGCACAATCTCGTAGCTGTCATCGCTTCTTATGTTTGTTAGTTTGGTACTCTGTACCTTGTCGTAGCTGTCATCGCTTCTTATGTTTGTTAGTGTGGTACTCTGTACCTTGTCGTAGCTGTCATCGCTTCTTATGTTTGTTAGTGTGGTACTCTGCACCATCTCGTAGCTGTCATCGCTTCTTATGTTTGTTAGTGTGGTACTCTGCACCATCTCGTAGCTGTCATCGCTTCTTATGTTTGTTAGTTTGGTACTCTGCACCTTGTCGTAGCTGTCATCGCTTCTTATGTTTGTTAGTTTGGTACTCTGCACAATCTCGTAGCTGTCATCGCTTCTTATGTTTGTTAGTTCGGTACTCTGCACAATCTCGTAGCTGTCATCGCTTCTTATGTTTGTTAGTTTGGTACTCTGCACAATCTGGTAGCTGTCATCGCTTCTTATGTTTGTTAGTGTGGTACTCTGCACAATCTCGTAGCTGTCATCGCTTCTTATGTTTATTAGTTTGGTACTCTGCACCATCTCGTAGCTGTCATCGCTTCTTATGTGTGTTAGTTTGGTACTCTGCACAATCTGGTAGCTGTCATCGCTTCTTATGTGTGTTAGTTTGGTACTCTGCACCTTGTCGTAGCTGTCATCGCTTCTTATGTTTGTTAGTTTGGTACTCTGCACAATCTCGTAGCTGTCATCGCTTCTTATGTTTGTTAGTTTGGTACTCTGCACAATCTGGTAGCTGTCATCGCTTCTTATGTTTGTTAGTTTGGTACTCTGCACAATCTCGTAGCTGTCATCGCTTCCTATATTTGCTAGTGTTGTACTCTGCACCTTGTCGTAGCTGTCATCGCTTCTTATGTTTGTTAGTGTGGTACTCTGCACCTTGTCGTAGCTGTCATCGCTTCTTATGTTTGTTAGTGTGGTACTCTGCACAATCTCGTAGCTGTCATCGCTTCTTATGTTTGTTAGTGTGGTACTCTGCACCTTGTCGTAGCTGTCATCGCTTCTTATGTTTGTTAGTGTGGTACTCTGCACAATCTCGTAGCTGTCATCGCTTCTTATGTTTGTTAGTTTGGTACTCTGCACCTTGTCGTAGCTGTCATCGCTTCTTATGTTTGTTAGTGTGGTACTCTGCACAATCTCGTAGCTGTCATCGCTTCTTATGTTTGTTAGTTTGGTACTCTGCACCTTGTAGTAGCTGTCATCGCTTCTTATGTTTGTTAGTGTGGTACTCTGCACAATCTCGTAGCTGTCATCGCTTCTTATGTTTGTTAGTTTGGTACTCTGCACCTTGTAGTAGCTGTCATCGCTTCTTATGTTTGTTAGTGTGGTACTCTGCACAATCTCGTAGCTGTCATCGCTTCTTATGTTTGTTAGTGTGGTACTCTGTACCATGTTAAATACCTTCTAACATTTTGCTTATTATTTATGTACTAATGTACAAGTAGGGTACCGTTCGGATGGTGTCAAGATCATATTGGGAGATGTCTGCACTAAGAGATAGATTCATTGCTGAAAGATTTGTGTCGTATACGCATCATCCGGTATGGGAATGGAGATCTAAAATAGCTTCTTTGAAACAGATGCAGTCAGGGACAATATGCCTACGCCATGAGTGGATTCCAGTTTCACACCAGGAGTGTTTACAATTGATATTATACTCTGGTTATACTGGAGTTAAGGAAAATTGAAGTCATTAAAGACTGACCCCAAGTGTACAAATATCAGAATAGATGACATCGTGAAAGTGGGACTTGAAATCCCGATATATTCATCTGGTGTATGACAACAGTGTGATAGGCGACACCACTATTAAGTGATTGAAAATGGTATACATTTCACACTTTTTAAGAAATCTGCACCGATGCTAAATGTAAAGTAACTTGTAACGTCATTCACAGCCTGCTTAATCCTGGATACAAAATGGGTGCCATAATCATAAGATTGTTTGAGATGTACAATTCTGTTATAGTTGCGAGGACGACTGCCGGTGACTATTTTCGCACCACACACTGATAGTCTCCCCACCTCCCCACATACCAATTTTCGCATCATAAACTATAGATCGATTAGACATGAGATATAATTTGTGGAAAACAATTTGCTTATATTTTGTTTCACGTCCCGAACAAGATCTGGACTCTTCTCCTAGAAGAGAACAAGACATAACTCCAAATACTCAAATTACATCTGCCTACATTGAATTATCCGTTTCCTGGCGAAGTATTGCACACTTGAATACAATTTTCAACCATAATTAAGAGGTTTGCGCACACTTACACCACACACATATCAGATAGTTACAACATAGAGTGAATACAATTCAACCTATTGAACATGATTATATATCACCTATCTCTAGCATCAGTACAACTCAAACGCAATTACACGAGTTCAGGAGATATAAATCAATGTAGTTAGTCTCGGTGGTAGAGACTGGAGTCTGACTATACATATGTCCACTATGTTTATTGGACAAAGTAGATAACTGATGTAGACAGCAAGGTAAACAGTCTCCGCCTGGTGATTAGTCTGTTTCTGTAAATAGAAGATAGCGGGAAAGCTCCACAACATAAAAACCAACAGGCAGATCAATATACAAAACAGAAGTTATTGGTCAATTCGTGTTTAATAAATGCAAAGTTGAAACAAAAAACCTCGTACATCTGCACCAATAATGATCAAATTGTCAGAGGAATATGCGACATGGTGGAGAGTGTCGCACAATAGCAGAAATAACAAGCAATAACAAATATCATAATGTATTATTGTCACTGATTCTTCTTCTTCTGCGTTCGTTCTCAAACTCCTGCAGATTAGCAGGATGTAGTCCGGAGAACGGAATGCGTTGTGTCATGTTTTACATCATTGCTGCGATCTCTTCGCCATTCGGCCTGACACATCCGATTTAAGCATGACTTTGGGTCACTGACCCTATATGGGATGGGACAGCCAACTCCATCCCATAACCTCCTTAGTCGTCTTTTACGACATGCTTGGAAGGTAAACAGTGTTGCTATTCTTTGCTCACCTTTCGAGCACCGTCAACTCATAGGCGTTGTCACTGATTTATAACTAATATCACAATGAAAACACGTCGAATATGAGATACGCCTTTGAGGAATCTGACGTTTAGCTATAATTTTAATAGTAAAGTAAAATAACACATATAATTTATTAATGCCGTAGGGATGTGAGATGTTGAGAGAATGAGGGCGGTAGCCTTCTCCTCTTCTTCGCAGTCTTTACTTCCCGGATTAATCCAGTACCATTTAAAGCTGGGCCGACGCGGCAGCCGTTGCGATCTGAAAAACATGTCCGTATCAAATAGATAATGCATCCCAGCACCACTTAAATGCGAAGTCAGTGCACTAACCACTGCGCTACGCAGCTCCCTTTAAAAATGCTACTTCTTAATATTTCACTTGTTCCTTACCGATATCATCTGACAGTGTAGAACAAAAAAGAGAATATAATTCATGATGTTTCATAATGAACGTCAGTTCAACCGACGTGAGTGTAGATAAGGATTGAATAGAATAATGAGCTGTCAGTTCAACCGACATGAGCGAAGATAGACTAAAGATATATATTGTGTGTCAGGAAACATCACGACATGTTTTGGGGTGCGAAGGGAACGCATTGCTCTAGGCGGACCCAGGGTTAGCAGATAACCAAGATCCCAAATGTACCTCACGCGGTGCACCCTGGAAACAGAAATACAGCAGCTCGAGCTGATTCTGGCCAAATCATTTGGGGATCGTGTCCGAGAATGTGGAGGTAGCAGATGGAAAGAGATTTGACTGCACAAGAGACAGACAATATCTCCGACACCATCGGCATCACCACATATAGCGACACTTTCGACATACAGTGAAGCTAGTCAGTCCAGTCCGAACATTGGAGGGGCGGCTAATGTAAAATTCACGTAAAGGTAGATGCATGGCGAGACAAATAGATTTCATACCGAGTACAATGAAACAATGAAAGGGCAGAACAGCGCTAGAGGGCAGCGCGAACTGCAAATAGAAAGTGAAAAGTCTCTAGGAAAGGTGAACTACAAGCTCCGTCAGCTCGAGACGAGCATCTAGTTACCTGTGTTTCTTACAGACAGAGACCCAGACCCATCCATTGGTGGCTGGTAAAGCAAGAAGACCTAATCCAACTCTAATGTCGAGCCTTCTTAAACCGGAAATATGCTCGCGAAGAGAAAGGGTTCTGTTCCCGATGGGCTTAGGCAAGAAAGGGACAACGATGGTAGTCTTGGTCCAACTCTACTGTCAAGGTTTCCTATACCGGAAGTACACTTGCAGAGAGAAAGGGTTCCGTACCCGATGGGCTCAGGCACAAAAGGGACAACGATTTAGCCCTGGCCCAACTCTACTGTCAGGTTTTCCTACACCGGAAATACACTTGAAGAGAGAAAGGGTTCAGTACCTGATGGGCTCAGGCGCTATTGGGACAAGGACGCTCAGCTCTAGAACACCTTGCTCTCAAACGCGTGGTGTGAGACTCGAACTCGGACAAGGGGTACACGATGTCAGTGAATGACACCTCGGCTAAGAGGGCGAAAGAGCCAGGGTCCAACTCCTCTGTTGAGTTCTTCCCCTTAAGGAACCAGGCTCACGGATGAGAAACGGTTCAGTACCCAATGGGCACAGGCACAGCACGTCCTATTACACGAGGCGAGTTCATAGACAGTGGAACACCTCGTGTGAGTCAGACGAGAGCAAAAATCGTCTGGGCGAAGAGTCGCCACTAATCGTGCCTGGAGACAGATATAGAGGCTGTCACAGGCTAAGGGTAGCCCACCCGAATTGTCAAGGCATGCCTAAATCGGATGTGCTAGGCCTACAAGGCGCATAACGGTGGCACAACGTAATCAGGCTCCCGGCGGAAATCTCACGGATATCCGTGATGGTTACAATGGAGCGAACGCAAAACAAACAAACAAACGACATGTTTGAAATGCGAGAAATTCGGCAGCACCAGGCAATTAACAATTATTAACACAACAAATTAGCAACAGTGCACACGGATGACGTTTCAAGATGAAGAAAGCCTTCATCTGGACAAACGGCAGCAGACAAAAACAGTACATAGGGGTATATATGTATGGTATGACTATGATATTAATAAAAGAGGGATATAAGCCTGTAAAAGATTAGTAAAGAATAATGTCAAAGAAACTACTAATTTCGAAAAGTAATACTGGCTGCGCATATCGACCATGTGCTAAGTGTTCTGTTATATTTTGATTTATCATCCTTTTTTTTCTCTTTCTCAGTGTTTAATCTTTACTCCATACGTTCTTCTGCTCTAATCATATCTTTTCTTTTCCAAAAGTGTGGGCTTTATATTCCTTCCACCATATCATATTTATTATTTATTTCATAATCTCGTTTCTCATCACGCTTCGACATCAACATTATGCTTTACTTCTCACTTCTTCTCTCTTCTTTATGTATATAAGCGGCGTTCTACCATATCTGTGTCTCTATGTAGTGTTTGTTGCGTGGCTGCTGTTTTCAACGTTTCGACTACAAACCTTCATCAGGACGAAAGACACCATCAACGAATGAACATATTTGTCTGTGTTTCTTGTCGTTAGTATATTTTGTTAGTAATTGGTAACTCTTATGCATATTGTCGGCTTTGTGACTGAGAGATGCAGAGCGTGTCTGTGACGGCTATGGTACCGGGTTCAAATCCACCCGCATGAAGGTGTTCAGCGACGCGATTTGGAAAGCAATTACACACTACTCAATGTATTTATATTACACAGAAAATTACAACTAAATATTTAGGGTTGGTGTCTTCGTCCTTATAACAACCATCATCAGTGACATATTCTTTTCAGAACGCAGCATTCCCTATGAATCTCTTGAATTCTCCGCAGTCTTGAGCAAGTTCTCATGCCTCTTATAGTGACATGAACAGGCATTATTGAGCGTCTTTTGTCCAACAGCGTCTTGGGCGGCCTTTAACCATGTTGCCTTCTATCATCCCCTCCAGTGACAATCTCTCTATGTCGTCGTGTCTCTTAATATGACCGAAAAAAACTAGCTTTTTCTTTATTATTGTGTTTAGAAGCCAGCAATCCTGAACGTTATTATTTTGTAACACCTCCTGGTTTGTTTTTCTTGCTGTCCATTATATTCTCAAAACTCTTCTATAGCACTTTAATTCAAATGATGTTATTCTCTTGGCCATCTTGTTATCTTGACTGTTTTATTTCTTGTCCATGCTTCACATTCATATGAATGTCACAGGAAACACACATGTTCGTAGTAAACACAACTTGGTTCTTATGTCAGTACCCTATCATAGTTCCTTTAGCTGTTTTAATTTTGACCACGCCACTCTTGTTTTCTCTTAATCTCAACTGTGCAGTAACCCGCATTGTTAATATTAGTTCCTAAATACATACAATTTTTCATTTCTTCTACATTTCAGCTCTCAATATTAATTGTGGGTCTTGATTTAGTTTTGTCAGTTGCCATTATTTATGTAGGCTATTTTTCATATTTAAGAACAAGTTTTGCTGTTCGCTGAACTTTTGGATTGACTTAATTATGTTCAGCAGGTCGTGTTTTTATTTGTTGTTAATAGCATATCTAATTTCTAGTATCTACAGTCCAGTAAAGGATACGCTACCAATTTGTTTTTATGTAATATCAATTTCAGTTTTACATCTATATAAAAACTAGATATGCTAGCAGAATATGCACAATGCTGACGCCAGCATGAAACGAGAGAAAGTGTGGATATAATAGACTGAGTCGGCATGTAATAGAAAATATCTAGAAATAATAGATTTTTTCTGGATATAATGAGTCTGGATATAAAATAGTCTGGATATAAAATAGTCTGGATATAAAATAGTCTGGATATGAAATAGTCTGGATATAAAATAGTCTGGATATACTATGTTGAGTTTGGATATAATATAGTGAGTCTGGTTATAATAGATTGAGTCTGGATATAATATACCGGGTCTGGATGTAACAGATTCAGTCTGGATATAATAGATTGCATCTGGATATAATAAATTGAGTCTGGATATTACAGATTGAGTCTGGATATAATAAATTGCGTCCGGATATAATAAATTGAGTCTGGATATAATAAATTGCGTCCGGATATAATAAATTGAATCTGGATATAACAGACTGAATCTGGATATCATAAATTAAATCTGGATATAACAGACTGAGTCTGGATATCATAAATTAAATCTGGATATAACAGACTGAATCTGGATATCATAAATTAAATCTGGATATAACAGACTGAGTCTGGATATAATACATTGAATCTGGATATAACAGACTGAGTCTGGATATAATAAATTGAATCTGGATATAACAGACTGAGTCTGGATATAATAGATTGAGTCTGGATATAACAAATTGAATCTGGATATAACAGACTGAGTCTGGATATAATAAATTGAATCTGGATATAACAGACTGAGTCTGGATATAACAGATTATGTCTGGGTATAATAAAATGAGTCTGGATATACCGTGGTGGGTCTGAATATAATATACTGAGTTTGGATATAGTAGTTTGAGCCTGGATAAAATATACGCTAACATTACATGTTTGTGCTACCCCAGGAAGTTACATACCTGTGCAGTGTCTGCTGTTGTTGTACGTGTGTCGATCGACAGATCTATATTTATATTAGTGCGTTTGTTCCATTCATGCTAAAGACGGGACATGGGGGAGAGATTTTGATTTTCCACGTGTTGCGGTCCACTTCATGCAATTTTAGTTATTGTATTAACTTGCAGCCCATTGTTTTCCTTTCTTTAAGTATGGTGTTTTAAATTTTTAAGAGTAGTTTTAGGTCCTCCTCGTTTTCTTTTACTGTCCGGTGTCCACATAAATGCTTGTTGGTTCACTCTATTTTCAGTCTTAGGATGTGTCCAAGCTAGTCATATCTACGTTTTCTTATGACATTTGATATGTACTATTCTATCAGTCTTTCCTTCAGCGTCCAACATTGTGCATATGAAGTCTCGAAGCGCAGTGGTTAGTGCACGGGCTGTGCATATGAGTGGTCCTGTGTTCATTCCCCAGTTGAGGCGAAAATATTTTTCGGATCGTAATAACTTCCGGGTCCACCCAGCCTTAAATGGGTACCGGATAAATCCGGGAAGTAAAAACGTCAAGGGAGAGAAAATGGCTACCGCCCTCATTTGCAGAGCCTCTTAAATGTGAGATCGTTAACATCTCACACCCCTACGGCATTAATACACGATATAGGAAACTTTATTTATAGTGCATAGTGCAGAAACCAGAGCTCTCCTGTTCAAGCGATATGATGCTACTGTGTGTAATTCCTCTATGTTGTTGGGACCCATAGTCATACCCTCTTTGCCGCCGAAGACGGATGTGTCGGGCCATTGGCGCAAATAAAACGGCGACACAACGCATTTCCATTCTCTGGACTACATCCTTCTGGAAATCTATTAGGACCATGGTCCTGCTACAAGATATCCAGTGGGAGTTTGAGAATGAACGCTGAAGAAGAAGAAGATACCCTCTTTGATGGTTGTTCTGCGAAGAGTCTTTCATCGTTTTCCAGTTTTTCTTTTGTCATCAGGTAACCATTTGAATGTCTGTAGTGGGGGTCTGTTTTCATTCATTCTATGTACATGTTCGATATAAGTTCATTGTTTTCTTCTGATTGTTGTAGAAACATATTCCTGTTTGGTGTCCTCTCTTGAAATGAACTGTTGGTGTAGTTTATTCTTAGATCACTATTTACCACCGAAGATTGATGTGTCGGGTCATTGGTGAAAATAAAACTGCTACACAATACATTTCTATTTTTATGGACTACATCCTGCTGAAAATCTAGTTGGACCATCGTCCTTTTACAAGAGAGATACAGTGGGAGTTTGAGAATGAACACTGAAGAAGAAGATCACGGTTTGGGACAAAGTCGTTCCATTTATGTTCGATAGTTTTCAGAGACATTTGTTGTCGACTGTGTATAATTTTGTTTATCTATTTCTTGAGTCGATTTTCAACTTCTACATCCATAGATCAACACTGGAATAATACAGGAGTTGAATAGTCTTAACGTTGTGTCTCTTCCTAGATCCTTGGATACCCAGGTGTTTGTTAATTTTGTGAAAGTACTCACTGCTATTACCTGCTATACGTGAATTTTTTTTCTTGTGTTGTTAGCTTGCACGTAATACACGTAAGAAATCTTAACTAAATTTACATCTTTTTTAGCAAGGCAGTGTGGTTTAATATGGAAAAAATTGCAGAATGAATGTGCGAGGCAACAGGTGTCAGACGAAAGGACCTGGTTCAAATCCTGTGTGCTACCTTATCAATATTTTGGTGTTGAAAATGTGGTACTTCTGTTTTACGAAAACTAGCCATTTCTGGGAACAATTCCTCATGATTGTGCTTGCAATCTGCAGAGAATTATCTTTAGCATCGCCTTGATATAAAATTAATAACTACATTAATAGTTATGTAATTCTTGCACCACGGTTTCATATTGTCTTTCTTATGAAGTTGCATCATTAATTTGTCCATTTTCCAGGACATATTTTTTTAATCAATATTTTCTGACCAATCGATGTCATAAGGGGGAGAAACTCCTCTCCTGCATGTTTTAGGAATTCCGCTGGAATATTATCAACACATGGTGAATTATTTTCTTGCAATGATCATTGGGTCGTTGACAATTCCTCCCTCAAAATGTTTACATTTCTCTATTATATGTTGCTATTAAACACACTGTCTTTGAATGCTCTTTGCCGAAGACGGATGTATCGATCCATTTGCGAAAATAAAACAGCGACCCAACGCACTTCCATTCTCTGTACTACATATTGCTGGGAATCTAGTAGCATCATAGTCCTGCTACAAAGGAGATCCATCGGGAGTTTGAGAATGAACGCTGAAGACGAAGAAATCTCGAGTCTGGGGCACAATTATGTAGGAACATGGGGCACAATTATGTAGGAACATGGGGCACAATTATGTAGGAACATGGGGCACAATTATGTAGGAACATGGGGCACAATTATGTAGGAACATGGGGCACAATTATGTAGGAACATGGGGCACAATTATGTAGGAACATGAAACATACAATTCATATGTTAGTCATAGAATAGGTTATTATTTGTTATCGGTTTTTTGCCGAAAACGGATATGTCGGGTCATTGGCGCGAATAAAACGGCGACATAACGCATTTCCAACCTCTGCCTACATCCTGCTGAAAATCTAGTAGGATCATGATCCTGCTATAAAGGAGATTGAGCGGGAGTTTAAGAATGAACGCTGAAGAAGAAGAAGAATTTTTTATCATTTATTTATCTCATCGCTGCTGAATCGCTACACAGCTTAACTATTTTTCCGGTGTCCAGTTTGCAGTGATGATGATGCGATAACTAACTAACTAACTAACTATTGTTCCGGTAATATAACATATTCTCTATTTTTATAATGCATTCCAAAACAAATATTAAGACGAGAGGGGAACAATCCTAAAGTAAAATTAACTGTGTACAATACAAAGATTCAAAGATGTCGGAGTATATATGTCGGAGTATATATGTCGGAGTATATATGTTGGAGTATATATGTCGCAGTATATATGAATCTATAACTGTTTACTTAGCATTAAAATAGCAGTTGTACTTATTTTGTCGAGTGAATTTCTGTGGAATGTGAAAAGTAAAAAAAATATGGCGAATATTTCTTCCCTACAATTGAAGAATGTGTTTTGAGGAGTGAGACAACTATAAATTGAAAAATGTGTAAAAGAGAAATTAGTGGTTGAATTAGAGAATCTCAGGAACTATTCGCGTATATACAACTTGATAATTATCGAGTGATAACAATCTATGGGTTTATTCAAATGTCTCTTCATAATCAATAACTCATAACCAAATATTACTGAAAGAAATTAAACTTGAGGCAGACTTTTTATTTAACAGCGATGATTTCATGATATCTTTATTATCGTCAGTCCGTTGTCTTCTTGGTTTGTCCTTTCTCCTCTTCCCTCTATTATTGATTAATCCCTTGAAAATTTCTAGGCACAATATTCCTGTAGGTTGCCATTACTTTCGGGAAGAAACAACCGTTAATCAGGCACCGTAAAGAGAACACATTCATTCTAGTCGGCCATTTTTGCGTAAGCCAAACTAGTATATAGCTTGTGATTTGTGATATTCTGAAGTACAGTTAAATGGAGTTCGAACCATATAAAAATGACGTTGCGTATTACTTCAATTCAAGTCAGTCCCATGTCAGTAAATGGACACCCCCCCCCCTGCATAAATGATATGTGAACAGAACACTGACGACTATAGTCAAAATAATAACGGTAAAAATATAGGGGAAAAAGTGAGCTATAACAACCAATGCTATTAAAAAATATATAACAATCAATAAAAGGTAATACTGCTGGGAAAGGAAACAACATTAGTACTTAGTAGAACACAGGTTTTGTAACAAAACTCTCATTTTCAACAAAACCCGTTTCCATGACCACATGTTTCCACGAACTTTATTGTCACCTTGAACTTCGTATTGTTTACATGTCAATAGTGTCTCTAGTGCTTCTGAGGTGGTGACATTGTTTTTAATGTTTTAATTCTTTTAATTATTTGTTTTATATATTCTTGACCAAGACTCAACGTACGAAACGTTGAAAATGTTTTGTGTACTGTATTTTTAAATTAAATAATTTGTATTTTTTCGTGTCTACACCCTATAGCCCGTTAGTTATATTCCGTATGATGTGTTCAAAATGACATTTCAAAAATATATATTCCGCCTAAGTACCTTTGAAAATATAAGAATATATACGTGTATAATTATTTCTGTATGTATCGTTACTGTTGATTTGAGGAATTTGGTATGATGAGTATCACTAGTGTCCGGCTCTGTGGCGAAGTGGTACCGCGTTCAAATCTCACCACAGGCAATTATTCATCCGGACCGCTCATACAGCAAAGACGAACTACTTAATGTATTGATATTATCTAGAAAATTATGACAACACAAAAATGCTGAGTTGATGGCTATGTCCTCATACGCTATACTAAGTTATGATATAAACTTGTCAGTATTACTAGTATAAATAGGAAGATTAGTTGCAAATGTTACTTCTTGACTTCTGTTGTAAGTTAGGCGTTTCTTCTATTTCATTGAGTGTTATGCGAACTCATGTTTCTTTGCAACGATCTAATGGTTCCTTTGCAACCAACTTTGTTCGTATTTCTGGTATGTTTGTGGAGGTTATCTTGTATATGTTTTAATGGCAATGGTTGGGTACCCTCTAAGTGCGTTAAGCTTTCATGTCAGAAGAGGTAAGTTAATTTAGTGCACCATTTCTATCTTATTCCAAAAAGTATGGGATGAACAGTAATATCCTGAATATGGTTTCTCGGCTACCTAATCTTATTTATGCATTCGATTGAAACATGAAGTTGACTTTTATTTTGTGTTCTGCAATCCCTGCTGGAAAATAATCCATGTCTGCCCGTTGAACATCACAAGGATCATCCTGCTAGCACATAATTCCTTTCGTCTCGTTGAACATCACAAGGATCATCCTGCTAGCACATAATTCCTTTCGGCTCGTTGAACATCACAAGTTTCATCCTGCTAGCACATAATTCCTTTCGTCTCGTTGAACATCACAAGGATCATCCTGCTAGCACATAATTCCTTTCGGCTCGTTGAACATCACAAGTTTCATCCTGCTAGCACATAATTCCTTTCGTCTCGTTGAACATCACAAGTTTCATCCTGCTAGCACATAATTCCTTTCGTCTCGTTGAACATCACAAGGATCATCCTGCTAGCACATAATTCCTTTCGTCTCGTTGAACATCACAAGGATCATCCTGCTAGCACATAATTCCTTTCGTCTCGTTGAACATCACAAGGATCATCCTGCTAGCACATAATTCCTTTCGGCTCGTTGAACATCACAAGTTTCATCCTGCTAGCACATAATTCCTTTCGTCTCGTTGAACATCACAAGGATCATCCTGCTAGCACATAATTTCTTTCGGCTCGTTGAACATCACAAGTTTCATCCTGCTAGCACATAATTCCTTTCGTCTCGTTGAACATCACAAGGATCATCCTGCTAGCACATAATTCCTTTCGGCTCGTTGAACATCACAAGTTTCATCCTGCTAGCACATAATTCCTTTCGGCTCGTTGAACAGCACACGGATCATCCTGCTAGCACATAATTCCTTTCGGCTCGTTGAACATAAATATTACGTTGTACTAAATCACAAGTTTCTTCCGAGTTGTTCAGCTGTATAATTTATAGAAGGTTTATTGCATAGTTCAATATAAAATAAGAGAGGTGTGTCGCTCAGAGCAACATTGCATACTTAGAGTTTATTAGCTATGTGCAACATAACACACTTGGAGTTTATCTCTCAGTACAACATGGCACACTGGAAGTTTCTCGCTCAGTGCACCAAACCACAGGGAGTCTATTAACTCAGTGCAACATAACAAACTCGAAGTGTATCGCTCAGTGCAACATCACACACTAGGGGTTTATCGCTCAGTACAACATAACACACTGGGGATGTATCGCTCAGTGCAACATAACACACTAGGGTTGTATCGCTCAGTGCAACATAACACACAAGGGGTTTATCGCTCAGTGCAACATAACACACTAGGGATTTATCGCCCTTGAGAATATAATATTATGTGGATTTATAGATACTGTATCATTACATGTAATACGAATATATACGTTATCATGCTACTACATCATTACATGTAATATGAATCTATACGTTACGCTGTTACTTCATTATTACTTGTAATATGAGTGTATACGTTAAGTCGCTACTGCTTTTTTCAAGGTTCTTTGACATTCCCTTCAATATGGAATTTATCGATTTATTCCAGCCCCAGGAAATAGAGATATTCTCGACCTTGCTTATTCTTTACTTGAGACTACTTTTGAATACACTTACATGTTCCAGAATTTAGGTCAAACACGATTTCTTCATTGATAAAGCCTATTAAAGACAGTTATGTTAGTCATTAATCAATAGTGACGTCTGCCTGCTTTTTCATGTATACCCTAGTCATGGCTATGCATCTTAAAGAACAGACGTCTGTACAACTTGTGGTACTGCAATTATAGCCATACAAAGACTAGAATCACCGTATTTTGAAAGCAAGCTTTTTGAAATGTTTCTGTCTAATCTCACCTAGAGATCGATATACGGTAAAGCTCAAAAGTATAGTTTTTCTACGAAAGAAGACCTTCAAGAATTAATTAATGTAGTAGTGACATTAAGAAAATAGAGATGCCTCTTCGTTAATATCAAGAAAGCAGAAGTAATGGTTATTTCAAAGAAACAAAATACTACAGCTTGCAAGATCAAAGTGAATGATATAGCACTTATACAGGTACAATATTTCAAGAATTTAGGTACAATTATTACTGCAGATGGATGAAGTTCAACAGAAATAAGATGCAGAATAGGACAGGCAAAAACAACATTTAGAAAAATGAAAAGTATATTGTGTAATATGACCTCGTCATTAGAGGTGAGGAAGAGAGCTATGTAGTGCTATATAACTCTTATATTAACATATTGGTGCGAGTCTTGGACAAACAGCAAACTGTCAAGTGGGAAATTGTAAAGTGAGAAATTAGAGACAATAGTGATATGGTTCTACAGACGAATGCTGAGAATACCATGAACTGAAAGGAAAACTAATGTAAAGGTGTTGAAAGAGTCAAATGCAAGACGAAGCTTAATCAATAATATAAGAAAAAAAGATAATCTTTATTTTTTGGCTATGGCATGAGACAATGAAGTTTATAGAACATAGTCACAGCAGGCAAGATTGAAGGTAACAGATGCAGAGGGCGACAACATGCGAAACATTAGACAGTTTAGAAACGTGCTACTTCAGGGAAAGACAACAATCCTCATACATAATACTGAATATAGAGAGCTGTGGAGAGTCATGACCGCCTATACCTGCCGGCAAATCACTTGATGATCATGATCCGGGAAGATAATGCTGTCTTCCCGTGTTTTATTTATGACAATACGCATGTGGTTGCGTCTGTGGGTCTCACCAATGGCCCACTGACATACCATCCATGCAACAGAAAACCTTAGCGGAAGACATGCCGTTATTTTGAGGTTATGCACCGTCTGTGGTTGGGGGGGGGCAGAGATGTACTGTGCAGCACTGAGGAAGAGGAAACTGACATCACTGTTTTTCCTATGGCTGAGGCCCATCATAGAGGCACAGTGACTCAGGACGTGACAATCCTTTTGACTTGAACATTTGGTTGCATGCCTGCAGTTATAGAGAAGTTCGGCATAACCAGTAGTCAATTGGTGGCGGGGAATGAGCACAGTGAACCCTATCTTGGCTACAGTGGCTAGGCGCAGTGCATAGGTTGAAACCTACCTTCCTGGAGGTGTGATAGTTATTCGCTGGCTCTGTCCCGGGGTGGGTCGAAAATCCACAGACTTCCCAGCAATATAATGCCATCTAATGGCATTAGGTCAAATGGCATGAGCCCATGAACCTCTGGATCAGCAACCAACCAACCAACCATTTATGACAACAAAAAAAACAAACCCCAAAGTTCAATTGAGTGACTTTCAGATTCGTTTTTATAAACAACAAAATTGATCTAGCTACAAGTGAATAGCGTACACGTTATTACTACCTACCGAGTTAATATTTTATCGTGCGGATTAATACCTTGATTCTTGATTAGAAACAGCTTCACAGCACGTGAGACATTCCTATACGTGTTGCGCCCTCCGTTCCAGCAGTCGTCCCACTTTTTAAAAAAGTTAAGAGTTATATCCTTCTGGTTACACCGTTGATTGTTGGAACGTTCTGATATACATCGTTGATAATTGGAGAATTCTGTGTATGAAGATATCCTCTATAGATTACCTGCACATTACACAAAAATTAATGATACAAGAAGTATTTTTCTTCTACTGAGACGGTTCTCGCACTACTTCAGATTAACATGGCGTTGTCCGGAGAACGTGATGGGTTGTGCCATGGTTTACATATTTCCCTCTATACCTACGCCTATCGGCCTGTCACATCTGACTTGGAAATGACTTCTATTTTCCTTTGACCCTATTTGAGGTGGGACAAACACCACGCACAATCTCTTTAGTCACCCCTTATGATATGCATGGAAGATAAACAGTGTTGCTATTCGGTGCTTAACCTCCTTTCGCAACCCGGAGACAGATGAGCCAAAACGTATATTGTCAAAAATGTCATTGGGATCAAAGCAAAGATAAAACTAATATACTGATATTAAATATATACAATAAAATAATGCACGAGAAATATAACACACGAAGATCATAACACACATATATATATTTTACTAACTATCCACAAGATTTTCATTGTCATTAATAAAATAACAATTACATCTTATGGTTAGGCACGCTTCTTTTTCAACCACGGACGTCCGTCCAAATTGGGTATTCAGATTTGTTTACCATAAACAAATTGGCTATTCATATTTGTTTACTATAAACAGATTGTTTATTCATATTTGTTTACCATAAACAGAATGTTTATTCATATTTGTTTACCATACACAAATAAGGAAGACTGTAGTTCGTGAAACCACAACATCTAAAGCATATATACAAATTAGGCGATTAAGTGCAACGCTTGTATAGGAAGGATATGAACAATTATTCAACTTATACAACACGAATATAATCAATATAGAAGATATGGATGGATTGAAGGACTGGTTCTACCCAACCGGTGGTATACTTCTCTTTATATCTGTAAAATTGTCAACGCTACATACTTTCAAATAAAATTGTCTTTGCCTTATCATCATCATCATCAGGTGCCATGCCGGCTGGCGTAGGCGGTCATGGCTCTCCACAGCTCTCTGTCCACAGTATTATGTATCACAGTCGTTGTTGTTTCCTTGCCGTGCCAGGTTGTCAAACTGTCTAATATTTTCTCACGTTATCGCCCTCTGTCTCTGTTGCATTCAATTTTACCTGTTGTGACTATGTTCTCTACACCTGCCTGTCTCATGAAGTGGCCAAAAAAAAGCAGATTGCCTTTTCCTTATATTGTTGATTAAGGTCAGTTTCGCATTTGACTCTTTCAGCATCTTTGCCTTATAGAAGTTAGATTTAGTATAAAGTCTTGCTGGATAAAGAATCGTTGACTAGTTCAAATAATTAATTATGTAATAACGGTAATCTTCATAAATCTTCATCTGCAACCAAAGAAGAATTTTCTAGAGAATTATAAGAACATCCAGACAAGAGGAGTAAATTAAAATCTGAAATTAAAATGACAAAGTAATGATGACATAAAAAAGACAGGTCATGAGGCTAGAAGACAGGAGATACATTTTTATTATTATACCTCTTTACTGTATCATACGCTGACCATAAATTCTGAAAGTCAGATAATTTTTGTACATTCTATGAGTCGCGGATTTGTCATACTGTTAAACTCCCACTCGTAGTAGAATGAAAATAGATAATATGTACTTACTGCGCAAAACTGAAATCCAACAGGTAGATTAATGAATAGGGTAATACAGTTTTGCTAATGCTGAATAACACACATAATGACACACACAACTCGACGTTTCGACCAAAAGGCCTTTATCAAGACAGACAATTGAAACAAAATTAAAACATATAACAGAAAAGAACAGTAATAACATCGACGGTCAAATTGGTATGAGTAGTATGGATTGACCGGAAGAGGCGAATTGACACCGGACAAGGAAAATACAAAAATGACAACAAACATGTGACACGAAACAAACAGAAACTATTGATCGATTAAAGTCATACATGAGACAGGCGCTCATTAATGCCGTAGGCTTTACGAGTGTCATGAATATAATGAATTACATTTTTGTAATAGAATGAAGTGTGTCAGGTTGATAAAATATGAAATATTTAGATTTGGATTTTACACGTGATGTGCGATTGCTGGAAAGAGTGCATGGTCGTGTGGTTAGAAAGCCATTCTCAGACCCTTGTGGTCTCGGGTTCAAAACACGGTTGGGACGGGATTTTTTTTCTTTCGGAGGTATAATCAAAATCATTTCTGTGCATGTCGCGGCGTCTGTTATGGCAACGCGGCCTTTATTTCCACGTACCTATAGAAAGTCTCCCTGCACTCTTAAACATAAAAACATGCAGTAATGAAAGTTGTGCGGCTGCTGAACGGGGGAATGATGTAAACAGGATGGCGAAGAAAAACCTGGGAACAACCGGTTGATTTTTGGAAGTTGGCAGAAACAGATCAAATACGCACGTAGTCGCAATACATTTCTTTAATAATAAAGCAATCATTCAGATGTAACATGAAGCTATTGGTAAACGTGTCTCAGTCTTTATGTCAATAGACTGGTTGTATGTATTTGAATTCTGATGTTTGTCTTCTACGTATGGTGTACAAATATGAACAAGTATAATCATTGTACATATGTTCAACGTTCTTTCTGAGACAAGTATAAACGAGTGTCTAAACAAAACATAAAAATGAAGTATCAAAATCGTTCGTAACGGTAGATAATAATCAACATCATCATCTGATATTGCATACGGGGACATTGTGATATTGTATGCGGGGACATTGTGATATTGCATACGGGGACATTGTGATATTGTATACGGGGACATTGTGATATTGCATACGGGGACATTGTGATATTGTATGCGGGGACACCCTTAACAAGTGAACTCTTGTTATCTAGTGCAGAAAGCAACACAAATATATGGGCAATATGTTGCTAGCAAACATTACTATTTCATTGATTTTTACTCGTGGAAACCAATATTTTATATCTGGTCCAGCCCGTATGTTTCCAGATATGAAAGGGAAACAATATCCACGCTGTAACCAGTCATACATTTTTTGTGAACGGCGATTAAGATGGGGTTTGGGGGTGATACTGGCTTCCGCATCCCTAGATTAAACTACAATTTCTGATGCAATACATTACTGTGTACAACCCTAACTTCTTCAATATACCAACATCTCCCTCTATATATTGTTGTTTTCATTCGCTGTTATTGTTATATGTTGTTGATTCTGGCAAGTTTGGGTCAGTCTCATGTAAGTGCTCGAACACTGAGCTGTTGAATATAGTTTGCGTAGCTAATAATTTATGTAGTTTACTTTGTGAAATCTTGTCTCAACGTTTATGTCTATTGTTCCGCCTGTCTATCTATATTTTTTCTAAACCCTTTGTTGCCTTTCAGCGTCAGTTGTTAAGAGTTGTGTGCAAGTGGGTCTCGTGTGCGCTGAGTATATTGTGGAATTTGTTGCCTCTTTTATTTTGTTGGTCCATCGTTTTCGTGCTCGACCTCTAGATCTGCCTTCACAGTATCTGTGTAGCATAGCCTAATGTAGTATGCTGTCTGATGGTAGTCTGCATTGTGCCGTCGTCTGTAAAAAATACTCCTAAAATATATTTAAATTTCTACACTTGCTTCAGTAGTTTATCTTTATGTTGATTGTATTGATTCTTCTCCCTATAGACATTCATTCGTTCATTTTACTTTCTCGCTGAAGTTAGCGTAAAGGGCAGAGATAAGATCTCTCCAATTCTGTCTGTTCAAAAATATTCTGTGCACTTCTTGATTCTTTTACTTTCTCCAAGTATTGTTCTTCTGAGTGTTTCTTTTGGACTACCCCTAGCTCCTATAGACATTACTTCTTGCTTTATTTTCTGTATTGATCTTCATGCTGTGCGTAAGGTAGCTTTCCTAAATATGTTTATGTAATCCTGCAGCTCTTCACTTTAACTAGGGAGAAGGAACTCTGGGCATGGGCACAGATCATTTCAGTTTTTATTTGGACGGCAGGAGTCTTTTGCTGTTTTATATTATATTTAAATAACAGAGCGGAAATAATATTAATGCGTGTACATCTTTTCAAAACAATAATCAATCTGTGTAGCAGAGTAGCTTCTTCTTCTTTCGTTCACTTGAAACATGTCTATATCTGCAATTCTGTCTCCTTAATAAAACTCAGTCTTTTGTAGTTCATACAGTGTCCCATAGAGCTTTGATTCCAGTGTTGTTTCCTCTGGCCAATATGTCTGCCTCAGCGTTTCATGCTCAGAACACCCTTGAAGTATATGTTTGGCACTCTGTGCTGTCTGTCCACATGTACACATGGCCGTGTTGCCAATCTTGAACTTTGTATACATGTGACTGCGGAGTCGGTTGTGTCCTGTTCTGAGACGTAGAATTATAACTTGTTCTGATCTGTTCATAATGTGATAGTCATCTTGTGTTGGTGTTTGTGGCTTTCTTATTGACTTGATCATCTGTTTTATCTGATGGTAGGTGATTGGTATATCTGGTTGGTCTTCGGCAGCACCGTCCTTAGCCAGTTGGTCTGCTTATTCATTTCCTGGTATTCCATAGTGAGAGGGTATCCACTGCATGGTTACCCTATACTGGTACGACAATTCGCTAAGTAGTTTTTTCAAGTCTGTTAGTTTTCCAGACTAGAGAGCTTGAAGCACTTACCTTGCATCTGCCAGGAATACCACAGGCTGTAGGCCAGTGTTGGAGTTCAGCAGTTTTTTGCTGCCACACTAATTGCCTGGATTTGTGCATCATAATTATTGCAGAATTTTCCTGTCGGTGTTCTGATTGTATCTCTAGGCTTGTGTGGATATTCTATATATACACCTGCACCTCCATTCCTCACGGCATTCTGTGCTGACCCATCTGTGTATACTCTGACCCATATATCTTGTGGATATTCCTCATCCAAGAAACTGAGGGTGACTGTCCTTCGCTGCACACTGTTCTGTTCGTCCTCGCTTAGTATTCCTTAGCAGAGTAACGAATGACGATAAGAAATTGCACAATTTATGTAGTCAGCCGGGACCGTAGGCATAAATATAAAATACCTACTCGATAAATTAAGTTTGACCCTATTTATCTGTTTTGATTATTGTTTGTCTTTCAGTTAGTTACTATTCATATACTTGGAACCGCCTTGGCTTTTATGACATGTGATTCCAAGTATATAAATAGTAATCAATTTAAAGAAAAACAATAATCAAAATACAAAAAGAATGGGGTCCAACTTAATTTAGCGAACGGGTCTTCTATACTTCCGTTCGGTCACGAGTCAGCTCAAGAACAAACGCGTACAAGCACTAAACCAAAATTGCGCATCATGAAGAGATGTAGAAGAATAAGACATGACATCAGGATAATATCTAACCACAGATACAAGAGAAACACAATACGAATGAAGATTATTTCTTTCTGGTATTTGTGCTACCACCGTCCATGCCTGTTTGTTGAATCTATTCTGGTTTTATTATAATTATATTAGAAGAATCGAAGATTTCGATTCCTAACAGTCAAATTGGAATATGTCATCTCAGAATGAGTGTCAATCGTAAAAATAGTATAATGCAAGGCTTTCTCATTTTGAGGAAGCGGTGGTAATTCTAAACTGTCATATTTTTCAATCTCTAAAACAATGAGTGGAGATATCAATTTATTCTTGACGAGTCAAGAGAGCACTTAGCAGAATGAGTTATCAGCATATTTTCATTGTGAAGTTTATTCTCCGAAACGTTGACTATTCCTTCTCCAAACGTGTTCTTAATTGTTTCATTACGCAGATGAATGATTTTATTTTAGTAGAGTTTCCCTTTAAATAACATTTCCTAACTTTAAAGCAGCAATTTGTATGATGTGAGTATAGCTCAAGGACAAATAACCATATAGATATGATGACTTGGTGTTCAACAAAAATAGCATAGTTTATATAGAGGATAAAACAAAGACCAATCTTTCGGGTCATTAGCGCACAAGAAACAGCAATACAACACTTTTCCATTTTGTGGATTAGATTCTGCTGGAATATTCAGTATAATATTGTCTTTCTACAAGAGAGAATCAGCCGAGTTTCAGAATGAGCGCGAACGCTGAAAAAGAAGACATACTGACCAGTATTCGCACCAGCCACAGGAAGCTCCACCCATTTGCACCCACCCCCCCCCCCCACCTCCATCTTCGTGTCTAAAACTAAGACACCCACCCATACAACCGAACGACTTATCGGTACGTATAGACTGCCACATCTTCGTGTCTGAAACTAAGAGAGCCACCCATACAACCGAACGACGTATCGGTAATTATAGACTGAATATACATGTGAAATAATTTGTAGGGAATAATTGCGAAAATTTTGTTTCGCTTTCCGAAAAAAAAAAAGATTCTTATTTTGTACGGATTAGTGTTTAAGGGGATGTTTGTTGGTATTGTAGATCTTTGATGCATTACCATAGTCTTTGTGATACTTATTGTCATGGAAAACAGCGCTCTGCCCTTTGCCATTTGTTAATTTATACTGCTAGATGGATTCACTGTGTGCCACTAGTTCAGCACCACTATATCAATAGCACAGTATCTTTTCGTCTTTGTTCTGAGACACGATAATTTTAAGAGTTATCCATTGTAACATAGCCTTTAGAGAAGATTCCATAAATAGTGGAAGCTAGAGCGCATCCTACTTTATTCACCCCCAACTGAAACTAAATCTCTAAATTCCCGTAAAACTTAGTTCTACCCACACATTTATTTGTTAAACTGCTCCTATGTAATTGACAGGCTTAAGAACATTGAACCAATAAATTAAATAACTAAGTTGCTTCTCAGAATGTTGCAAGAATGTTAGAGGTAGCGCGAACAACTAAGTTAACAAAATGTTATCATTGCTTTAAATTGAAATTTTGCATCAATATGTTAGTAGTATCATGTACTGTGTCTGAATGCTAGTGATGTTGTCTTAAAATCTAACGTAATGTGTTCTTATGCACCCATGTGAACATCTCTCTCATTAAGGAATTTCAACCTGCTAACAGTAAATATTATGTAACTATCGGGAGCCGCGTTAGCGCAGTGGTTAGCGCACTGGCTTCGCATATGAGTGGTGCTGGAATCATTCCTCAGCTGAGGCGAAAATTTTTTCAGATCGCAACGGCTCCCAGGTCGACCCAGCCTTAAATGGGTACCGGATTAATCCGGGAAGTAAAGACTGCGAGGGAGAGGAGATGGCTACCGCCCTCATTTGCAGAGCCTGTGAAATGTGAGATCGCTAACATCTCACACCCCTACGGCATTAATAAATGCTATGGGTTACTTTACTTTACTTTACTATACTTTACTTTACTTTACTTTACTTTACTTTACTTTACTTTACTTTACTTTACTTTACTTTACTTTACTTTACTTTACTTTACTTTACTTTACTTTACTTTACTTTACTTTACTTTACTTTACTTTACTTTACTTTACTTTACTTTACTTTACTTTACTTTACTTTACTTTACTTTACTTTACTTTACTTATTATGTAACTATCATCATCATCATTGTGTGACATATTCTTTCCAGAACGAAGTCTTCTTTATGGACCTTCTGACCATCTCGCGATTCTGGACGAGTTGATCTGCTTCTTCCAGGGACATGTTTAAATAGTCAGATATATTGTTTGTCCATCGTCGTCTTGGACGGCCCCTTCCTCTACTGCCTTTTACTGTGCCTTCTGCTATTAGTCTTTCTTATGTTGTTACGTCTCTTTAGATAACCGAAAAAGTTCAGCTTTCTTGTTCTGATGTTATTTAGGAGCCAACCCTCTTCGATGTTTATTAAATATAATACTTCTATGTTTGTTTATTTTGCTGTACATGGTACAGTATATGCAAATTTGTTCTGCAACATCTCAACTCGAAGGCAGAAATTCTCTTTGCCAATTGTTTTATTTAGAGCCCAAAGCCTCACCTCCGTATATTGCCACAAGGAATAATCATGTTCTTATCATACACAGTTTTACTTTGATAAAGGGTACCGTGCCAGATATTTTCTCTAACTATACATTAACTAAACATAGGCACAGATTCTTATGAAAAAATAAGCAAAGCGGCGAAGACTTGTTATAAAGTCAATGGCTCATCAAAAAGACCATCTAACATGTACACACATATCAGGGATGCACAAGCATCTTTGGTACCACCGCAGGGATAATTATCTATTTTCTAACTCATAACAGTAGAACATAACTATAACTAAATTTTTTTTAAAGTGGACGTATTAAACTGCCATCATCACATGTACTGGAGAAACAACAAGAACTATTGTATATAAATACCTACATTAAAATAATTTTTCATTGTATTTCAAAACATGAGAATGATTTGTTTAACACAACTTAACAACTATAGAAAATATATGATCTGTGATATGGATTGGGCACCTACGGCGATAATAAAAATGTGTATTAATCAGTTACTGAATGGAATCATCAAGTACGCATGGTTGATATCTGATTTAGATAACAGAGAACATATATGTCTATCCACTATTGGATGCAATGTTAATCAATAACAATGAGAGAAATGCACTGAGGTTTTAAAAAATCGGTTGTTTCATGGAGAGTTTATCAATGGAACAAACAAATCATATCTGGGATTTTCATTGATATACCGTGTTGATGAATCGTTTATGAATTGTTGATATCGTCTTCTTGAAAGAGATTACCGAATCACAAATACATATTTTTTATTCAAAATTGATTTCTCTAACTCAGACGTTCCTCCTCCCTTTTTTTTTTTTTTTTTTTTTTTGGTGCGAAGTTGCAAGTTTTCACTCTATTTCAACAGGAATAAGTTATAAGGTCTATCCTGTGACGAGTGTGCAGCCCTCTCCCGCCAGGGCAGCCTTAAGATTAATCTGAGGTCTTCTTCCATGAACATAGTGAAGCTCGTTATCACATTCTACCCCATTGCTATGATGTAAATCATGTCCGATTCTGACTCTTTCCCTTTCTTCAATCGGATCTCAAGACACATGATGTCCTCAGCGAAAACCATCTAGTTCATTACATACGTGACAAGACCTTCAGAGATATATTGGCCGAGATTCTTCTCAAGCCTGATCTGTCTAATTATTTTGGCATAGTCTGCATCAAACGTAGTAAATGCTACATCTGTGCATATGATACTGTACATTCCCTCCAAAGGCAGCTTCTAGATTGAAGAGTTTCACATGTGTGTCCTGCAACGTCATAGATTTCATCTCCTTCATTTGCTAGCGTAGCACCATGACGTACATCGGTGAAACTTGAAGGAGACGCTCAGACCGACTTTCTGAACATTTGTGCAGCTTAGAAACTAGACTGGTACTGTTACTGACCACTGCAATGGCACGGTCTTAGGTGGGCCTATGATATTCATGTGTCGGCCATCAAGTTGTGCTTCTTAGTTGACCGGACCCCACATTCGCTTGAGAACCGTTTTATAGATTTCAATTTGGTGCTACTGTACCATTTGGAATCAATTCCCATCAGTCGTGTGGATGATGTCTTGCTTTCATCGATGTTTGGGTATGTTTTGTCCATTTTCTGCTCATGCTATTTCACCTCTGACATTCTATTTTAACTCTTCAGGGTTATATATTTAGCTATGCCATGTTAACGTGAACATCAATATTGGAGTTCTTGCTCGTCGTTTTTGTTGTTGTTGTGAATGTACTTTTGGTAAAGGTATTTTGGTCAAAACGCTTATTTATAAGTGTGTTATGTTTCCAGTGATTAGCAAAACGTCATTACCCTGTTTCAAATTTCGCCTGACTCTATGACAACCCATTCCAATCTGCAAAATATGAGTGTTTTCAGTAGTTGAGACTCTGTGAAACCCATACCAGTTTGTAAAATATGAGTGCATTTGATAGTTGAGATAGACTTCAAACTAATGTGGTATCCTTAACTCAGGCAATCCGCTAAAGGCTCCATTTTAATAATTACTTCTATATACATAACAACAGGATAGAAAACCATCATGCAGTGTATTGTCTTTCTCTAGGTGGTTTGTTATCTACTCTTGCTGTAGATAGTGTAGGCAGTGATTGGGGCTCTAGTTTGTGCACCAAAGTCAGATGTGTTTTTTCGGCTGTGTCATGACCATGTTTGTTCAAGATGTCCCTGACTTTTTCTATCCATCTTCTCCGTGATCTTCCTCGGTCTTTGTACCCTGTTTCATTTTTTTATATGTCTTCACGGGTCACTTGTGACGCATTATCATAAAGTGGCCAAACTACATGATATGCTGCCTGTCAATGTATTCTGTGCACTGTAGTATACCTATTTTTTCCCTGATGCCTTCATTTCGTAATCTGTCAATCCAGGTAACAGATATTCACAGATGAATATTTTTTAATAAGATGTTTTATGGGTTATGATCCGGTGTTACATGCCCTATGTCCGTGCCAAAACATCTTCTGAGATGATTAGGGGAGACTCTACCAGTGGCATAGCGTCAGTAACCTTCCAGATTCCAAAGCGTAAGTTGTCTCCTTTAAATAACGTAATCATCCCACACAAATATATATTTGCTATGAACTGTACATACATTTAATAGCTGGTTTAATCTTTATTTGATAATAATCCACCATTGATGGACATACTAAGTACCCGCCCTTGAAGTTTGAAGCCAGAACCTATTGTTGTCCATAAAAAAAAACTATCTAGCCAAAACCCATTGGCGTTCATAAAAACTACTTATCTGGAAAAAAATTACACTGAAAGCTTGACGCCAGAAATCTTTGGCGTTCCACTTAAAAGTATATGACAATGCGACAAAAAGACGTCACTTAGTGTCTGGAGTTGGAAAACATGTTGATCTCTATATATCTATATAAGTGGCGTATAACGTTGGCTTCAGATCAATCATGCGGCTAGAGAAAATTTATGATACCGAGTTTTGCTGAAAATTATAAACTGAAAACGTCCATCTATTACACTGTACATACACCATATGTATTGCGTATAACATTTGAAATATGAAAAAAGTAAGTTTATCAGATTGAAATATTGTTAATTTTCTTTTGACAACTTCTATGTGTATTTTATCACGTAAACAAATTGTGTCGAAATTGCAAAGACCAACTAAGCGTTTATCAATTAAAGAATTTCGTAGTAATAAAAATCACAATTTTAAATCGTCCTGGTATGACATATTTCCTTGGATAAATTACTGCGACGACAAAAAAAAAGGTTTTACTATATATGTCTACTGTTTGGGGCCAAAGAATATGAATGGTACAAGGAAGTCACTTGTGACAAACAACTTTATTAGAAAAGCAGTAAAACACCAGACATCAAAACACCATCTATTACACATTTTGAAACACAATGAGTAATTGTATCTGCTGGGCAAGACACGAATCGAACATATGCTATGCTATCGGAAGTTTTACAAGCAGTAAAACATAATGAGATTGTGTCTTCAAATAGACAATACTTGCATCGACTCATTCAGTCGGTAATATATTTAAGTATATATAATTTAACAGGAGCTAACATTCTGTGAGCACGGAAATTATTTAGGAAATTATTTTGAATTATTAGATTTACTATCTCAAAATGAGTCCAGAGTAAGAGATTACTTGCAGTCGTCTTCACTTCTAAAAGGCACTTCGCCAGATATCAAAAATGATTGACTTGAAGTAATAACTGATGTTTTAAATGAATGTATCAAATGTGGAATAAAGAAGTCTCCATTTATTTCTATTCGAGCTGGCCAGACTTTACATGCGTCATGTAAGTCTCAAAAGAGCATAATATTTAAGTATTGTTTTAATGATACAATAGAGGAAAGATATGTTGGTTTTTACCAAGTTTCCTAAATCAAAATTGCTCCTGGATTATCTGAAATCATACGGCAAATTATACATGACTGGGATGTAGATGACAAAAATGTTGTAAGTCAGACATTGATGTCACCTCAACAATGACAGGAAGACATGCAGGAGTTCAAAAACTAGTTAAGGGAATTTGCCAACATACTCTCTTTATCAATTTCTATGCGCACCAACTGAACTTGGTACTTCTGCATCGTTCGAAACATTTTAAACAAGTTCGTATGTTTATCTGTGCCATACTACTTTTCACACAGTTTTCAGTAAGTCTCCGAAAAGAACAGTTTTGTTAAATGAAAAGGGATTCAAGCTGACAGAAGCGTGTACTACGAGTTGGAATTTCCATTCCAGAGCAGTATTCACAATCAAAAAGCATTTCAAAGAGTTATACTCCGTTTTCAATGAAATTGTTGAAGATGAACACAGTGAGTCGGACAATAAAACTGTTAGCTGTGCAGTATGGATCAGGAGGTACATATATGACCCAATTTGTGTATACTTGCCGTGTGTTTTCCAAGCTTCTTTCATTCATATTCATCATATTTTCACATTCAGTCATCAATGTTGAGCAATGCAACATGTCACAAAATGCATCTATATGACATATAAAAAGCTTAAGGAATGCACATTTTTTGAAAACTGTATTGAAGAAAGCTTACTATTTAATGCAAATTTGAACTACGGTGATACGGAAAAAGCCTCTTTGGGAACGTTAACTTATGAAATATAAAATTTTCAATCTACTCAAATTAAATGCGGATTTGAAGGCCTTTCTCATCTAAAGTTTCGTGAATTATTACACTAGAGTAGATTTAAAGATTACAGCACAGAATTCCCCCAGAATATATTGAATAGTTTAATCAAATATTACGCATTCTTTTATAGCGATTTAATAGAAAATGATCTCATAACATATATGCAGATGAGAAAAAGCATTTACTTCTAAAGAACTCCTGGCATATTTGGTTGTAAATGGCCTAGACTCAATCTATCAGGAAGTAACTATTCCTCTTAGTTTTGAGTATTACTACCACTACATCCAGGCAGTGAAAGAAGTATGAGCACCCTGAATAGCATCAAAACCTCTCTCAGAAATTATATGAACAACAATCGTCTGTCATGTTTGAATTTCTTGACGATTGAAAAGAAATTATTACGTGACCTTTCCGTAGAATTAGCATTTATTGAGAGGGTACTAACATTTTTGCAGACAGGTAGCACAGGCTCCTGGTGCTGCATTACAATATTATATAAGGTATGTTTTATTATTTTAATAAACCAGTTACTATTGTATATAGGTAAGTAAAAATGTGTTTCTGGTGTCTGCCAAAAATGGGGGGGGGGCTACCTACTTACTAACAAGAACTCTTGAAAGTAACGCTACGTCTCTAGAATCTACTTCTTCCCCCCCCCCCCACAAAAAAACACTGCATGAACTGGAGAAATATGCCAAGTTGAGTGACGTGATAGCTCTATCACAGTGAAATACCAGCTGATCCACAACTTTTATGACAAATGCAAATCACATACAACACATAAAACAATAGCATAATTTGTATGATTCATTTCGAACACAAACTTAATATCGAGAAGACAGTCACCCAACTACGTAAATCACACAATCATCCAATTAGCACACAGACATTCAGCGTTGTCCATTAAGTTTGATTCCATTTGTTGATATCGTATGATCATGTTATGTATTGGCAATTAGCCTATATTGAAGAAGGCGACGAGTCGGAGTAATATATATATATATATGTACATTATACTACGGTACAGTCAAATACTACACATAATTGAGTCACTATCGAGGGTAACTTGATATGGTGGACACGATGGCTTCATTCAGTCGATATAATAGATGTAAATTGTGATGATTGATAACAGTTGGTTCTGCAAAATAAATACGTGTATTTATTGATAATGTGATCAGTGATTGAAATTGTTGTTATTTGAACTGACGGCGATACACTATATGCATACCCATAGGAGCTCTGTCTCTTTCAGCAGATGGCGCAGTGTATATAACATGATATTTTTATGGTGAGTGAAATGTGTATTTTTCTAATCCTATCTGTCAAAAATCCCTCTCTAAAACACACCCCCCCTCCTTATCAATTCCAAAATCCTTCAATAGGAGCCCCTTTCATCGTGTTGTCATCGTCGAACAGATTTTTACCACAAATAAGGGATTCAATTCTCATTGTTTACTAGAACTTTGCACTGGCCACTGTCTAGCAGCGTGATTATCTACGTTGCCTACATTTATGTGTCACAATGAAGATAATTGGAGACCACCTTTGTTCTTTTTGTTTTCTATTTTTCAATTAGCATTAATTGTCAAATTCAAACTGGACATATCGTGCAATAGGACAATGAACCACTAGCTTTCAACCATAATGTAGAGAACTTAAATGCGTTATGTCTGCATTTTATTTGTGCCGATTGCCTTGCACATCCGACTTCAGAGGTTATTATTTTTTAAGTCGTTATTTAAAACCCCTTATAAATTCTTTCACTGTCAGGAATATATATATATGTGTGTGTATGTGTGTGTGTGTGTTTGTACCTCCTCAATACTAACACCGGATATGTCGAGCATTAGATCAAATAAAACGACGATACAAAACATACCTTTTCTGTTCTGGACTACTTGCTGCAAGTAATCTAGTTGCGCTATTGTTCTGTTACAAGAAAGAGCCAGTGGGAATATGAGAACGAACATTTACAAAATAATCAACCTCTTGCATACAACCTCTTTCAACACCTCTCACAACGGTATTCTCAGTATTCTTCTGTATATATGTGGAGATATATGAGAGTGCAGTGGACTGCCAGGAGAACTAATGTGGAAGTGTGGAAACGTCAAATGCGAGACGGAGCTTAATCAATAATATAGGAAAAGATCATATTCATTTTCTGGCCACGTTATGAGACAAGGAGGTTTGGAGAACACAGTCACAAAATGCAAGACTGACAGCAACAGAGAAAGAGGGCGACAGCGTGATAAAATATTTGACAGTTTAACAACCTGACACTTAAGAGAAATGATAAAGATCCTGACACATACTACTGGAGATGGAGCGGAGCACTGTGAAGAGCCATGACCGAATACGCCAGCGGGCTTGGCACCTGATAATGATGACAACCTATTGCTTCGTACTAGCAAGAGAAAAAAAAGAAAGCATAAAGCAAGGAATACAAATTAGTGACCAGAACAATAGCCAGAACTCTTCAAGAACTTCTGACATAATTTATTATGACGGAAGACCTAAGATCAGAATGATAGTTCTTCCAGACATGTACTGTGACATCATCGCCCTTTCATTCGAGCTACAATATGAAATAAATTGCTCGAACATAGCTCGTTAACAAGAACAAATATTATTTCAACAATCTGGTGTTTTTTTTAATTGACAAAATTAGAAATGTACATCAAACAGATTTAAATCGTACTGCTATCCGCGAACGTAACGTCAGTACTGAATTGTATAATGAGGTATCACAGTAGCCACTGTGCCCACTCTATTTCTGGTGGAAAAAAAACCTTTTAATATTCGCTAAAGATTTTCCAATAACATATCTGTGAACAGCTCACACATGTGGCCAATGCATCTATACCAGCAGAATATATAATTGAATGTCATTTAATGTGATAATCAGAGCTTGACTGAAACCTTAAAGAATCAATTTAAAGCCGTCTGTAAGATTATCGAGAGATAAGTTATATCAGTAGTATTTCTTTGATGTCATGTGTCAGAAAAGAGAGCTTTTTTTGTTACTTGAAGAATGTTAAGACTAACAAAGGGTTAATTGTTCCGGTCAACCCATTTCAGGATAATCATATCACGCAGTGATAATTCCTTAGAAATAATAACTCATTCGTATATTTCAATTAGAGAGAAGGGATATTATATATAATATATATATATATATATATATATATATATATATATATATATATATATATATATATATATATATTATATATATATTATATATATATATATATATATATATATTATATATATATATATATATATATATATATATATATATATATATATATATATATATAAATATAATATTAACAAGAGTATACATTAACAAGAGTATACATTAACAAGAGTATACATTAACAAGAGGAACATATAGTTTTTAATTTGAGACGTTGTATATCAACATTATAACAACCGGGACGTTATAAGTTAAGAAGTGTGATACTATATATTAACAAATGGGACATTATATATTGTCTAGCGGAACATTATATGTAATAAAAGTACTCTTATATATATAAACAGCGTGAATTATATATTAATAAGAGGACATTACATGTTAAGAAATTGAAAAGTATATGCAACTTGCATAACATTGTAAGTTAACAAACTGTACATTAAATTTTAACAAGCGATGCATTATATATTAATAAGTTGTACAATGTCTGTTAATCAACATGACATTATACGTTAGCAAGAGGGACATTGCTTGTTATTAAACGGGACATTATATGTTAACAAACGAGACCATTGTATGTTAACAATTGAGACATTATATGGTAACCAGCAGGACATTATATAGTCAACAAGAAGGGGTTAATATGTCTTTCTATCGTTTCGCTTTAGACCACTTTATGCCTTGCAGCATTAGGGGTTTATTTGCAGTCGTCACCTGAGAATCCTCCATGATGTGCTGTGAGCGGTGTTACTTAGTACTAGTTCATACAATGTCTGATCGCTAAACTCGTCTCATTGTCGTCTCATTGTCGTCTCATTGTCGTCTCATTGTCGTCTCAGTGTCGTCTCAGTGTCGTCTCATTGTCGTCTCAGTGTCGTCTCAGTGTCGTCTCAGTGTCGTCTCAGTGTCGTCTCAGTGTCGTCTCAGTGTCGTCTCATTGTCGTCTCAGTGTCGTCTCATTGTCGTCTCATTGTCGTCTCAGTGTCGTCTCAGTGTCGTCTCATTGTCGTCTCAGTGTCGTCTCATTGTCGTCTCATTGTCGTCTCATTGTCGTCTCAGTGTCGTCTCATTGCCGTCTCATTGTCGTCTCATTGTCGTCTCAGTGACTCCAAAAAGTTAAACTGTGTTCTAATTGATCCAATTCTGAAAAGAAATCACACAGTCTAGGAAATACTAGAAACCTTACTTCCTTTTCGGTAAGGAGAGATAGCAAACCACCATTGATCTGAAGTCCTAATTACTTAATTAATTAATATATGTGCCGTGATAATAAACGTCTATCTATCTATCTAGACGCTGTGTCCCTTGTTTGCCTTGCAGCGTCAGGGGTAGAAGAGTTCTCTGGAGATGGCCTTCTTGTGCGCTGTTTGTAAGCTTGTTCCTGTGGCTTCTTTGATTTCTGTGATCCATCTTTTACATGGTCTGCCTCTGGCTTTATAACCGTTATGTCTATGTGTCATGGCCATTTGTGGCATGCTATATGTCGGTAGTCTGGAAGCGTGTGAAAACCACTTGATCTGCTGTCTTTTGATGTGTTCCAATACTGGTATTGTTTTGGTTATCTGTCTGATGTTATCGTTTCTAATTCTATCTCTTAATGACACTCCGAGTATTCTTCGTAGACATGTCATTTCTGTTGTCACTATTTCTCTTTTGTCTTGTGCTGTCATTGTCCAGGTTTGGCACTGGTAGCATAGTGATGGAATAATAATAGTCTTGTATAACGCAACTTTAGTGTCTATGTTTACATTTTTGTTCTTTCGTAGATTAGATTATTTCATTTGGTCAAGTACGGAAAAGCCAGTCTATTCAAGTTGCAAGGCGATTCGGTGCGTTTAGAATGGACCTAGTTCAATTCCCGCTAGTCTCAAGTTTTTAATTTATGCTCTTGCTTCCTACTTGGATTTACTTGGAATATAGCATGTTTTCAGGATCAAAAGTAAGACAGGGTATAGCGTAACCATGACCGGACTCAAGTAAAAGACATATACGCTAAATGAAGTTTGACACCATTCGTGACGATTTTCATTATTCTCGTGAATCTCGTTGGATAGTATTTATATACTCAAAGACAAATGCAAAATAGCTAAGGTCAACCAATAGCATGTACTGGAATCGAAAACTAGTTCATATTTACGTTTTAGTTGACAGGTCTCCTATACTCTAGCCATCACTGGTCAATGCGTAACTCAGTTAAGTGTACAATAAACGACGTGTCACAGCAACGTTTAAAGAATGTGTTTTGGGTGGTTGTCCTTAAACCACTCACTTTTATTTAGTTATCTTCTCTTTGTATATTTATATTTGGATATTCATATTTGCATATAACAGATTTTCTAACAGGTCTGCATCTTGAGTGACTCTATGAGTATGATTAAGAAGGTACAAGTGGGTCTCGTTCGCGAACAGTGGATTGAGGCCTTGAGAAATGCGAGCTTGAAAGCGGTTACATTTATTTTCGTGCCGGAACATGTGGGCGTTCGAGGCAATGAAAGAGCGGATCAACTGGCATCGTGTGCGGTTGTGGCAAAGGGCGATGGGGCAATGGATCGCGCTGACGTTTTGAACTCCTTAAGAGATATAACACGCGAGAGTGAGACTAATGTGGATGCTGATTCCTTTTCAATGGCTAGGATTAGAGATCAGGGATTGAGATGCGGTGTTGCTAGAGGTGAAAATTTTGGAGGGCGCAGAAGAATGATGGTCAACCAGCATAGGACCGGTACTGTCAGCAGAAGTGTGATGGCGGATACACTCAAGGAGAGATCGGAGCAACTATGGATGTGTCCAGTTTGCAGTGATGATGATCCGACGACTAACTAACTAACTAACTAGATTTTCTGTTTGTTATATTCACAGTGTCTCGATCATACGTTTTCATGTGATTGTGGTAACCAACATATTATTCGCAGTCGCCGTGTATAGTTCCCTTTTTTCATGATAAATTTGATGGCCTCATTTTGAAGCCGTTATGGGAGGGGGAGTTATCTTTCTGGCTAAATTCCTTGTACTAAAAATAATTTTCCTATTTCCTAAAATGGAGATGGATGGAGGGTTTGAACTCCCTACCTCCCTCCCCTTTTCTTTATCTATATTGATATATCATATTTCTACAACTCGAACAGAGAATTCATATACATATGTTCCTTAGATATGAACATGTAAAGTCCAATTTAAAACTATCATCTCTATCACCATATATATAAGGGGAAATAATTAAATAATAGTGTCGTGTTATTGGGATATGAATCGCTATATGTATTGTAGTGAATATGATAGCCTACGTGTTACACAAATGTGACCTGGTCACGTGATAACAATCCATCTTTTTATAGGAGGTTTGACGTCACTGAGCTTCGGTAACGCGGAGTTTAAAAAAATCGCGAATCGTCTGGAAGCTCGTATTTCATCTTTACGTGTCGCACTGAGAGCTCCACCCACCCCCACCCCCAATTTTGTTTTAACCGAAGGGAAGGGGATATATCAGTGAGTTGCGTGAACATCGATGGATGCTGCATTGCATGTGCCGTTAGCGAAAGTTGTTTTCGTAAAATAATGTATCAGATTAGTTCCCTAAAAAATTAGGACACATCTGCTTAACATGCACCGTGAACATAATTCATTTAGTAAACTTACTTCGATGAACAAAGACAACAAGGAAAAAGCAAAAATATGTTCAATATTCTAAGAACATTACAACAGAATCCAACATCATCAATACAACATCAAGTCTCACTTCAAGTACTAAAGGATAAAAAAGGGAATATCTTAACTTGGCAAATATATATTCTACATAGATGGAAAGAATGTTGCCACAAAATATATAATGGAAAAACCCAGGCACCAAATGAGGGCATCAATGATTTAGAACCAGAACCAGAACCTACAGTGAAGAGGTCAGACATTCAATCAGAAATCTGAACAAAGGAAAAGCATCAGGTAACAACGGATTTACATTCGAAATGATACAAGCCGGTGGAGATTAAATTTTCAAATATATTATACTTCATGTTGAAGGATATGAAATAGCGAAATATGGCTGGAAATGGAAAAAGTCAGTATACCTACACTTGCCAAAGAAATGGGACCTTCAACTGTGCACCAACTATAGAACAGTAGCACTAATTAGTCAATTCAGCAAAATTCTACTGCAGATCATAATAAAAAGAATACAACACAAATTAGAAACCGAAAGTCACGAAGTTCAAGCCGGTTTTCGAGCAGGAAGAGGAACAAGAGACAACATATTAAATTTGAGGAATATAATTAGGAAATAGAGAGAATACCGCTTTGATGTACATATGTGTTCCATATACTACACCGAGGCGTTTGTGTTAAAATCACAAGCTATGGTACATTTTCCACAAATACATTGACGATGTGATATGTTTCACCGACATAACCGAAATAGAATTGTCTCGCTTCATCAATTTCATCAACAATTTCAACCCCGCTATTCAATTTACCTCTAACATCTCCACTACCTCTGTCAACTTCCTTGACATCATTATCACCATTCACCCCCCTTACCTCAGGACATATGTTTATTATAAATCTACTGATTCACATTGGTTTCAGCTCTACACTTCTCCTCATCCTATCGCAACTCTCTGCCATACTCTCAGCTTCTTCGCCTTCGTCGCTTATGTAACAATGACGACGATTTTCTCGACAGGTACTCTGAGATGACTGAGTTGTTCCGTAGGCGCTCGTTCCCTGACAGCATTCTTTCATCCGCTTGGATCCGTGTATGCCAGTTGTCTCGGCTCGATACTTTGACAAGCTCTCATGGTTCTTCCTCCTCATTTGATAGAGATCATCTTCTCCGTTCGTTCTCAAACTGCTGCAGATTAGCAGGATGTAGTCCGGAGAACGGAATGCGTTGTGTCATGGTTTACAACATTGCTGCGATATCTGCGCCTTTTGGCCTGACACATCCTACTTCAGCATGTATTTGGGTCACAGACCGTATATGGGATGAGAGTCATCTCCATTACATAACCTCCTTAGTCGTCTTTTACGACATGCGTGGAAGGTAAATAGTGGTGCTATTCTTTGCTCCCCTTTCGGGCCCTGGCAACACGCGGGATATTTGATAGAGTTAAAGTTGCTATTTAATCCCCATAACTCTACAGTCCAATCAATCATGCTTAAACATTATTCTCTTCTCCAGTCTGATCCTGACACACGCGCAGCTTTCCAGGACTTACCTCAAGTGGCCTATAGGCGCGACACAAATTTAATGACATCTTGGTCCATAGCCGTATTAAGTCTTCTGTTTCCAACCATTTTGGTACTTCGTTGCTCACATCGCCGCTGCTATACACGTCCTTATGTCGTTCAGATGCGCTCCATTTCATTTCCCAAGGCTACTTTCTCCATCGATGTGGCCTTTACATCTGAATCCCGTAATGTTATTTAAATGATCATTTGTAAACGCTACGGCAAGCAGTACATCGGGAAACCGACTTAAGATTGAGTGACCGCTTCTGTAACAATCTTAATGCGATAAACCATAGAACACCTGCTCCTGTTGCCACACACTTCCACGGTGATGGCCATCATGGTGCTCTTGATATTCAGATCACTGCCATCCGATCCTGCACCACCGATAATAGATCTAGGTACATCTAGAAAGTCGTCTTATTTTTGAGTTGGGTACCCTCAAGCCTTTTGGACTCAATTTCGACCATTTTTTTGTCCAGTTCTTGTTGATGTGGTCTTTGCCTGTATTCAAATTGTTCCGTCATTTACGTCATCTTTTTGTTCGTTTCGTTTCCACCTATATTTACGGTTTTTTATGTACTTACTTTCCTTACTACATCTCACGTCCATATTTCGGTTGGACACATTTGTGTGTTGTGATAATTTCTAATCGACGTCTTTTAATGTGTTGTGCGTATCTTGATAAATAATTGTTGGTTGAACCGTTGATTATGTCATGTGTATTATTATTTGTATGATTTTGCTTGTTTTCTTTTGTGTGTTTCCCATTTCACATGAGCTTACAATATTGATAGTGTTTGCACTAAAACGTCATCACCTGTACGGTTGTATTCTACGTCAGTACATTTTCCCTAACAACAAGCAGCAGTAAGAGTGGAGGGAGAAATATCTGAATGGTTTGCTGTTCAAAGTGGAGTGAGGTAAGAGTGCACTCTACACTCTTATCTTTATAACATCTATCTAGCGAATAATGAGAAATGTAAGAGAAGAACTAGAGGAAAATGAGTTTCATCCATTAAATTTCGGTGCCTGCAAGATTCCAGAAATAAGAGATGCAAATGACACAGTCCTCCTTACTACACATTCTGAGAGACTGAAGCAGCTTATCACAACAATAAAGGAATACAGCGAGATCCAAAATCTATATATAAACTTCTAGTTCATCTTCGCAAAGGTCTGTAGTACGCTGTAGACCGTCACGGGTAGAGATTGTCAAAGAAGCGTTAAAGAGATACGTCCTGACTACGGCCACTTTAACTCAAATGGCTAAAGACAGACAAAGCCTATTTCCCCCCACGGCTACATGACTTGAGCCCGGTCGTGCTTAATTTTAAAAGTGAAGTTGACGGATATATTCGATATATACCTTATACTGTGACTATTTCATGGTTCCCATTCCATTTGTAACAGTTCATTGTTAAGTTGTGTGTAGCTCATTTTTCTTTCATTTATACTATCAGAGAGCAATCAATCTTTGCGGGTCGGCGGGCTGGGTTGAAAATTTTACACTTGGGATGGAAACACTGTTTTATTTTATTTTTAGCTAATTGACAGTCTCTTCTTCTTCTTCTTCTGCGTTCATTCTCAAACTCCTGCAGATTAGCAGGATGTAGTCCAGAGAAAGGAATGCGTTGTGTCATGGTTTACAGCATTGCTGCGATATCCGCGCCTTTCGGCCTGACACATCCGACTTCAGCATGGCTTTGGGTCACTGACCCTATGTGGGATGGGACAGCCAACTCCATCCCATAACCTCCTTAGTCGCCTTTTACGACATGCGTGGAAGGTAAACAGTGTTGCTATTCTTTGCTCCCATTCGGGCCCCGGGAACACACGGGCGATTGACAGTCTAATAAGTATTTTCTCAGCATTTGGTACAGTGTTTATCATTATAAATTTAAATTTTAAATAATAATGTTGAGTCAGTAAAGATGGCTTGACTAGCTGAATTTGGCACTGTTTGAATTTTGAATTCTTCTGTTCTATAATAAATATTTTTCCTTCTGATGTGAGCCACCGAAAGTATACACATTCTAATGCTGGTTTGCTTAAGATATGTGCTATTTGCAAATCTAGACATGATCACTTAACTATCTTTATTTGTATTTCGAAGTAAAATCAGAAACAATGAATTAGATAATTCTATCCAATATAATATTTATTTTAACACATTTATCATAATGTATTCCTCTGAGTTCTTTTCACCGTTGCCATCTCGATGTGTGAAACATACCTCTGGTTGTTTCTTGCTCTAATGTTTCTATTGTATTGAGTATACATTGACAGAGATTCAGGCTAGTCTCATAGAATGTACATATTACACTGTACCTTGGTACATATCACACCGTACATTGGTACATATCACACCATGCCTTGGTGCATATGACACCGTACCGTGGTACATATCACGCCGTACATTGGTACATATCACACCGTACATTGGTACATATCACACCGTAACTTTGGTACATATCACACCGTACCTTGGTACATATCACACCGTACCTTGTTACATATTACACCGTACCTTGGTAAATTTCCTGTAAATACGCATTAGGCGTATCAGTCATGAATGTTGCCCCCAAATTTTCTGTGACAAAATTAATGCTCGTGATGTATTTAGGTAACATTGTTTCAGATCATTTTCTTTTTGTCCTGTATTTTCCTGTTATTTTCTGTATTTATTATGGTATCTGTTTCCTGAAGATTGATTCACTAAAAATATGTTTAGTAATTAATAAGTTTACACTTTTCTTTAAATCCAACCATTACCTCCTGCCTATGACACCAGTCATATATCTACTGCTCAAACAATGATTCCTAGAATGGCCTGAATAAATATTCTGTTGTCCCACTTGTAGTGATTGCTCCTATGCGATGTAGTGATGGTTCCTTTTCCACACATAATTACCTCTCCTATCCCACATGTAGTGATGACTCTTGTCACATATGCAGTTACGGCTCCTGTGCCACAGGTAGCCTTCACTCCTGCCCCACATGTAGTGATGGCCCCTGTCCCACTTGTAGTCATGGCCCTGTCCCACATGTAGTCATGGCTCACATAGTATTTCTCGCCATTTAAGATTCTGTCACGAAAAAACCACAGGTGTAATTTCCGCTGCCAGGTATCTCTTCCACATCCATGGGGACCGTTTGACAGAAGACAAAAGTAAACAATCGTGACAATCGCAGAGGCAAAACGTGTTGTCACAAATAACAATTTATCTATTCCCTCAACACTCGTCTCAGACGATATGCCTGGGAAAACCCCCTTTTCATTGCAACCTTAATTATAATTCCAGACTACTGTACCCGCTTGGGCGATAATGAGAGAAATAAATACACATTTCCAATATGATAATAAAAGATAAATGATAGCAAGCAACAGTTGGCAACTAACAAGCCAGCATTAGTCAATATGGTAACGAACAGGAGTACACAAAAATAAAAATTAAACGACAAACAATCTCATTGCATACGTCATTTACAATAATTAATATATATCAAAAGCACACATAACATGGTACTGGGACAGTCAGTCAGCGTGTAATGGCGGATATACTCAAGGAGAGAACTGAGCACATATGTACTTCTTTGTCCGGATTGCAGTGACGATGTTCCAACGACTAACTAACTAACGTACTTTACACATAAAATAAGGAACGCGAAAAGGGTAATAGAAATATCATAAACTAAATTTTAGGATAAATGATGCAAGAAAAAAGCATAAATCTATTTGTTTTTTAAGTGAAAATAGTAAATCAAACACAAACAAAAACAGTAGATCAAACACACATACCTACAGTAGATCAAACACGAACACAGTAGATCAAACACAATCAGATAAGGAAAATCAAACACAAACATAAATAATAGATCACACACAAAGTTAAAAAAAACAAAGATCACACACGCACACAAATAGTAGATTAAACACAAACAAAAATAGCAGATCAAAAACAAACACAAATAGTAGATCGAACACAAACAAAAACTTGACTGAACTGTAACAGTAGTTCAATTGCCTAAAAAGAAATGTGTTTTGATATAATGTATTATGCATGCATCCATGTGGAACCGTCAAAATACCTCTTGCTTATTCATTGGAGAAAAGCTTCTTAAAGTTACTCATTTGTCTGTTTCCGTGAGTGGTACTGGTCAATGTGCGTACTGTGTCGAAAGCTAATTAAAATCACTGGGAAAGTCAAATGACTGTTCTTAGAGGGATTTGTTTCCCAATGGACTTGCAAGTCCTATATTGTCGATTATATGACGTTTATACAGAAGAAATTAGGTCTAGGATCTAGAGACAAAAAGGATGGTATTTGGAATGGTCTTCCTAGACGATGAACAGCTTGCTGGCTGCGAAGCGCCTCGTCAGAGGATAGACAAACAATGGTTGTCGCAAGAAAACTACGAACTCACCTCGTCTCGTCTCATATACCCCCCCCCCTATTCTCCTGAGAAGAAGGCTCCTCCAATAGGCATTGCACCAAGATGAAAGCTGAAGCCTCCTGGGTATGAAAGAAATCATGAACCTCCCCATTGCACATAGGAAGTAAGAGCTAATCGCTCTTAATTCCTGAGGTTCTCAAACAAACAACAAACATATTATCGATTGGCCACGTTGTATCAATGTATAAACATCAACATACAAGACATATCAATACAGACAAGCTACTTACCTCAATGGTCTGGACAGAAATGTTCCAACAGAAAGCAGATTCAACACAGTTCCCACTAGACACACTATCGGGCTGATAATCCTCTCAATTAAGTTTAAATATTCCCAGTTACTCGACTCATAGCCACCACTGAAACGGGACGTGATGTTGTCACTGTCATTAGCTCTACCACCGACAACAGCTACTAAAATCTCGGTCGAAGTAACATTAGTTCCTGCCATTATACAACTTTATAATAACGATGTTGAAGGTAAACAAATGGCACTATTGTAGTTGCTGCTGCTGTTAGAACGAATGAAATTATTCAAGTCAAGATATTCCATTTGAATCTTTATCTCTGTACAAATCATTCAGTCATCCCGTGAATGTATTTAGAATATGTTACAAACATTAAGGATTTATCGACGTATTTTCATAGCATGCGTGGTTCATTGCTGTTGCAACGGCTACAACAATATGTAGAGTCAGCAGATGAGCTTTTCACAAGCCCATTGGACGTCTCAGAAAATCAGAGGAGCGATAATTATTGAGCACTTGTGATTCGATCCATATAAATGGCAAACATTTTAACTTTGATCCAAAGGTTTATAAAAATCTGGCAGACATTAACTTCTTCATCTTCATGTCGAATTGTACATTCAGCCGTTTTGGAAACTATGCTGTTGGTAAAGTAAACAAAAATTAAACAAAAACAAGTTAGTGTTTTGGTATTTTTTAAAACTGGATTTCACTCAGTAGGATATAGATTTACTCATCTAAAACAGTATTTGGTGATGTGTACGTCTCACAAAACATCTTATGATGTGTAAGTCTCACAAAACATCTTATGATGTGTACGTCTCACAAAACATCTTATGATGAGTAAGTCTCACAAAACATCTTATGATGTGTACGTCTCACAAAACATCTTATGATGTGTAAGTGTCACAAAACATCTTCGGATGTGTAAGTGTCACAAAATATCTTATGATGTGTACGTCTCACAAAACATCTTATGATGTGTAAGTCTCACAAAACATCTTATGATGTGTACGTCTCACAAAACATCTTATGGTGTGTACGTCTCACAAAACATCTTATGATGTGTACGTCTCACAAAACATCTTATGATGTGAAACTCTCACAAAACATCTTCGGATGTGTAAGTCTCACAAAACATCTTATGATGTGTACGTCTCACAAAACATCTTATGATGTGTAAGTGTCACAAAACATCTTCGGATGTGTAAGTGTCACAAAATATCTTATGATGTGTACGTCTCACAAAACATCTTATGATGTGTAAGTCTCACAAAACATCTTATGATGTGTACGTCTCACAAAACATCTTATGATGTGTACGTCTCACAAAACATCTTATGATGTGTACGTCTCACAAAACATCTTATGATGTGTACGTCTCACAAAACATCTTATGATGTGTACGTCTCACAAAACTTCTTATGATGTGTAAGTCTCACAAAACATCTTCGGATGTGTAAGTCTCACAAAAATATTTATGATGTATAAGTCACAAATGATTTAATCATCGCTTTATGATATAAAATTCAGAATGACATATTTTCTGATGAATATGCCTTAGTAATAGTGATCTTTTGAACAAAAATATTTTAACATAAAACAGTTGCCTGGGATATCTCAATGTACAAATATAGAATGTATATAGGACGGGGAAAAGCGTGACCTATGAATAATCGACATAACATTTTGTGTGCTTGATCAAACTTCCTATAAATATTACAGTGCGGACTTACAAGAATTTCTGATTTAGACAGCCACTTATACTCTAACATAACATGATTTTCTGTATATCTCCGAGGTTCTGGATATATTTCACTGACTATAAATATGTGTGTCATTTGTAGGTTATTTTTATACTGTCGCAAATTACTTAATATTTTTGTTGTGAATATACGACAATTACTTCATAATTTTTCTATGAATATACAACAAATTACTTCATATTTTTGCTGTGAATACACAACAAATTACTTCATATGTTTGTTGTGAATACACAACAAATTACTTCATATGTTTGTTGTGAATACACAACAAATTACTTCATATGTTTCCTGTGAATACACAACAATAAAAAGCCGTTGATTTTTACCATTTATATAGTAAATGTTAATTATGAAACTTTTGATAGGGATTCTTGAAATTACTGAATTTCGAGAACAAATTTCTTTTTTGGATAACTAACACAATCAACTATCTGCCAACAATAAAGTTGTGCTGCAGTGGATCCCTGCACACTGTGGAATAGCAGGAAATGAAGGAGCTGACAGACTGGCAAAGGCAGGTGCAAAAAAGGAACAATTCCAGCACAGAATATCACTGACTGAAGCAAAAACCCTCATCAAAGGAAAATACAAACATACATGGAGTCACAGAACAGGCAGTAACTTTCCACAGGACCCTATTCTAAAGCTAAACAGGTCACAACAAACCACAATTTTTAGACTTCGCACAGGACACTGCAGACTACAAGCACATCTCCACAAAATTAAGGCTGCCCAAACTGACCAATGCCCATGTCAAAAGGATCCCCAGACTCCAGAACATATTCTGCAGACATGCCCACTCTTTGATGACGTGAGAACCAAAATATGGCCTCAAGAGACAGATCTGAAGGTGAAGCTGTGGGGCAACCGTGAGGACCTCCTGCAGACGACTGAATTCATGGAGGCGGCCCTACTTCCTGTATAGACTTATGAGCATAGGAAACTGATCGCAGAAGAAGAAGAAGAAAACGAATGATAAAATCAGAGAAGAGACACCAATTTTTCATAACATATGTTATCAGAAAACGCCGTTGGTCCTACATCTGCATGTCCTACGCGCAGACAGCAACAGAATACACCACCAATCTCTTGAATGGATACATACAGGCAAAAGAGCAAGGGGTAGAACAAAAGAAACACTCAGAAGAACAATACTTAGAGAAAGTAAAACAACCAATGTTCATACTATTCAAGAACTGCACAAAATAGCTTTAAACAGACAGAATTAGAGAGATCTGACCTCTGACCTATGCGCTATCTTCAACGCAAAACGGAAAATGAAATGAAAATACAGGCATTCGTGATTCACAGAACGTGCTATATATTACACATAACGAATCTTTTGACTATTTTACTTGAAATCTGTCAACAAATGTTGAACCTTCATGCACTTATATTTCAAACTAAAATGCGTGTGCCTAAAGTACTACAAATGTATTACCAAATCACATCCTCCACTAGTCAAGACATTTTTTCAATAACTTAACCGGAAGAAGTTAATGTAAAATGAATCAAATATTGTGCTACGCTAAGCGATGTCTTATCTCCCATATTGATAAGGTTATGAGAATGAAAGAACGACAATCGATCAAGTCATATGCAATCTGCTTGTATTACAATTTGACATTTCTCTATGGTATGTACTATTTGCGAAAACATAATACATAAATAATAATGTTCACGAACTGCATTTGTGTGTGTGACACAAATAGTGTTATCGACTACATGTATTACACTCAAACAGCGCAACCCATATCTCCATTTGTTGCGCAGCTGTTTATCATTCGAAATGTTTAGACTTGACAGTGGTTGCCAGTTTTGTAGTATAATTTTTTATTATTTTCATTGCACAACAAAGTGAGAGGTATCCTATTCGTTTTAAATAGTTGCCGCTTTTGATTGCGATTTCTCCGACATTGCAGATTAAAATTATCTGTGTCATGTGACGTATTCTTTCCAGAACGTAGCCTTCCTTATGAATCTCCTGAAGTCCCCGCAATCTTTAGCAAGTTGTCCCGCTTCCTCTTGCGACATGTACATTCATTATCTGAATATTTCCATGCCATCTTGTCTCGCCACGTGACCGACATAACCTCACTTTCTTCCTTTCTTCTTAATGTTATGTTTAAAAATCAGTTTTCATGAACGTTCATTTTTCTTAGCACGTGTTTTTATTGCTATTTTTTTTTGGTCCATTGTATGTATGTTCGTCCATCACGTGATGATGACCTTTTTTACAATCACTTTTGAAAATTCAGTTATAATTATGAACATACTTAATAGTTTGCACATGGCTAATGAGCCATATTTCAGCTGTAAATGTTCTTGGACAGTTCGGACATGGAATGACAACTGTAGACGGATTTTGGTCTATCCATGAGTTTCTAGCTACTCCTCGCTGCTGGGCTGTAGCGTTTCTCCTCTTTTCACAAGATGATGCACTCTTTATAAACTGTAGAGCTCCATGTAGATCTATTTTGTGGAAGTTCTTCCCATGTGTCTTGGTCTATTTCAAACACTTTATTTAACGAGTCCTTGTAGCGCTTCATGTGGCCACCTTTAGATCGTGTACTTTTCTCCAGCTCACCATAGAGAAGTATCTTTGGCAGGCACTAGTCTGACATTTGTACCAAATGATCTGCCCAACGAATCTGTGTCTGCATCAGGATACCAGCTCTATCACGGACAGTGGTATCTGGAATCTTGTCTTGCCATCTGATGTTCATAACTTTTATGAGACAAGCTGTGTGAAAGTGATTGACTTCCTCACATGACGTCTATACACAGTTCATGTTTCGCCGGCGTATAAAAGCACTGGAAGTACCACTGCTTTGTAGACTTTCAGCTTAATCTGTAGGTTAATGTCATTTTTACGCCACACATTTCGGTGCAATCTACCGAAAGTGATGCTTGCCATGGCGATCCTTGTATACAAATCTTCATTAACGTTGGCATCTTATGATAACGTACTACCTAGGTATGTGAATCTGTTCACAACTTTCAGTGATACACCATTTACCTTTATGCAGGGCACGAGATAGCTGTTTCCAGGTGCTGGTTGTAACATGACTTCTGTTTTCCCTGTGTTAATGGTAAGTCCAAAGTTGGTCGTGGATGTGAAAATGCTTTGCACTGGGGCTTTTGATTAAAGTGAGGAGGAGTTGTGCAAAGCGTCAACTTCACTCTCTTCTCGGACCTCATTTGAAACCTGTAGCAAGACGAATCGAGACGACTGGAATTGAAGTTCGAAGATGCAGTGGATGAGATATGACCATGGTTTTCTACGTGTCTCGCCATGCCCGATGCGGTCCACGCCGCGGTTTCTGGGTTTCGCCTACATTACCTGGTGGGCTGATAATGTCCGTTATAAGCTGATCCATCACAATGATGACCCACAAGATTGCAACATCGAATTGAGTCATGGTACTAATTTTCAGCTTGTAGCTGCTGCTGATGATAAATGATGATGATAATGATGATAAATGATGATGATAAATGATGATGATAAATGATGATGATAAATGATAAATGATAAATGATGATGATGATAAATGTTGATGATGCTGATGATGATGATAAATGTTGATGATGATGATAAATGATGATGATGATGATAAATGATAATGATGATGATGATAAATGATGATGATGCTGATGATGATGATGATAAATGATGATAAATGATGATGATGATAGATGATAATGATGATGATAATAACGATGATAAATGATGATAAATGATGATGATGATAGATGATGGTGCTGATGATGATGATGATGATGATGATGATGATAAATGATGATGATGATGATGAATGATGATGATAAATGATGATGATGATAATAAATGAAGATGATGATAATAAATGATGATGATAAATGATGATGATGATGATGATGATAATGATTATGATGATGATGATAAATGATGATGATGATAATGATTATGATGATGATGATAAATGATGATGATGATGATAAATGATGATGATGATAAATGATGATGATGATAAATGATGATGATGATAAATGATGATGATGATAAATGATGATGATGATAAATGATGATGAGGATGATAAATGATGATGATGATGATGCATATCCTTTATAGGCCAATGGATTTTCTGATGAAAGCACATATCCACCCGAGCTCGAATAACGTGTGTTGTCTCAAACTCCTGGCTGTGTTAGGGGTGGGGGGATCTATGTATAAGGATCTACGTCTAGTCCCTAACGGACTGCATTCTAGTGCGACAGTATCCACTAATCATCACGTCCTGCTAGGATTGTAGCATATACTTCTGGGCCAACTACTGAATCATTCTTATGTTAGATCTGGTGAGACATATGTAGCGATGGTATATGTATCAGTCCAACTAGACAGCAGTCTTCACAAAAGGACAAAGGTGCAATGTATCTTTATTCTTGATTAGAAGCTAGCTTCACAGCACGTGGGGTATTCCCATAAGTGCTCCGCGCTCCGTTCCAGCAGCCATCTCAGTGTATGTAGAATAAGAACCCCAGTCAGGTGTTGATTACGTGATCTTCAGGGCCTTCCAAAAAGTTTACTTTTCCTTCCTTCCCCTCTAGATACTCCGATTTCTAACATTATCTGTATGTGTACATTCTCAGACTCATTGACATCATCTTCATCTTGAAAATAATTTATTACTGCCGTGATCAAGTCTGCTTTATCTCTTCTCAACATGATGCCGTCTTTCACCGCATTACATGCCAATAAGTTGACTATCTCGTTTCCTCTGACCCCAGCATGACCAGGTCAGTATATCCATGTAATACTCTGGACAATTGAGTTTTTCAATAATTCTCTCAATTCTTTTCTCAGCATGTAATTTTGTTTCTTGCGCAGCATGCTTTGAGAGTATGTGAATATTACTGAGTGTGTTTATGTATCAGTTATCAACCAATTAAGAGCTGCTGTAACTTCCTATATCTCCATCCTCATTCTCAATGTGACAGTGAAATTGCTGAAATGTGCAATGTCATTTGATCTACATCTTTTCGCCATACATGTGGAACATTTGACAGAAGATAAAAGTAAGAAATCATTGAAAGGCATGCAGTGAAAAAGACAGGTTGTTTCCACAAATGACAGATTGTCAGTCTATCCACAAACTTTACTGTGTCGCCTCCAACAACATGCCTGAAAATACGACGGTGGGCCTATTATTTTCACTCTGAATGGTCAGGGTCATCGTTTCCACAAGTACATTTTAAATTGATGGATTTCAACGAATCTGCGCCAGAAACTGAACTCAAATGTTTAGTTCTCAATCAAACACTGTAATATACTGGCATGGGCTGAAAGTAACAATATGTCTAGCTCTGCCCATTTTCCTCCGTGATAGAGATCCCAACAGCCATCATAATGGTATATAAACTTCGCATATTATTGATTTTCATATTTCATGCAATGTAATATACTGTTTAGTATTTCAGTGGGCAAAAGGTTTAGCTAGTGGTGCCCATCTCCTCTCCAGCTGTCCTTCTAATGTGGTTATATGGATGTGTTTTCTCTCTCCATCTCCATTGCACTTTTCTGATGTTGACGCTACATCACATTTGAACTTCGCACTGAGCGCATCGCTACCATTTCACTAGGTCACAACCTTACTTCGTACGCATCCACATTAATACTTCTAAACTTGATAATACCTTCACTATGTTGTTATCTTTTAATCCATTAACAAGTAACCTTCAAGATATTATCCCGAATTGATATTATCCCGAATGAAAGATATTATCCCGAATTTACCAGACTAATATCATGATGAATGGACATAAGCTTGAAGAGGTGAATACCTTCAAATACCTCGGATCCAGTATATGCAGTGATGGTAAATGCAAAGCAGAACTAAAAATAAGGCTGGAGATGGCTTTAGCGTCATTGTCAAGGCTAACTGTTTTTTGGAAAAGCAACCTCAGTGTTGGAGTGAAAATCAAACTGTATAGGTCGCTGGTGCTTTCTGTTGTGTTGTATGGTTGTGAGAGTTGGACACTCACTGCGGACATGGAGAGAAGATTACAGGCTTTCGAGTATAAATGCTACAGAAGAATTCTACGAATTTCCTATAGGGAACATAAGACCAATGTGTACGTAAGAAATAAAGTAGAGATGTGTGCAGGTGTCCAGGAGCCATTGCTTTCAATAGTGAAACGACGAAAACTAGCATGGTTCGGACATGTATGCAGGCACGATTCCTTGTCAAAAACAATACTGCAGGGAACTGTCGAGGGTGGAAGAAGCAGAGGGGGACAAATAAAGACATGGACAGACAACATCAAGGAATGGACAGGGCTAGATATTTCCACACTCATCCGCATCGCTGAGGATAGAATTCGCTGGAGGACTCTGTGTGCTGAAGCATCCAATGTTGTACCCCTACGACCCTGAAGGGTTATGGGTTTATTGATGATTGATTGAATATACTGTTTTCCCAGACACGCTGTATGATTACGAACGCATTTCAAGGTGCATTATTACAGAGACGAATTATTAATTATCTAATGAACGATGTAAAATAAAATAGCAAAAGTACAGTTTTACAAATTGAGATACACAATTAAATCTACGTTTCGAATGCCATGCCTTTATAACGATATGGGCAAATTGGAAGTTTCCGAAATCCATTAGTCGAAACAGTAAAGTTAACCCATATCATTTATTAACACAGTAAAATTGTGAGATGTTAGCGATCTCATATTTAAGTATCTCTGCTATATAAGGATGGTAGCCATCTCTTTTCCATAGCAATCTTTACCTCCAAGATTAACCCTGTATCCAACTAAGGCTGGGTCGACCCGGGAGCTGTTGCGATCTGTTAATATTTCCGAATCAACTGGGAAATTAAACCAGTACCACTAATATGCGAAGCCAATGCACTAAGCACTACACAACGCTGCCTCCACTAAATGGCACAAAGGGAATTAATGAATAGCGACACTGTTACATTCCATACATGTAAAAAGCGTGCTTGGAGGTATCGATGTGTCGTTGGTTGCCCCATGTCATATTTTCAATGTGAAAATTCCAGTGTTCAGGCTTGATGTTGGAACAGTTTCGAATATAGATATTATTAATGATCCATCTTCGTTCTCGAATTATGATATTTACTCCCTGCAACAAAATATATCCGTTAATCCAAGGTGTCAGGCCGAGCAGGCATGCCACGTTGTACGAGGATCACCTCACCGTGATGCGTGGAGCCTGTCGGGTTAACATAGCTCACTAAGCATTGAAATGATAATTGTTTGGCTTGAGTCTCTTTTAAAAGCATAACATCGAAATCGTATGCTAACCGTTCCAGTTCCGGAACGCGCTGAAAAGTGCTAGAATAATTCCAATACCACATATTGACATTATTCAGTCTGATTCGGTTTACTATCCTTCTTACTTCTCTCTTTCCTGCCCTTATCTTGGAAGATCCTCCTCGGCGTGGGCGTTTTCTAATTTGACGAGAAACTAAGCTTGTATCTGACGGAACAGATGTCGACCGCAAAGCACATACTCCGTCGCTCCAGCGATTGCTCCTTTTGTCTCGAGTTCTGTCAATGATGCTGTCAGCGAAATGTGGATTTAAACTACACACTTGCTTAATCTGGTCTAACAACTATTTAATATAATTTATAATGTGCTGGCGTTCTGTTAACTGGTCATTACTGTTAAATGTAGTTATTGCGTCATTTAGAAAGCTGGGAAAGGTTTCAGTGCAGTCAAAATTATGGGATCTTCAGAGATGCCGCAGCGAACACTTTTTCAGATATGCAAGCAGTGGTATTATATGTGTTGGACTATATCTTAGGTTTACTGACACTGTCGCAAACACAGGGTAATAGATTTGAGAGAGCTCAAAACGAGGTCATGAGAGCTGTCCTAGGATGCACAAGAGATACACCTATCGTTACCATGATGTTTCTCCTAGACCTACAGAGCATCAAATCAAGACATACAATAGCTCAGGTTAAAGAATACTTTAAAGGTCGCCATTACTTATCATCACCTCTTACACCAATCTCTAGACAAAAAGATGTCGTATCAAGAGAAGAAGGTCTTAGATCTCAGAAGCTAATATCAAGATACCCTACTCGGAGTTTATGAGCGGGAGGAAGTGGAAATTGACTGTCAATGGGTGACATTTGGCAAAGAGAGATAGTCATTGACAATAGTTGTGATACACAAAAGGAAGAGCGTGCCGCGACTTGGCTGCCAAAAGAACAGAGGGAATGATCCAACAACTCATACTCCAGCACTCGAAGCCACACAATCAAATAATTTTCACAGACTGCTCTGTAACACAAGAAACAACAGGTGTGGTTGGGATTTCGTGGCATACCAAAATGGCAAGAAATTTGCTGAGATGTCAGCTTGATATTCCACAACAACATCGAGTAAGAGAATGGAAATAGAAACGGCCAACGGTGACATCAACTCTCATTTGGGTTGCAACGCAACCACCAACAGACTCAGTGATTCTATCGGACTCTAAAAGCATGCTGCGCAAGATAAAAATGTGCATGATCAGGACTGAATTGGTCACTTTTCTCATCACCGCGCAGAACATTAAATAGATATACTGTCCACGCCATGCTGGGGTCTGGGGAAACGATAGATCCGATATGTTGGCTGAAAAAGCCTTGATGAACGGCGACAAGATAAGAAGAGGCAGGATTGAATCAATTAGATCAGTCATGGATACCCAACAAGAAGACGAGGAGGAAGTCGAACGAGATAATGTACATATTCAGAGAATAGTAGAAATGGGAGTGACTAGAGGCGATGGGAGAAAGTGATCCCTCTCCGGAAAGATCAGAAGAAGTGTAATCAGCAACTGATTGGAACACTGAGCTTATACACATTTAGATGGCTGACGAAACGGCAAGCAGAGCATATATGGGTATGCCCCCCCAGTACACTGACGCTTGTTCCTAATCAAGAATTAAGTATATTTTCAATGTTACCCAGTAACCATGCTGGCATCGGTTTTTTGTGTGCAAGCTGAAGGCACATTTATTGCAGCTAAATTGTAAACCATGACAACGGATTGCATCATTCTAATCTGCAGAGTTTTAGAACGAAGTCAGAAGAAGAATAAGGAACAGTAATTGAGAGGGAAAAAAATTACCTTCTACGTAACCGGATAATTTGACTCTTGGATTAGGGAATACAAAGGATAATAGTAGAAACATCTAAACAAGTAACATACACACTGGAAAATAAAGTAATACATGAAGGGATAATGTAGAAAGTATTGATAGTTTATGTAAATAGTTTTCCATTGCTTTAACATAAATGTTCAACTATTCATATTTTCTGAATGCTTGCTATCACAATAAATAATCATATATATGTTGTCTATAAAGTATTTGTGCAGTGAGGTCACATATATATGAAATAAATACCCACAATCCATATGACTTAGTGTCACCGACATTGTAAATGAGTGCACAATTACTCTGTAGACACCCGGGATTACAATGAACAATATCATCGAAAACCGAGTGTTAATACTTAATAAAATTCAAGTTAATAGAAAAGACTTTATTACTTAACAGCTGGAGAGAAGATTTAGAGACACTCTGTAAATAATGTCACTTTAGAAGGTTTTATACACTTAGTATATCGGAAAACGCAAGTAGACATTTTACAGTGGTGTTAGCAAGTACACATTTTACAGTGGTATTAGCAAGTAGACATTTTACAGTGGTGTTAGCAAGTACACATTTTACAGTGGTGTTAGCAAGTACACATTTTACAGTGGTGTTAGCAAGTACACATTTTACAGTGGTGTTAGCAAGTACACATTTTACAGTGGTGTTAGCAAGTACACATTTTACAGTGGTGTTAGCAAGTACACATTTTACAGTGGTGTTAGCAAGTACACATTTTACAGTGGTGTTAGCAAGTACACATTTTACAGTGGTGTTAGCAAGTACACATTTTACAGTGGTGTTAGCACGTACACATTTTACAGTGGTATTAGCAAGTACACATTTTACTGTGGTGTTAGCAAGTACACATTTTACTGTTGAGTAATGCATACTTAGCAAGTACATGCATGGAAGAAATGATGATAATAATAAAAAATGGTTGTGATGATGATGATTATACTGCCGACGGTGGTAGTGATGGTGATATTGATGGTAATTATAGTTGTAGTGTATGATGATAGTGATTGTGACTCATCGAGAGCAGCTATCTCATGTCACTTTAACACTGCATGTTTCATGTCACCTTAAGACTCACGTGTTTCATGTCACCTTAACATTCACGTGTTTCATGCCACCTTAACACCCGAGTGTTTCATGCCACCTTAACACCCGCGTGTCTCATAAAGTGCCTGCTAGCTAATAAAAAACCAAGTTATTTAAACACGATTCATTTGAGTATTTCCATTTCTAATTGGCTGTCACTCTAAGTATATTTATAGCGATCAATCATATTCACGGGGTTAGTCAAATATCATTAAGAAGGTTTGAGTCAGTAGGTTTCATATAATCGATGGTCACGCCCCAGATGCATTAAAGAGCTCTTCTACTCAGAGAAGTTAAAGAACCATAACTTGTTTATGGAGTGCTATGGAACTTGAACAAAAGGAAACCCTGACTAGGTAAGCATATCATCTACAAAGGATTACTTTTCTATGGTCGCTGTTCTAATAAGTAGCAGCTGTCATTTTCAGATCTTGGCATGCAGACCGGTTTAATGATGATGGGCTTAAAAAAAATGTTTTATGTAAACGTTAGATTCAGCTGTATGGAGTTGTTACTTGCAATCGTTGTCATTACCACAACATTTTATCGACTATGTTAAGTCTATCGAATATGTTTAGTATGTGTTATGTTCTATCGAATATGTTAAGTCTATCGAATATGTTAAGTATGTGTTAAGTCTATCAACTATGTTAAGTATGTGTTATGTTCTATTGACTTTGTTAAGTCTGTGTTAAATATATCGGCTATGATAAGTCTATCGACTGTGTTAAGTCTATGTTAAGCCTATTGACTATGATACGTCTATCGACTATGAAATGTCTATCGAATATGATAAGTATATCGACGATTATACTCTTGATTCTTGATTAGAAACTGGCCTTACAGCACGTGGGACATTCCCATAAGTGCTCCGCCCTCTGTTCCAGTAGACATTCGACTCAATGGTGTTTCGAGTCTAATGTCGCCGAAACATACGTCGACATCAGGGCACAACTTTGGCCCTTGCGACAGGTTTCTTTGTTGTTCCGCGCACCCACGCCGTGCACGTAACTAATTCAAGCACAACGTCGGCCTGTCGGAACAGCATAGTTACTTATCGAAGGTTACGACTACGGGATTGTATAGATGGCGTGCCATGAAGCTTCTATAAGAAGATAACCTCAATATAAAGGTATGTCATCTACTAAGGTTTTCTGTTGCATGGTTCGTTTGTCTAGGGAGCCATTGGTGAGATCTACAGACGCAACCGCATGCGCTTCGACTATGATAAGTCTACGTTAAGTCTAATATTTCTCCATTTATACAGCCATGTGAAATCATGTGGTTTGATTCCGTCAGAAGTGACACTATTTGACTTTTCCCATGTTTTTTTCTATTTTTTGTATTTGAACATAAAGTAAAAATCGTAATCAACGACACAAAAAATGAGTCAAATGGTGTCACTTTTGTAGCATGTTTTAGAGTTCACAAGAAAGTACAATGGACAAGATAGGGATACAAGTTCCAGTGTGGGGTAACAACCCTAAAAAAGGAAATAGGTGGCTGGAGTAACATATGGCAAATATCAAAATGAACAAAAATAGGTATAAATATTACCAAAATAAGTCATAAAACAAACTAACCGAAATAGACTTCTGTCTTAGGTTGAAAGGGTCGTGCCTCAGCTAAGAGGCTTAATCCCCCATTTAACAAATAATAAAACAAACTAACGAGACACAGTGTCAGACAACGTTTTGACTAAAAAAGCCTTCATCAAACAAACAAGGACAACAGTAATCAAATCTTACATAGAGGCACAAATGCTGTGATAGGAAGGAAAGAAAAGGAGAGAAGGACAATATCGAAAAGACGACGGAGGAAGCAAAGATAGGGCAGCACGACAGAGTAGAAGAAGATGTGAGAGGAAGATAGTGGTAAGTATTGAGGGAAAAGTGTACAGAAGAAGTGAAAATAGATAGATATAATGTAAGTAAAATAAAATAAATGTAAATTTGAAGTACTTATCTCGAAAATAGTCGGCGTGGAAAACGGAAATATGATACCAAGATGCCAGGTTATATAGCAGACAGTGGCCAGTTTCCACCCGTTGAAAGACATGGAGGCGAGAAAAAATATCCTCGGGCAATAAGAGGTAATAAAATCGGACAAAGGCCGCATCAACAATGACAGGGAGTTAAGAGAACGCGCGGCAAATAAGAGTAAGGCAGGGACGTAGAAGGACGTAAATACGGGATGAGGGGGGTTTATCAGTATCCATGACTCGAACCAAATGGACAATAGAAACATATAGCAAGAGATGAAACGAGATGAGGGGTACCACCTATCCAAGCTGTGCCTTTTTCCGTCCCTGCCTCCATCCCACCTTCACATTCCTTCATTGTGTTACGCATCTCCGGTTTGGGGTTCACGTCGATCTATCACTTTCAGTTCTTTCCCTTCCTCCTCCCCTCTTCATTTATCCCTCTTTATTCTCTTACCTTCTCTCATCCTCCTCATCTCTTTTCATCTCTTGCTTACATACTTAAAAATCCATTAGAGAGTCCACAAATCCCGATCTGAGAACCACCGGGCTGCATGAGAGAATAATAACCCATGGTTGTTGTATAAACTCGACTGAGTTTTGGGTGAAATATGCAAATATCGCTAACAAGATGTAAGCTTCAATGCAGAATATTCTCAGACCATATCTTGCCAAGTGTTATTCTAATATAGAAGCGTTGTGTGTTGCTTGGGTCCGAGAGGGGTGCAAAGAATAGCAACAATGTTTACCTTTCATGCATGTCGTAAGAGGTTACTAAGGAGGTTATGAATTAAAGTTGACTGTCCCATCCCAAATAGGATCCGTGACCCAAAGCAATCCTGAAGTCAGATGTGTCAGGTCGAAAGGTGCACATATTGAAGAAATACTCTAAACCATGACACAATGCATTCCATTCTCCAGACTCCATCCTGTTAATCTGCAGGAGTTTGAGAACGAACGCAGAAGAAATAGGAGAACACAGAAGACACTGAATACATATAAAATATATAGACGATAGTCTACCGCTCTGTGCACTGCTCTTTATCCTTGTGTATTCTCAATTCCTATTAGATTTACAGATTCTTGTACGTTGAGCGCAATGCGTTATGGCGTGACTTACATATTGACTGCGATATATGCTTTTTAGGCCCAACACATCCGACTGCAATGTGGTTTTTCGTTCACTTTTGACCTTATAGGATCGAAACCCCACACCGAAAACTTATGTATTTCCCTGTATGTTATGCATGACATGTTATGGTGTTGATGTGCATTTCTACCTGTTCGGGACCTGACAGTGCGCGGATATTTTCATGGTTCAATTAGATCATCGCTAATGGCTACATCAGAAAATCATTCATCTAAATTGCATTACCTCAATTCCATTTTAACAGAGTGACAGATGCATATATGCGTGTGGTTTTCCTTTTCATGTGTCAAATGTGATTATAATTCATTTTTAATGTTGTGATACTTTTTAATTAACAAGTGCTGCACAAAAACATACCTTCATTTTCATTTATTTTTCAATCAAAAACTGAAATAGCCAGGCGATACAGCATTAAGAAAGTTATTGACAACATGTATTTAGTTCGTTCTCAAGCTCTTCCCGGATATATCTTATAGCAGGTCAATGGTCTTACAAGTTTTCCAGTAGGCTGTAGTCCAGAGAATAGAAATGCGTTGTATCGCCGTTTTATTTGCATCAGTGGGCCGACAAATTCTACTTCGGAATTGGTAATTGATACAGTCGGTGTTTTTGCCGATTCCATTGAATGGTGAACGATGAAAAATACAAGGCAGAATTAGTGATAAAGCTGGAGATGGGTTTAGCTTCTATGTCAAGGTTCAACTTAGTTGGAAAAAGCAACATCAGTGTTAGTGTGAAAAAAACTTTAGAACTCACTAGTGCTTTCTATTGTTCTGTATGGTTGTGAGAGTTTGGCACTCACCGCAGACATGAAGAGACCACTACAGGTGTTCGAATACAAATGCTACAGACGAGTTCTGCGAGTCTGCTATAGTGAGCACAAGAGAAATGTGTACGTAAGAAATCAAATGGAGATGTATGCAGGTCCACAAGGACCATTGCTTTCAATAGTGAAATGGTGAAAACGTGCATAGTTTAGACATGCATGGCGTCATGATTCCTTGTCAAAAACAATTCTGCAAGGATTGGTCGATGGTGGAGGAAGCAGAAATCAAAGGAGATCAACTAGAGACATGGACAGACAACATCTGGAAATGGATAACAGATTATATTTCCGCACTCATCCGCATCGTTTAAGGTATAAATCGTTAGAGGACTGTGTGCTATAGATCCAATGTGGTATCCCTGCGATACTGAAGGGTTACAGGTTTAGTAATAGATTCATCTGTGTTTTGCCGGGGCTCGAAAGGTGAGCAAAGAATAGCAACACTGTTTACCTTCCACGCATGTCGTAAAAGGCGACTAAGGAGGTTATGGGATAGAGTTGGTTGTGCAATCGCATAAAGGGTCAGTGACCCAAAACCATGCTGAAGTCGGATGTATCAGGACGAAAAGCGCAGATATCGCATCAATGCTGTAAACCATGACACAACGCATTCCGTTCTCTGGACTACATCCTGTTAATCTACAGGAGTTTGAGAACGAACGCAGAAGAAGAAGAAGTAATAGATTTAGTTATTGGACGCCTGTGATCATAGTGACATTATGGTTGGTCATCTGTACTAGAGAACCGGTTTCTGTATGCGCCCACCGGTCACCACACTTGCGTTCACGGACAGTTGACCTTATGTCGCTTGCATGCGTTTCCACCAACACAGCCACATATGTCCAGATTGATGAAACTAATAATCGATAACTGATCAAATTGGATGTGGTAATATTACATTCATCAGTGTAAAAATATTTTCTATATTTCTTTAAGTTATACACCATATACACCTCATGAAACCATCTTCTAGCATCTCCTGTAGTTTTGCTTGTTTCTATGCGTATTTGCATTTCTATTCCCTTGAAATTAATCAACAGTTGGGAGTGGAGTTAGTACAAATGAACCAAGCACTTTTTCCATAAAACTTGACTCAGCAAGCATGTCATGTCACGTAGGACCACAGTCGATTCAGTCAGAGCAACATCAGGTAAATATTCATTTTAGGATTCGATACTCCCTCACAACTCCCCAAAAAGTATTGTCCATTTAAAGACTCTCAGACAGAACCCAGATCAAATTAACCAGTCCCTCAAGAACAACCCAAGTCACTAGACCACACTAAACACCCCTGATATAACTAACAGGGAATGGGTCAAAGGGCATGAGCCCATGGACGGCTGGATCAGCAACCAAATAACCAACAAATCAACTAACAGGAATAACTTGTCTTGTACCACTAAGACGAATCCACCAACAAACAAACAAATATAAGATGATGATAAATAGAATAATATGGAGAAGTTCATGTAAAGACAACGAGGTTCTGACAATATAGCATTAAGAAAACAACTCGTTAAAGCAAACACAACTCACAAATATTAAATATGTAAGCATCTAAACACTTTTTTTCAGACAATAATTTAAATTAAGAATTGAGGAGCAGGGAATAAAGGGGCAGACAACGATACAAGTGGGAGGGAAATTTCATATTTTCAGGATTCAGCCAGAGTGTACCACCAAGGCAAAAGGCAGATGTTTTTGGATGTTCATTGTAATTAATATTTTTTGTGGGGGAGGCAGTTATTGATGATAGAAAACACTGATCACGCGCATATTCAGACTTTTTCCGCACTTGCCACCTACACTTGATAACGTTTGATTACGTTTACAAGCATTCATTATTGTTCATGTGATGTCTAAGTCAAAGATACGGTTCACATTTAATGTTCGTCACCGGGATTCTGTCAGTCATGAGATAACACAGAAGTGCTTAGTAGAACTATGATTGCATGCCCAAAACATTCCCATATTTGATAGGTTAATGAGTTTGCCTCTCTTTTGGAGAGGCGTGCCCTTTTCAACCAGCGGACACAGTCCAATTAGGTTATATCAGGACACACTACCATAAAATATTAGAGGTAACAAAGACCCCAAACGTTTTAAAGAGTTGAAACATCCCCATTCTCTAGACAACTTTGTTTTCAAGACTTTTGTCCCGACGTCCAAGTGAATCCTGGGACGTTAAAGATGTCTCAGTGCTGTGTTTCTAACCAAATATATATCAAATAGAAAGACGATATGCATTTTCAACAAACAAATAAAACAATCGCTGACAAGCATATGCATTTATCACACAATGACATTAAGCCAAAGGTCACGAGCCCATAAACCGCTGGATCAGCACTCAACTAATCGATCTATCTATTTTCATTTCCTCTAGTGCTGTTAAGCGTCGTGGGGCAAAGTTGGAATTGTCTGTCTTTGGGTATGTCGCTTGCACTGGCCATTGTCAGCCCCTGTCTCTTTAAGGGTTAGCCCATATCACTTTAAGGTTTCTTTGATTATCTCTCCCCATCTAGTTCCTCGTGCATTGTAACCCGATATGCTGTTGAATGCACTGAGGACTGCTTGCATTAGTTCTTCTTCTTCTTCAGCGTTCATTCTCAAACTCCTGTCAGATATCACTTGTAGCAGGACAATTGTCCTACTAGATTTCCAACAAGATTTAGTCCAGAGAATAGAAATGCGTTGTGACGCCGTTTTATTTGCTCCAATGGCCCGACACATCCATCTTTGCCGAGTATGGCATTAGTTCAATTTTCATTACGAGACCAAACCACCTGGTATTGTCTTTCAATGTAGTCTTCGCTTGAGATGGTGTTTACTTCTTTCCTCATATCTTCCTTTCTCCATCGGTATCTTCTCTTGACATCTATAGCTTTCCTTAAACATCTCACTTCACATTCTGTAATCTTTCTTACTAACGTTTTTGTCAAGGGCCAGGTTTGAGATTAGTAACACAGAGTTAGTGTTAAAAAACGGTTTATCCATTGTTATTTTGTTATTACCAACCAATAAAGTAATCAATTACTGAAAAAGAAATCCTTCCATACTGTCACATGATGAAATTCGTTTTTAGAGTTGCTTCAAGTAGCTAAATGGAACACCAAAAATATATTTAAAGGAAATATATTCGGTGACTTTGCGACAACGTAGACGTTGTCATGGTAAAATACGTGTCGATTCCAAATATTAGAGAGTATGTCAAACAACAAGATTTCTATGACAGACTTGTATTTCATGACAGATGTGCTTGAATCAGCAATGTAACTTTCTGCTCTACTCGTACACTTGCTGAATCAGCATTGTAGCTTTCTGCTCTACTCGTACACTTGCTGAATCAGTATTGTAGCTTTCTGTTCCACTCGTACACTTGCTGAATCAGCATTGTAACTTTCTGCTCTACTCGTACACTTGCTGAATCAGTATTGTAGCTTTCTGTTCCACTCGTACACTTGCTGAATCAGCATTGTAACTTTCTGTTCCACTCGTACACTTGCTGAATCAGCATTGTAACTTTCTGTTCCATTCGTACACTTTCTGAATCAGCATTGTAACTTTCTGTTCCACTCGTACATTTACTGAATTGATATGCATGTAGCATCATAATAAACCTTCATTTGATGATGAATTTCTATAAATTTAACATTGTTATTACTATGAGAATATAACATAACGCTTCTCCCATTTGTGCATATAAATAGTTGTGTGGTGCCAATGTTTAAACCGTTATAAGAGCGTTACGTTGTTCGTCTTTACCAAGATAGCAACTGAATTACATTCTTGACATCCGTAAAAACAATATTAAATCGGTACAAACTATCTGGAAAGAAATAAAGACTACTTCAAGTCAAGACTACATCGAGAGAGAGAGAGAGAGAGAGAGAGAGAGAGAGCAAAACAGGTGTATTGGCCACAATATGAGGATAGAATGGAACCAATACAATGATTCATACAACAGCAGAAGATCGGGCTACAAGGAACAAGGAAGATCAAGAACTTGATGGTTAAAGTACGTCAAAGAAATCGTAAATAGACACGGGCTGAACATAGCCAATGCGATACAAATGGATAAAAACAGACAATTCCATCTTTCCACCACCACGCTTAAGATTGTCATCAGAAGTAGAAATGACAATTTATAAATAGATTGACAAAACAGTGTCATATGTCTAATTTATATAATACTTCAAGTGTTTTCAATTGAAGCAAAGTCGTACATTCGCAATGATATAGCTCTTGGTTTCCTTGATAAAAAAAAGTAAAGATGGAGGTGGTTACAAAGCATGGCGCACACAATGTTATCTTTCCAGACTTTCAATAGAATACTTCTGGGAACACTTAGTATAATTCTCTTCGTATCATTTACACAGTTTCTCTTGTAAGGACTAATCACAGTCTCACCAAGCCATATTCTCTCGATGTTTTATGTGTATAATGGAAATGCAATGAACCACTCTGAACTCAGTCCACAAGTGATAAACAATGTCTCAATAAATGTATTATGTGTACACGTCATCTTTATGCGTACTTTGTTGTTACTGAAGCGAGAACATAAAAAGTCTTCTTCTTCTGCTTGTGTTCTCACACTTGTGGGAATTAGTAGGATGTTGTCCGGAGTACAGACTGCGTTGTCTGATTGTTTACAGCTTTGTTGCGATCTCCGTATACGAAAGTAACACACGAATTGTATTTTAGTGTAGAGGAGCGCGGTAGCATAGCTGATAGTGATTTTTCCTGCTAGCACCGGGTTACAGCGTCTCAGGTTCGAAACTACGTCCGGACAACAACAACATTCCGGTTGTAATTTCTCGCTTGACACGACCAGTCCTCCAGTCGAATCTGCTGTAAATGATGTACATGAAGACGTTACTATTATTTAACATTATTTACATGAGCAGTAATGTCATCCTTTTGGCGAATTTGTATCTTGCAAAATCATGAAAGATGATTTTTTTCTTCCTTCTTCTTCTTCTTCTGCGTTCGTTCTCAAACTCTTGCAGATTAGCAGGATGTAGTCCAGAGATCGGAATGCGCTGTGTCTTGGTTTACAGCATTGTTGCTATTTTTGCGCCTTTTGGCCTGACACATCCTACTTCAGCATTACTTTGGGTCACTGACCCTATATGGCATGGGACAGCCAACTCCATCCCATAACCTCCGTAGTCGTCTTTTACGACATGCGTGTAAGGTAAACAGCGTTGCTATTCTTTGCTCCCCTTTCGGGCCCTGGCAAAACACGAGCGTTTATCTTCCAAAATCATGGAAGATGTATTGTTATGCTCCAAATTTATGAAAGGTTTGTTTTGTAAGATTATTTTAAGCACAAAGCTCAGCATGAAAATCCAGAATTTGAATTTGCCAATGAAGATTAAATATATAGCAAGGCTTTATTACTTCCCATATAGAAAATAAAACTAGGATGGATACAAGGTCTACTGTGACATCGTTCGATCTCCCACAACCACATAAAACTGAGATTGGCAATTTTTCAACTAAATGTCTACTGTTTCATTGTTCAACCTCCTACACCACATAGAATTTAGATTGACAATTTTGTAACTGAGCTTTTAAGGGAGGACATCATTTTTCAACAACTTCTTAACTATATATGTATATGAGAATTAATACAAATCAATACACAATCACATAATTTCTCATTCTACAAAATCACATAATTTCTCATTCTACACAATCACATAATTTCTCATTCTACAATAATACATAGAACATCTCATGAGACTGCATTCCGTTTTATGTTGGACTGATCTGGTTGTAATCGGAAAACTTTATTATCCGCAAATTTTCGCAAGCAAACAAGCAAAACAACATTGCGTTTTCAACAATATCGTCTACATAGCGGCAACATTGTTACACATATATGTTCAATTACATGTTGTAAACACAATTGTTGCATAAGATGTTCAATTAATTATTTCAAGTCTTGCATGGTAGTTACATAAGTAGTAATAATAGTTTGTGATGAATTTTTGACTATACGTTTAAGACATCAGATTATTTACGTTATCAGTTCTATAGTAGTCAGCAACAGGTCTATTCTTAACAATCATGATTGAAACAGTCATCTATTTTTCGATTTCTCTTATTCTCATAACGATGAACGGCGGGTTTTTCTTCTAATATATATATTGACATGGATGTATATCATGTTGGCATGGATATGGATGTGTATCATGTTGGCATGGATATGGGTGTGTATCATGTTGGCATGGATATGGGTGTGTATCATGTTGGCATGGATATGGATGTGTATCATGTTGGCATGGATATGGATGTGTATCATGTTGGCATGGATATGGATGTGTATCATGTTGGCATGGATATGGGTGTGTATCATGTCGGCATGGATATGGGTATGTATCATGTCGGCATGGATATGGGTGTGTATCAACTTGGCATGGATATGGGTGTATTATCATGTTGGCATGGATATTGAAGTGTATCATGTTGGCATGGGTATTGAAGTGTATCATGTTGGCATGGATATGGATGTGTATCATGTTGGCATGGATATGGGTGTGTATCATGTTGGCATGGATATGGGTGTGTATCATGTTGGCATGGATATGGGTGTATTATCATGTTGGCATGGGTATTGAAGTGTATCATGTTGGCATGGATATGGGTGTGTATCATGTTGGCATGGATATGAACGTGTATTATATATATATATATAAACCAATATTTTAAATCATAGTAGCAAGTTAGTCAAGCTGATTTAACTGGTCGTATTGTGTCCATCTTGTTTGAGATTAAATGGATTTTGAGCAAGGCAAAACAACATTTTTCTGTTTGCTGGAAAGATTCAACATTAATAATGCGTTACCCTGGGGCTCAGCAAGACCTTTTTGTTCTCAAAGTTCTTTGAAATGCTAATGAATATCGATTGAAATACTAATGAATATCGATTGAAATACTAATGAATTTTGATACAAATGTCTTCATCCGCCGAAATAATTCTCTGTATTAAAAGACTTGCTGCGTTTGTTGTCTAGATTAACAGCAGACACTACTGTTTTCAGATAGTAATAACAATAGTTGAACACAATTTCCTCCTTATTACTATTCAGCAACGTATTTTATAATTAACATTATATATCTTGTTATATGACATTTTCTGAGCTTATGGAAAGCATCGTATATCAATTGTTACTCATCCTTGTCTTTCAGTAAAAATGGCTTGCAGACCAGATTTGGCTTTGGGCCGTAGATTGCACACCACTGATTTAAGGGTCGTGTATTGCACACCACTGCTTTACCTTTAAACGTGAGGACACAGAAATATCAGAATAGCTGACCAGATCTGTATATATGCACACTCTAACATACATATCTCTTTCTATGTTGACGCCACAAGCAATACCGGGCACTGATTAAACAGATAAATGCCACTCATTGTTGTTCATCTTGAAATCAAACAGGTTATGATAACTCGGATGTACAGAACAAGCCACCAGAGGGAAGACAACTCAAACATACACAAAGTAGCCGATGTGTGAACACAAAGGAAGCCTATCTAAACGTAACTCTTTATTCTATCAGTACGGCTACGAAACACGGTCAACTAAAATGCAATACAGCCGAAGTAGGATGTGTCACGCCATTGGTGCACATAAAAAATCGACAATATAATTTGTTCTCTGAACTAAATGCTGATGGAACTTTATTAGGAACAACTTGTTAAGAGATCTGGCGGGAGTTTGGGAATGAACCCGGGCAAAAACATGCACCAGGAGAACGGCTAAACATATATTTGGTTAGGCTGTCATATTCGGTGTCTACATTGATTTCTTTGAAATCTTCTTCTCGTTCACAGTTTAATATATCATCTCGTTCACAGTTTAATATGTCTTCTCGTTCACAGTTTAATATGTCTTCTCGTTCACAGTTTAATATGTCTTCTCGTTCACAGTTTAATATGTCTTCTCGTTCACAGTTTAATATGTCTTCTCGTTCACAGTTTAATATGTCTTCTCGTTCACAGTTTAATATGTCTTCTCGTTCACAGTTTAATATGTCTTCTCGTTCACAGTTTAATATGTCTTCCCGTTCATAGTTTAATATGTCTTCTCGTTCACAGTTTAATATGTCTACACAGAATGCGCTGTATTCTTAATAAATGTTGTATTTCAAAGCTCCTCAGTAATCCCATACAGCCTTCTGTGGATTACCGTCTCCGTGGGCTAGTATTCATCCCTTAACTTGTTTAGTGTAATGTAATCTTGCTGGACATCTTCAGCAGTCTATGCTGCCTTTCCACATGGACACAGAGGTGATGAAACGAGTCTTAGTATCTTTAAGTGAGTGTTTAGTCTGTTGTGTTCTGTCCGGATGCTGAAGATGATAATCTGCATCGCCCGTGTGTTGCCGGGGCCCGAAAGGGGAGCAAAGAATAGCAACACTGTTTACCTTCCACGCATGTCGTAAAATGCTACTAAGGAGGTTATGGGATGGAGTTGGCTGTCCCATCCCATATAGGGTCAGTGACGCAAAGCCATGCTGAAGTCGGATGTGTCCAGACGAAAGGCGTAGATATAGCCTAAATTTTGTAAACCATGACACAACGCATTCCGTTCTTCGGACTACATCCTGCTAATCTGCAGGAGTTTGAGAACGAATGCAGAATAAACGCAGAAGAAGATAATCTGCACAGCTCTGTTAAGATAGTCATCTCTGTCTTTTGGGAGGTCTACTTTGCTAATTGCTTTGATGAGAGTCCTCTTTTGCTGGTATATGATTTCTTGCTATTATTTCCCTGTGTTTTTCATCTTTTGCCAGCATGTCTGCCTCTTATTTCCTGGTATGCCACAGTAGGATGGTATTCACTGTAGTAATATCCGTCTTCGTATGATCATTTCTCGTATAGCGACCTTGTGGTCTACCAGTTTATCGCTGTCATGGGTTCGTAGAATAGACACTGCATCAGCAAGAAACCAAACCGTGTTGATATAATGGCTTCATGTGTTTTTAATTATTTTTTTCAGCAATGTTTAGTGCCTGTAATTCTGTAGAGTGGTTGGAAATAGGCAGCAGGACAATGTTACTAGCACTAATGTATTGGAAAGAACAGACATTGCAACATTCTTTTCCACACTCAGTCTGTATAGAGATAACTGGGAAACACCAGCATGATAGAAGATGTAAGCATACTGGGATAATCTGCATTCTGTGAAGTGTACAATTGGAGAAATGATTTGGTACTCGATATATGCTTCGGTATCTAATATATGCAATATGGATGGGCATCATATGGACATGGATATGTGTGGGCATCATACTGTCATGGATATGGGTGGGCATCATACGGACATGGATACGGATGTACATCATACTGTCATGGATATGGGTGGGCATCATACGGACATGGATATGGGTGGGCATCATACTTGCATGAATATGGGTGGGCATCATACTGGCATGGATATGGGTGGGCATCATACTGGCATGGAAATGGATATGGATGTACATCATACTGTCATGGATATGGGTGGGCATCATACTTGCATGAATATGGTTGTGCATCATTCTGTCATTCATACGGATGTACATCATACTGGTATGGATATGGGTGGACATCATACTGGCATGGATATGGATAGGGATGTACTGACATGGATACGGATGTTCATCATACTGACATGGATATGGGTGGGCATCATACTGAAATGGATATGGGTGGGCATCATACTGGCCTGAATATGGGTGGGCATCATACTGGCATGGATATGGGTGGACATCATACTGGCATGGATATGGATAGAGATGTACTGACATGGATATGGATGTTCATCATACTGTCATGGATATGGGTGGGCATCATACTGGCATGGATATGGGTTGACATCATACTGGCATGGATATGGATAGGGATGTACGGACATGGATATGGATGTACATCATACTGGCATGGATATGGATAGGGATGTACTGACATGGATATGGATGTTCATCATACTGACATGGATATGGGTGGACATCATACTGGCATGGATATGGTTGTGCATCATTCTGGCATGGATATGGATGAACATCATACTGAAATGGATATGGATGCACATCATACTGGCATGGATATGGATGTACATCATACTGGCATGGATATGGATGTACATCATACTGGCATGGATATGAATGTACATCATACTGGCATGGATATGGATAGGGATGTACTGACATGGATATGGATGTTCATCATACTGGCATGGATATGGATGTACATCACACTGACATGGATATGGATGTACATCATACTGGCATGGATATGGATAGGGATGTACTGATATGGATATGGATAGGGATGTACTGACATGGATATGGATGTTCATCATACTGCCATGGATATGGATGTACATCATACTGACAATGGATGTGGGTGGACATCATACTGACATGGATATGGAGTTATGGGTATAAATTGTCATGGATCATGATGCATATATTGGGAAAATATCCGGAATGGTATAAATACGTAGAAGAAAGCGATAGCAGATAGTTCAAGAACTTCAGAATTTGTTAGACATCAACAAACATAATGAGGTGGTCCTGAAATTGTAAGACATCAACAAACATAATGAGGTGGTCCTGAAATTGTAAGACATCAACAAACATAATGAGATGGTCCTGAAATTGTAAGACATCAACAAACATAATGAGGTGGTCCTGAAATTGTAAGACATCAACAAACATAATGAGGTGGTCCTTAAATTCCAAGTATATAATGAGGAAGAGTTTAGTGATTAGATTAACTCTTTATAGCCGCATCCAGTGCCACAATATATTGCAGTTTATACTTAATTTAACAGAACAACGGTAATAATAATATCGTCCCGCCAAGATCGAAATATACCAGCATCATCACACAAAACAGTTGTGCATATAACTTAAAGATCAATATTTTTTGTTTTAATAACAACTTTCTCAGTGAAAAATTTTCGTTGAGACAAGGATATCAGTGGTACTCGTATAGATATTTTATTGCTGTATGTAGAGTAGAAGTGATGTTATCAATTTCATAGTTGAACATGCGTTTCTAAACTTGTTATTTGTTTAATGAGACATACTTCCCTTCCCAAGGATATCCGGTAGGAAACAGCGAGGTTAGAGGAACAAGAGGGGGCTGGTTAAACAGTCTACATTGTTTTTGTTTATCCACACTCAAGCGAGGAACTGACGACAGAGATGCGCAGCTAGACTTTCTGTTTATCCACACTCAATCAAGGCACTAAGAACAGAGATGCGCAGCCAGACTCTTGTGTTTATCCACACTCATGCACGGCATTAACAACAGAGATGCGCAGCCAGACTCTTGTGTTTATCCACACTCTAGCACGGCATTAACAACAGAGATGCGCAGCCAGACTCTTGTGTTTATCCACACTCAAACACGGCATTAACAACAGAGATGCGCAGCCAGACTCTTGTGTTTATCCACACTCTAGCACGGCATTAACAACAGAGATGCACAGCCAGACTCTTGTGTTTATCCACACTGAAACAAGGAACTAACGACAGAGATGCTCAGCTAGACTTTTGTGTGTATCCACCCTTAACCAAGACACTAACAACAGAGATGCGCAGCCAGACTCTTGTGTTTATCCACACTCAATCAAGGCACTAAGAACAGAGATGCGCAGCCAGACTCTTGTGTTTATCCACAATCAAGCACGGCATTAACAACAGGGATGCGAAGCTGGATTTTGTTGTTGATTTTCTAAAATGTCAACGTTCTCCCCCTCACTCCCACGACACAGATCGGTTATAGATGTGATATAAATGATGATGTTGATTATGATGATAATGATGATGTTGATTATGGTGATGATAATGATGATGATAATGATGATGTTGATTATGATGATAATGATGATGTTGATTATGATGATAATGATGATGTTGATTATGATGATAATGATGATGTTGATTATGATGATGATGTTGATTATGATGATAATGATGATGTTGATTATGATGATGATAATGATGATGTTGATGAAAATTGGAAAGTCTTTCTTAATAATCGCTTTTATTCCATGCATGACACAGAAAATTCGACGCTGTCATTTTACGCTAATCTACCACGTCTACAATCTCATTGGGAAAGTGGAAATACGTTTTCCACAATAAATACGTTGTGACTAGCAGACTGGAATAAATCTGAAGGATTTCCGTATTCGAAACGTCTGAAAGAAACATCGGAAAGTATCTTTGAAACTATATATTGTATCAAGTTTGTGAAATGGCTGTGTTACAGGTCGAAAAAATACTATTCTTTTGCTGCGTACTTTCTCACACTCTTACAGATTATTTCCGGGATGTTGTCATGTGAGCGGAATGCACTATGTCATGATTTACAGCTTGGCAGCGATATCTGCGACTTTCAGTACGATACATTAGACTTCAGCATAGATTTGGATGTTGTAGAAGTATGGTATAGAATTTAATTCAACGCTAAAAATATTCTTAGTGGCCTCTAACGACTAATGGCATGTCACAACGTTGCGTGCAGGGACGCAGTAGTACATGGCAACTTGAATGTTCATAAGTTTTATGTAACATTTGTAAATCAGGATATTGGTACAGGTCAGTACAACAATTTTATATATGCCATCGCCCAGGTGAAGCTGGAGCCTACAAGGAGAGTAAATATAGCTACTATTTTACCTGCCAGTAATGTCAGAAGGTGAGACTATGGCGTTGTGGAAATGGAGTTAGCTGTCCAATGTCATTAAGAGAAAAGTTACACATACCCCCATGTTGATTTCAGGTGTGTCAGTCCGAAAGGCACAGATATGTTAGCTAAGCTATAAACAATAACATAATACATTCCGTTCCCTGGACTTCATTCTGCTAACTTTAAGGACTTTGAAAATCAAGGCAGAAGAAGACGATACATGCCATATCTGCTAACGTCATGACAGAGTGTGTAAATGAGTTAGTTTCAATATGGTTGCAGACTTCTTATATAGGAACATGTCTAAATGTTTCTCTTCATATGGTAACAGAAGGTAACGCTGGTCTGCATCTTGAGAGACCATGAGTATGATAAGGAAAGTTCAAGTGGGTCTCGTTCGCGAAAAGTGGATTGAGACATTGAGAAAGGCGAGGTTGAAAGTGGTTACAATAATTTCGTGCTGATACATTGAGTGTTCAAGACAATGAACGAGCGGATCAACTGGCGGCATGCACGTTTGTGGTACAGGGTGATGGGAAAATGGATCGCGATGACGTTTTGAACTCCTTAGGACTTATAGCAAGAGAGAGTAAGACTAATGTAAATGAAGATTCCTTTTCAATGGTCAGGATTAAAGATCATGGTTTTAAATGCGGTGTTGCTAAAGGTGAACATTTTGTAGGACGTAGAATAATGATGGTCAACCAACAGAGGACTGGTACTGTCAGCAGAAGTGTAATGACGGATACACTCAAAGAGATCGGAGCAACTATGGACGTGTCCAGTTTGTAGTGATGATGATCCGACGACTAACTATCTAACTTCATATGGTTTTCTATTCATTGTACAGTATATTATATTATATTATATTATATTATATTATATTATATTATACAGATAGGATGTGTGGATAAATTTGAATACTTAGGGACAAACATCACGGTGCAGGAGACTGCATGGCAGAAAATAAGGAAGAGATTGGCAATGGCATATTGTAAAATAACACAGTTGAATAACATATAGAAAACAACAAACTAGAAACGAAATTGCTAACGCTACGAACTTTTATTTTTCTGGTTTCAACATACGGCTGTGAAACATGGATCCTAAGTAAAACAGCGTCAAAGAAGACCAACGCCTTTGCGATTAAATGCTACAGAGATACTATACTTAAAATATCATGAACGGAACCCAAAAAAAACTCAGAAATTATAAACACATTGAAGATTCCAGAGAGCTGGTTAATAAACGCAATAGCAAACAGAAAACTACACCTGTTTGGTCATATAAAGAGACACAACTGTTTAGAAAGACAAATAGTTGAGGGCAGATTACATAGAGAGGAGAAAGAGCAAAGCAAGAAAACGATAAACTGGCGATGTTAAAGATAACATGAATACATTGTTGTAAAATGCAAGCCGCTCGTCGAAGACAGAGATTTCATTGGGAAGACAATGTTCTGGAGAGAATACGTCACTTGTCACATAAAGAAGGAAAGATAGATTCATCCGCCTACCACAAGTAGTGTTGGCCTGTAGGTATGGTACACGGGCTCTACGGTGAATAAGAGTTAAATAAAATAGTAATTTGAAGAATGACAAGTGTCTTTTTTTTTTACCTGAGAAGAGGTAGGGATAATGATATCAAAGGAGCACATGCACATGATCTGTGGCATGCAGCTGCCTAGCAACAACACAAACACTAATACAGGAATGTCCCACCTTCACTGCTCACATAGTGATGATCTCACTCACAGGAGCTTCATTATTAATCGTCTTCTTCTCCAGCGTTCATTCTCAAACTCCCGCTGGATTTCCCTTGTATTATGACTACAAGATTTCCAGCAGGATGGAGTCCAGAGAATGGAAATACATTGCGTCGCCGTTTTATTTGCGCCAATGGTCCAACACACCGGTCTTCGGTGGGCATTAATAATCAATTTGTGGATAACCTAGAATGACATAAAATAAAACCAGCCGATCTGCAATTGACCAGTACTGCACTAGATGTATAGTAAATAATTGCAGAAACTGTTAGTTGCAGTTTAGAATCGTCACCAATTGTTGTGTAGTAGAAATACAGACACATCGTCAATTATTTTTAGCAATAGTAAAGGAACGTCATCACTTTTTGTGTATATCAGAAACCTACAAAGACCTCAACCAAACAAAGCAATTTATATGATCAAATACTATGACATAGAATATAATGGAGTTTCATTCTTATATAAATTAAACCCACTCGCGCGGCAAAATATTAATATTCAACCCGTTCAAAACATAACGTTATAACGTCAGACAACAACTGAACTATTTAGTGCTCTCCTGGAATCGATGTCAAGGTTTCACTAATTCTCAATGAATATAGTATCGATCTTAGTAGCCTAATTTTATTTTCGCTGGTGATAACTGTTTTTATTCACTATAATTGTATGCATAATATTATATATTTGCCTATCTTTCTTCTTCTGAATGACTGAAAATATTTATATAGAACATGCACACAGATGAGATCATCTACTTCTTCTGTGTTCGTTCTCGAACTCCTGCAAATTAGCAGGGTGTAGTCCTGTGGCTACATGTATTATCCGTTATAGTAACTGGGTGATCGAATTTTAATTTTCAACTCAACTGAAAATACTTTTAAATACCAAAGGTTCCTATGGCTGGCTAGTATAAGAAACATGGGTACCAGATGTTCTCGGAAAGTAAAGATACCATGGTCAACAGATAATTGTTTATTGTCTACTGTCTTTCCCCAGGTGGTTTGTGATCCACTCTTGCCGTTAAGCGTAGAGGTGATTGGAGCTTGAGCTTGCGTTCTATCGCCAGATGTGTGGCCTCGGCTGTGCTATGACAGTGTCTGTACAGGATGTCCCGGACGTTTTCTATCCATCTTTTCCGCGGTTTCCTCTCGCTTTGTACCCTAATCTCATTTGGTTATATGCTTGTACGGGCAACTTTTCGTGATGCATTCTCATAATGTGGCCAAACCACTTGATCTGTCCTCTCTCTATGTAATCTGTACAAGATATTATACCTATTCTTTCCCTGATATATTCATTTCGCAATCTATCAAGCCTGGTGACCACGGCAGCTTTCCTCAAGCATTTCATCTCATATGTCACTATCTTTCTGTAATGTGAAGATGAGAGAGACCAGGTTTGGCACTGGTAACACAGTGTTCAACAGATAATATAAATGAAAAAGGCTGTTAGAACATTACACTTCAAAGAAGGTAGCTCCTAAACAACATTATAGCACGAAAACTAAAGGTATTTTATTCATAGAAAGAGACATAACATTGTGCACAAAGTGGATAAATGAAGTTATGGTTGACAGTAACAGGTGCACGTTCCGCTCACGACGACAATCGATAAGTGACATGTCGTGATGTTTAAACAACACACGGTTGACAGGTTAACTAATCTAGAATCGTAAGTTTAGAACATTCGGGACCGGTCTTAGGTCATTGCAACCTATGCGGCCGCAGTGGACCCCGCACTTCATAGGCCCATAAATTCATATTATAATTTATTTTATTACCTCTTCCCTACCCAGACTGGGCCCCGCGCAATCCGTTTATCATTGGGCACCCATAATTGTTAGGGCCGGCCCAGAGAACATTCATAAAGAAACTAGGTTTTGGAAGGAAATGTCATATTACAATATCATTTCTGCACTAAACAGAAAAAATGCATATAACTTGTAGTAAACTTAACAAATATCCTTGATTCTTGATTAGAAACTGGCCTCACAGCACATGGGGCATTCCCTAAGTGCTCCGCTCTCTGTTCTAGCACTTGGGTCCGACTCGATGGTATTTCGAGTCTAACGCCGCCGAAAGAGATGTCGACATCAGGGCACAACTCTGGCCCTTGCTACAGGTTTATATGTTGTTCCGCCCACCCACACCGTGCCCGCAACTAGTTCAAGGGCAACGTCGGCCTGTCGGAACAACATGGTAACTGTTATCGAAGGTTACAACTACGGAACTTAACAAATATATTACTATTAACGTAAAATGTATCGTAGAATGATACATATACTTTGCATACAATCAAAGATTGTAACAATGATTTTCTAACAATCAAAGATTGTAACAATGATTTACTAACAGTCAAAGATTGTAACAATGTTTTTCTAACAATCAAAGATTGTAACAATGTTTTTCTAACAATCACAGATTGTAACAATGTTTTTCTAACAATCAGAGATTGTAACAATGTTTTTCTAACAATCAAAGATTGTAACAATGTTTTTCTAACAATCAAAGATTGTAACAATGTTTTTCTAACAATCAAAGATTGTAACAATGTTTTTCTAACAAGAAAAGATTGTAACAATGTTTTTCTAACAATCAAAGATTGTAACAATGATTTTCTAACAATCAAAGATTGTAACAATGTTTTTCTAACAATCAAAGATTGTAACAATGTTTTTCTAACAATGAAAATAATGAATAATGTGATTATTCCTACTTTAACCAAACTACAACCAGCATTTGGAAGCAGAAATAAAGCAAAACAAAATAGGGACCATGATACACGTTATAGAATAAATTACTCAAGTCAGGAAAAATGCTGAGAAAAACCAGATCAGTATTTGTTTCTCTTTACATAATGACTTGGAAATCGCATGTCACTTTACACTGTAGTTTCATTATTATTTACACTGAGGGATCAATATATCGATTAATCGACACATTAGCTCTCTATATTAAAGTTGTTGTATCATTGAAGTTATAGTACATTAGAACGATGTATTTAAGTTGTTGTATCATTGATGTTATAATACATTAGAACGCTGCATTTAAGGTGTTGTATCATTGAAGTTATAGTACATTAGAACGATGTATTTAAGTTGTTGTATCATTGATGTTATAGTACATTAGAACGCTGTATTTAAATTGTTGTATCAGTGAATTTATAGTACATTAGAACGCTGTATTTAAGTTGTTGTATCATTGAAGTTATATTACATTAGATCGCTGTATTTAAGTTGTTGTATTATTGAAGTTATAGTACATTAGATCGCATTATTTCCGTTATTGTATTATTGGATTTAGAAAAAAAAGATCGCTATATTTAAGTTGTATCATTGAAGTTATGAAGCATTAGATCATTATATTTAAGCTGTTGTATCATTGAAATTAAAACACTGAAACACGTGTGATCGTTATATTTAAGTTGTTGTATGACTGAAATTTAAAACATGAGATCGTTATATTTAAGTTGTTGTATGACTGAAATTTAAAACATGTGATCGTTATATTTAAGTTGTTGTATGACTGAAATTTAAAACATGAGATCGTTATATTTAAGTTGTTGTATGACTGAAATTTAAAACATGTGATCGTTATATTTAAGTTGTTGTATGACTGAAATTTAAAACATGAGATCGTTATATTTAAGTTGTTGTATGACTGAAATTTAAAACATGAGATCGTTATATTTAAGTTGTTGTATGACTGAAATTTAAAACATGTGATCGTTATATTTAAGTTGTTGTATGACTGAAATTTAAAACATGAGATCGTTATATTTAAGTTGTTGTATGACTGAAATTTAAAACATGTGATCGTTATATTTAAGTTGTTGTATGACTGAAATTTAAAACATGAGATCGTTATATTTAAGTTGTTGTATGACTGAAATTTAAAACATGTGATCGTTATATTTAAGTTGTTGTATGACTGAAATTTAAAACATGAGATCGTTATATTTAAGTTGTTGTATGACTGAAATTTAAAACATGAGATCGTTATATTTAAGTTGTTGTATGACTGAAATTTAAAACATGTGATCGTTATATTTAAGTTGTTGTATGACTGAAATTTAAAACATGAGATCGTTATATTTAAGTTGTTGTATGACTGAAATTTAAAACATGTGATCGTTATATTTAAGTTGTTGTATGACTGAAATTTAAAACATGAGATCGTTATATTTAAGTTGTTGTATGACTGAAATTTAAAACATGTGATCGTTATATTTAAGTTGTTGTATGACTGAAATTTAAAACATGTGATCGTTATATTTAAGTTGTTGTATGACTGACATTTAAAACATGTGATCGTTATATTTAAGTTGTTGTATGACTGAAATTTAAAACATGAGATCGTTATATTTAAGTTGTTGTATGACTGAAATTTAAAACATGTGATCGTTATATTTAAGTTGTTGTATGACTGAAATTTAAAACATGTGATCGTTATATTTAAGTTGTTGTATGACTGAAATTTAAAACATGTGATCGTTATATTTAAGCTGTTGTATGACTGAAATTTAAAACATGTGATCGTTATATTTAAGCTGTTGTATGATTAAAGGTATAAAAAACCTGATCGCTATCTGTTAGTGTATCATTGAAGTTATGAAACATTAGATCATTATATTTAAGTTGTTGTATCATTGAAGTTATGAAACATTTGATCGCCATATTTTAGTTGTGCTATTGAAATTATAAACCATTAGATCGCTATTTTTGGACCATGGAGATTATAACACAAACAGCATTTAGAAATCCTAAACTAGTAAGTTAATATCCAATCATTACATTACAAAACGTATATGGCAAACTCTTGTTAAAAAAAGTTGCTATGTTTTTAGCACACCATCTAGAAAGTGAGACTATCATCCCTGATATAATAGATAGCTACAGACCGATGAAGGATGATGTAATAGATAGCTACAGACCGATGAAGGATGATATTGTATATAGCTACAGACCGATGAAGGATGATATTGTATATAGCTACAGACCGATGAAGGATGATATTGTATATAGCTACAGACCGACTTTTATAAAGGATATTCGCTGATTGGACAACATTCAATCTATTGAATGTGTCCACCTGGTCATTAACTTATCGTGGTTATCTGAATTGTACTCACTGCATGATTTGTGAGGTCATCAAAGAGGTCAAAGTAAGAACAACAATTTTGGCAATATCTCGTGACATTCATAAGAATTCAATGAAAATACTAAACACAAAACTCGCTGACCATATATTTGAATGTCTATAAATGATTTAGGTCCTCAAATAAAGCCAGTTGAAAATTTAATTTTCAAGTATCGCTCATCTGATCACAGAACAACGATACATCATCATTGGCCGTATATAGACTGGACAATCACAAAGGGCAGACAATTAAATGTGGTTAAAATACCATGAGTAGCCATTGGAGGCGATTTCAACAATCTGGCTCAGTTCAAAACTGCCGAGCAGTGAAAGACCCAGTGTCACACCTACTCCCGAAGACCGCTTCATACACCTGCATCACCTCATGAATAAATGTGCATATGTCCTCCACAGTCAACTCACTACCAGCAGCTCGTCGAATTTCAGATAAAACGGTCAGGTACTAGTTGTATAACACTGGGGTTTGGGCTAAAAGATCATACAGAGGTTCTTTTCATACGGATCGGCATCGCCAGAACCGACTGCAGTGTTCCAACGGTCACCGTCAATGGACCGTTGGAAAGGATGGGTTCGGTTTATCGATACATCTTTGTGTGTTTGTGTTCCCAATCCCTACAATAGACAGTTAAGAGTTTACAGCCCACTCTGTGAGCACTACGTCGAGAGCAGCGCTGACGAGGCTTCTCTTTATGGTGGTGCAGGTGTACTGATGTTTTAGGGGATCAACTTCATGTGAAGGACTGACCTGGTGCAAATTGAATGATGCCTGAATGTCGATAGATACGTCATTGAAAATGTTCGTCCTCGCGTCATTTCAATTTTGGCTGTACGAGGGTCGATTTGTCCATAGGATATCACTCGACCTCATGACTCACCACTTAGTTCCTCGCTGACAACAACGTCCAGATAATTATGTGGCCAGCTACATCACCGGTGATGAACCCAGCAGAACACTTATAGGATGAAACGACAGACGACCCCGCCACAGAGAAGTGGCTCCAGCCAATACTCGAAAGTTGTCTCTTACACTGCGGGAAGAGTGTGCAGCCATCCCTCAACAACAGATCTAACTGCTAATCGGATCCATGTCAAGGAGATGTCGTTCTCTGATAGGAGGTCATACACCTTACTGAGGCAATTCGAGGCAATGAAAGAGCGGATAAACTGGCATCATGCGCGATTGTGACACAGGGCGATGGGGCAATGGATCGCGCTGATGTTTTGAATTCTTTAAGAGATATAACACGCGAGAGTGAGACTAATGTGGATGATGATTCCTTTTCAATGGCTAGGATTAAAGATCAGGGATTGAAAAAGGGGGTTTTTGGAAGTGAACATTTTGGAGGGCGCAGAAGAATGATGGTCAACCAGCATAGGACCGGTACTGTCAGCAGAAATGTAATGGTGGATACACTCAAGGAGAGATCGGAGCAACTATGGACGTGTCCAGTTTGCAGTGATGACGATCCGACAACTAACTAACAAACTAACTAACACCTTACTGAAACGGAGGACTCAATCGCAAAGAATAAAAGTATTTCAAACTATATTTAATGAAGACCATATCATTGTTAATGTCTGAAAGTTTTTTTCATACCAAAGTTGAATCATTAATTCCGTAAAATAAAATTTTGGTGCACGTTTGAAATTTGGTGTCCATTAGCATTGCAATAATGTTGCGTTTCATGTTTGAAAATAATCTCCGGTAGAAAAAAATCCATTTTGTACATAATACGACACGAGCCGGATCTTAACCCGTGGCCTCTTGAGTACAAGGAAAACCTTATCTACGATGATACGGAGACTTACGAGATTATATTTTATCTATTGAACAAACCATACTAAGATTTATACAGTTTGCTTATGATTCGTAATCACAATTTCACGCGAATATCTCAGAAAGTGTCTGCTAGATCACGAAGATCTCTATCTGAGGAATTATTTTAATTCCTCAGATAGAGATTTTAATTCCTCTATTCAATATGTCCATCCGAGGAAATTTCATTGGTCAGACACTGGACTTCTAAATCTATATGCACTGGAATCTCATTGTCAAGTGTGTTGATTACTTGGATGACTACTCAATGGACATTGCCAACTTGATAGGCTTACTGGTACTTGACCACTCCTCTCCAGGTTCTACGCCCTATAATGTGCGTACTCGTTTAATAACTTACTCTTCCCACGCAAATAATTATTTTCTAATTCTTTTAATATGTCTTTTATCTTTTCATCACCATCATATAGTAGATTATTCTTATCTACAGTAATACGCATGTATAAACAAGCGCAGCAAATATCGGCACTTAACATCATAGTAGGATAACCCAGCACGAAACTTATCGCCACTGTTACTGTATCTCTGAAACATCCATCAATGATATTCATCGCTTCAATTTAAATCGTATAAAGTATACAGATCTGCTTGGGGCAAAGGATCAGAATAGCTCAACATATTCTAATACTGACACGACTATTCCTTGATATAGTAGTGCAAGACATATTTCAAATAAAGAGCAGTAGCCATCACTATCAACCCGGTCAACCACGTTTAAGTTGTTAGGATTTGCTTATATTTCATGCTCATCAAGTCAATGTGTTTTGGATAATATCTTGAATTTTTTTTTTCTGTGAACGGATACAGCGATAAAACCAGTGAATGTAACACTCAACGATTAGAAACCGTTATATGCAATCGCAAAAAGTTATGATTTAGTTAAATATCACTGAATATCTAAGCTTGAAGTTCAATAAGAGATGTCGTGTCAACATGAGGACATTTTATGCTTTGCTTCACACTTGCATACAAAAATTTATAATTGAAATAATTTAATAGTTGTAAAAAAAGAACAATATTGTTGACATTGATTCTAATCCCTAGTCAACAGCGGTTAAATACCTTCAGAACGTTTCCATCTCTGCCTGTTGACATACTTTATAGACAGCCTCTGACCAACACTAATAAAACTTTAGGAAATAATATTCATGAGACTAACGGGAATTTATCCTCCTGCTTCCTGCTTGAATTTACTTGCATAAATTATTATTTGAAACAACATTGTACTGTCTCTATGTTATTTATGTTTACAAGAAAGCCTATGTGCCCTTGTAGTACGAATGCGGATGTTATATGTTTGTGTTACTGAGGATACTTCAATACTTGTACGGGATGTTTGTTGTTGTAATAGTCATTGCCTCATTTAGACCGTCCTCATGGACTTGAGTACCCAGATTGAATGTTTTGACACAATCGTATCTCTTTTTGGAGATGTGAATAGTCAAGTACAGAAAAACACGTTTACTCGAGTTGCAAAACGATTAGGTGCCGTTAGAACGGACCTGGTTCTATTCCCATTAGTCTCAATAATTTATAATTCATCCTCCTGTTTCCTACTTGAATTTACTGGAAATAATATGTGACCCAAATAATAATAATATTACTCGGTGTCTGCAAAGTCGTTGCGCACTTATTTACATTGTTAGTAACTATATGTCATACCAATTGTGAGTATTCTGTACGGATATATGTGATGGTATTTCACAGCGATTATATAGATACCATATATATCTTGTAATAATCATTAATAATTGTCATTTTTGTTCGTATTCATACGTTATAATAATTTCGTTAAATGTGCTTAGTTTTTGCAAATATCAACGCCATAAGAACACGTACAGCAACAGATACATATACTCCACACAACATGGAGGGATTATAACATGAAGATACAAACAGACGATCCAAAGTTATGTCAGTTACCAAAACAGAAAGAAACACTACTATCATCATCCATGACAAACAACTGACACATGAGAAAGAATTTACTTATATTGTAAGCACCATATCATCAAATGGGAAAGATACCAAAGAAATATAACATAGATGCAACATAGCAGACCAGATCTTAGGGCAGATCTCTCCTATTTTCAAAAACAAACATTTGAACAGAAACACCCAAACTGCACTAAATAAAAAGATCATCATACCATCAATATGCTACCAATGTCAAACATGAACATTAAGATAGAAAACGTATTACAACAGAATTGATTTGATTTCTTAGAATTCTCGGAGCAACAATAAGAGACAGAATCTGAAATTAAAACATCAGAAGACAAAATCCTTTCAGACTACCATCAGATAGTACCCCTCAAAAATACATTGCTATACAAAGACGATGATACAAATCCAGAGGCAGACTACACAAAAGATATATTACGAAAAAATAGTCAACGAAAACAAACACTTATGAAGCACACAAAAAGGCCGTCTCCAGAGAACTCTTATACCCCTGAAAGCTGCAAGGAATACAAGGGGTATAATGCGGAAAGAAAAGAAAGATAATTTTTCTCAGGTTAATATTGTCATGTTCCAAAGTTCTCAGTACAGCTGTATATAAAATACTTTAATTAAATAACACAGTGGATATTTACTATTAGCACATTTCACACAACTAAGTTTCATTAATTTGTACAGAAAAGTATACTTAATAAGTTAAAGCGTATTCTAGTAATGATTCTAGGTCACAAACGCATATAGTTGCCAATATTCTGGAAGTTTTATCCACTACTCGCTCGTGAAATCACTTGTAGCTAAATGGTTTTCATGCTACTCGCATACAGGAAGTTAACATACTCTCCCTTCACTTGCAAGCACGTGCAAGAAACAAGCAAATTGTAACCCCGTCTGCTTCACTAAGCTTGTGAGTATCAACGGGGACTGCTGGTTCGTCCGATAGCGATGGTGATAAATCCTTTACTTGTCAATACTCTCTCGCGATTTCATTTTCAATAAACCATCGTCAGTGACAGAACGAAGAAAAAATGATTGTGGAGATTTGTAGTAATCTTACATTCTGATGAGGCAGTCTCACATCGAGGTCTGCAGTAGTCACTTAGTTTCTGATATAACATTGGTAATCCAAATATAAAAGAGTATTCTTCTGGTATTGAAAAGAATTTCAAAAAAAGTCGACATATCACATTCAGATTGTAACGATAAACTAATTATAAGTCTTCAATACACTGTTATGTCTTTTAATGTGTCCAAAGTATTTTATTTGCCTGATCTTTATTTCTCTTAGTAGTTCTTTCTTCATATTAAGTGTTTTAGTATCTCTTTATTTGTTTTCTTCTCTTGCCATGATGTTCTCCATATTCTTCTATATACCCACAGTAGACTGTAAAATACCTACGATTTATGTCTGAAATATCTTCTTCTTCTTCGGTCGGCCTCTGTTAATCAGTAGGATTAGTATGAATTCCGCAGGGGAGAGTAGAGTAAGTTGCGCTGCTAGTTTTGCAACGACGCTGCGTTATTTGCGTATTCCGGTTAAGGACACCGATTTCGTCCTGTAAAATATATATGTTCAGTATGTATTTATTAGTTTTTTAAATGATTTATATGCTCATGAAAGTCGGTTTTATAAGCAGTGATCTTAACAAAACAGTTTATTTTGTTTTAGAATGCTTCAAATCGCTAGTAACAAATAATTTTTCATTAGTAAATATGCGAAATTTTGTGTTGTATAGGTCAACCACTTTAATCATTTAATAAACAACTGCTCATTGGCCACACCATTCATCAACAACTGCATAATTAAAATCACTTTCAACAACAACTCAATGCCCATCACTTTCAACAACAACTCAAAATCCATCACTTTCAACAACAACTCAATGCCCATCACTTTCAACAACAACTCAATGTCCATCACTTTCAACAACAACTCAATGCCCATCACTTTCAACAACAACTCAAAATCCATCACATTCAATAACAACTCAATGCCCATCACTTTCAACAACAACTCAATGTCCATCACATTCAACAACAACTCAATGCCCATCACTTTCAACAACAACTCAATGCCCATCACTTTCAACAACAACTCAATGTCCATCACTTTCATCAGAAACTCCTCACTGACCACTACTTTAATCAAAATTCATCATTGCCCACCACTTTCATCAACAACTCTTCATTTAACACCACTTTAATTAACAACTCCTCATTGATGACCACTTTAATCAACAATTCTGCAATGACCACCACTTTAATCACCAACTGTTCATTGACCACCACTTTCAACAACAATTGCTCCATGTCAAACACTTTAATTAACAACTCATCATTGACCATCACTTTTATCAACAATTTCTCATTGACTACCACGCCCATCAACAATTGCTCATTGACCCCCTATTTAATCAACAATTCCTCATTGACAACCACTTTAATCAACAACTTCCCATTTACTAACACTGTCATCAAAAGCTTCTCATTGCCCACTAGGTCCATCAGCAATGGCTCTTTGACCTTCAATTTAATCAACAATTCTTCATTGACCACCACTTTAATCAACAACTTCTCATTGACCACCACTGTTATCAACAACTTCTCATTGCCCACTAAGTCCATCAGCAATTGCTCATTGACCACCTCTTTAATTAACAATTCCTCATTCACCACCACTTTAATCAACAGCTTCTCATTGACTACCGCGCTCATCAACAATTGCTGATTGACCACAACTTTAATCAATAACTGCACTTTGACCACCACTTTAATCAACAACTTCTCATTTCCCACCACTGTCATCTTCAATTGTTCATTGACCACCATATTCATCAATAATTGCTCTTTGTCTACCACTTTAAACAACAATTGGTCAATATAGATTACTTTAAGCAAGAACATCTTCTTTACTAAACCTTTGACCTAACAGGTCATCGGTCACCACTTCAAATAATGGCTAATCTAGACTCTACGCTATTTTCCATACCGTAGTCGTGCTTATGAATCATCATAACATCTTACTTTTCACTGCAACCGATGACATTAAACATAATTATTAGTTTAACTCTGAAATGATTTTGTACGCAATCTTTCTTTGGAGAGATCTTTCGCCTGAAGCCTTCGAGTAATACCTTTTCAATAATTTTATGTCTCTCTATATGGTCAAAAAACTTTAGTTTTCTTGTTGTAGGGCCTAATATTCTGTAGTAGCCAATAATATTCCATTATTTAAGCTTCTAAACACGTGATGGTTAATTTTCTTGACTTTTTATAGCGTTCGCAATTTCCTTCTTTAGCATTTCATTTCGAAGGAACAAATTATCTTTGTCATTTCTTTATTAAGTATACTTGCTTCACAGTCATAAACCCTATTGGACATATACTTGATCTGGTAAGATATTATTCAGTTTTGCTGCTAGTGACTTGCTAAAGATTTCTTCATGTCAGCTAATGTTGATATCGTTATGTCAATTCATCTCTTGGTTCCTACTGCACAATCCTTTACACTGCGACTAGTGACTACTAAACATTCAAAATGTACGACAATTTCTTGTTCTTGGTTACAATTTATAAATGTTGATACACAGAATATAACACTTATATATATATATAGGAAACAAAAAATAACATAAACGCATATGCAGCTTAATTAAAGTTACCTATGTCAGTGGTGACAGTTCGCAAAATTATGTAATTTGATAACAAGGAGATATAATGTCTCACTTTCTAAGACTATCCTGAAAGGGGCAGTATCGTGGAAAAAGTCCTTGTTGCTTGGTTATTTTTCATTATTTCTCATTGTCATTAGTGCTGTTATTTATCAGGTATATTAATAATGTATTAGTTATATTATTAATTTATTTGTTATATTAGTAATTTGTTATATTAGTAATTTGTTATATTAGTAATTTGTTATATTAGTAATTTGTTATATTAGTAATTTGTTATATTAGTAATAAGTGACAATGATACATCATCATATCCTACATGGGGCATTTGAGGGTGGGATGAGAAGAGGAAGATTATATAAAGCATAAATAAGTATGTCAGTAACTGGTCAGTAATCTGTTTCTCTATAACATTGGTGAAGTTTAACAAAACAAAGAATGGCGGGGTGTATGTGTTTATATTACACGGTGTATGCTTTTCGAACCTAACTGGTTATGGGCAGCTCCGAATCTAGATAGTGGAGCGCACATAACGTAAGTGTTAAATACAGAACACTGTGGCTCCACAACAAACATGAAACTAGACAGTGGGGGAGAGGAACACAATGTAAGATTATGTTTATGGTCCAGAACAGACATGAAGCTAGTTTATGTGATGACGACGGCGAAGTTTTCCAGGGCGCCAAAAATCCTAATATTGGGACTCATTATCACTTTTAACGATGATGGCAAAACTCCTAGTACTAGAGCTCATAATTGATTTTAACGATAATGACAAAATCTGAAGTATTATGGCACATAATTGATTTTAACGATAATGACAAAATCTGAAGTATTATGGCACATAATTGATTTTAACGATAATGCAAAACTTCTAGTATTGGCGCTAATTATCGATTTTAGTGATGATGAATATTGAAAAAAACCTATAGTTATTAAAGAGATAGGGAATGTCCGGTAAAATGAGCTTTAACGTCTCTAACTAGTTAGAGTACTGGCTTGTAGTTTTACAGTGACTTGTAGTTAAAGCATTGCGTTTTTTTAGTTAGAGTACTGTTTTGTAGGTAAAGCACTGTCTTGCAGAGCACTGCCTTGTAAATAAAGGACTGTCTTGCAGTTATACCCTGTCTTGTAGTTATACCCTGCGTTGTAGTTATACCCTGTCTTATAGTTATACCCTATCTTGTAGTTATACACTGTCTTGTAGTTAGACCCTGTCGTGTAGCTACAGCAATGTTCTGTAGTTAGAGCAATGTCTTGTAGTTAGAGCACTGTCTTGTAGTTAGACCCTGTCTTTGAGCCACAAGACGAACTTTGGTTTCAAGAGGTATCATATCTACATTACTGAAATTAGAGTTAAGATTTATTGAATTAATTGAGTTTATTAAGACCATTTTTCAATCCGAAAGTTGGCCAAGAGTTCAGTTTTGCATAGACTATCCCTTCATAATTCTACAGTCGTGCATTGTCTATTTAAATTTTCTATCTTCACCAAGATTTCCCTATCATGTATATAGTAAACTATAAACCGAAACTGTTCTTTTTTGTTGTGACTCTTCTCTGTCAGAAAGTGCTCACTGCTACTTTATAACCTCTTCTGTTCTGTTAAAGCTGTCCTTTTACGCACTATATGTCGATTTTGTCATAGACCATAAGTTTACAATAAGATAAAAGCCAGATATAGCCAATATAGATATTTAAGCTGTGATTGTTCAATATCGACTCAAGCCTTTGGTTTAATGGCACGTGTCAGCTCAAGAGGCTTTAATCCACTATTGAGCATTAAATAAGCAATTGACAGTTATCTCGCGTCTTCAAGTGTTATATTCCAAAGGTATATGTGGTTATTTAATTTTTTTCTTGATATTTTAGTACGTCTCAGTAGTGTGCCATTGTTTTCTGTGATTATTCAGCTCATCAGATACCGTCCATGATGGTCCTCAACCCAAAAGCGAAACTTGGAAGAGGATAAAGAAGTAGTTGCCAATCACTGGTAACACATATGATAACACACAAAATGGACGTTTCGATTAAAGGGTTTCTATAAGGTACATCCTAATCAAACAAATGCACAAACACGACAACTCAAAAACGGAAATGTCCACTTCTGCATAATAATGGCTAGACTAGATAAATGAAGAAGTCCGGTAGAGTAGATAAGGTGAACAAACTAGAAAGATAGAGATGAAACGAAAGAACACAAAAAGTTGGCAGAATATTACAGGATGTCGAAAAAACTAAACGAGCAAAAAATTACAGGATGTAACAGGATATCAATCCGCACCACGACATCAAGAAATGGGAACAAAGAGACCTTTCCATCTCTCGCATTTGAAACTGTTATCGTTCATACTATCATACGAATATTATAAAAATTGATTATTTATCGGCGCAACGGCAAAGGGATGGTCTAATCGTCAGATTTAACGTTATAGGTGAGATATGGCTTATGGGCTTTGCATCTGGAATAGTAGATATTACGGGAGTACGTGGCCCAATAGCGGCTAAGCCATACTCCCTCTGGATGTATTATTATCGAGGAGAAAATGATGAATATGTAAGCTAGCTTATTAAACGGTTAATGGACCCGAACCGAATCAATAATGTGTCCTTAATATCTTGATTTATGTAATCATGGAAAGGTCATGTCGTTTTTGTTAGTAAACTGGTCATTGCGTTATTTAGTAAACAGTGTTGCCAAAACGTTGGATTAGGAACACTAATGTTGTTCTTTAGTTCACAAAATACTCAGATGAAAACGAATTAAATAAATAGAGGCTGGCTTCATTGTTCATGATTTCCCCTATCTGCAAGTTCTCGTCCACTGATCTATAGATGCAAATATATATATATATATATATATATATATATATATATATATATATATATATATATATATCAGGGTTTGTCACAAAACGATAGCAGTTATCAAGCAGTAATGGGGGTTTCTTTACATTATATACATTTTTTAACCAAGTCTTTCTCTATACACATACCACACGTTGACGTATCCGTGCTTTTCATTGGTTAACTATACAGGGCATACTTAAAGTGACCAATGAAAGACTCGGAACAGGCAGATAAGCTAAGATAATGACTCAATTCGAAAGACACCAAGTCTGAAGAACGACTTGAACTAGCTATGTTGGTAAGTAATTTCTTAATCACGTAATAACCAGTTAAAAATATTCAAACATTTGATGGGGCATGACCATATATAACATATAACAAAATCATAACTCATGAAAGCATTAAACAAATAGTATGCTTATAAACTGTTAGGGATTGTCCTCCTCGTGCAATGTGCCTGTTTACACAAGTACAGACTCTGTCATGTACATGTTCCTAAATAACTTAAAGCAGAATCCTATCAAGTAGGTGTATATTCACAGCTGTGCTTTTCTGTTTGCCGATAAGCCAAGTCTTGTAGACAAATTGGGCGCCACCAATAAAATTCGGCACATTTGAATAATATTCTTAATTGCCTGTGTGTTGTGGAGCCCGAAATGGTGCAAAGAGTAGCAACACGGTTTACCTGCATGTAGTAAGAGGCGACTAAAGAGGTTATGAGATGGAGTTGGCTGCCCCATGCCATAAGGGTCAGTGACCCGAAGCCAAACTGAATTCGGATGTGTCGGGCACAAATGCACAGATTTCGCAGCAATTCTGTAAACCATGACACAACGCATTCTGTTCTCCGGACTACATCCTGCGAATCTGCAGGAGTTTGAGAACGAATGAAGAAGAAGAAGAAGAATGTTCTAGAGCCAACAGTGTTATTGGAGCATAGAATGTGCATACATTAATAAACAAACTTGCAGATTATCAAGGACAACTTTTGGCAATGGTGAATTGGCAAAACCTTTTTGGCAGAGATGTAACGAGACAGGAATAATTTTAAAAACTATTTTGCAAATAATAGTCGAGGATGGAAGAAAAAGTGGGTTATACAGAAAATCATGGATTGAAAACATCAAGGAATTGTCTAGTCATTATTGCCCTACGAACAAATGATGACTGAGGTGTTTGAAAAGTGGGCTGTGTTAATATCGGCAATGTGGCACTCCTACGACGGTGATGCGTTGTGCATCTTATTATTATTATTATATACTCATACTGGACATACATGCGGGAGTCTGGGGTAATGAGAGAGCCGATGGGTTGGCCGCACATGCTGCTACCATGGCTGTTGGTGGAGCGATGGATCGAGCAGACATTTTGAACGCCCTACGGGAAAACGCACTAGCAATTGACTGTATAAGCGACGATGACTCTTGTTCCATGACTAGAATAAAGGAATTTGGTTTGAAATGTGGTGTCGCTAGAACTGAGCGGTTACGTGGGAAAGAAAGAATGATGGTCAATCAACTGCGTACTGGGACCGTCAGTCAACGTGTAATGGCGGACACACTCAAGGAGAAATCTGAGCACCTATGGACTTGTCCGGAGTGCAATGGCGGATGACCGAACGACTAACTAACTAACAAACTAACTGGGCATTTAGTAACCAACACTCTGGAATCTTTAGATATTATTCACACATTGAATATTCTAGAGTGTTGGTTACTAAACACATTACGAAAAAGACAACTACGCCTGTGTGGTTATATAAACAGACACAACTGTTTAGAATGACAAATAATGAGGACAGAGCACTGAGGCGGAGGAGGAAAGGCAGACGAAGAAGAAGATGGACTGACGACATTAAAGATAACATGAATACGTCGTTGCAAAATGCAAGCCGCATCGCTCAAAACAGAGACGGGTTCAGTGACTTCATGGGAAGACAACGTTCTGGAAGGAATACGTCACATGACAAACATAATGAGCAAGAGAGTGAAGAAATCGTACTCTTTTGGAAAGAACCGAAGATGACGTAATCAAAACCTGAGTGGAACGTTGAGTCTACATACACTTGAATTGCTGGTGGAACGGAGAGCGGGATACTTATTGGAATGTCCCATGTGCTATGATGCTAGTTTCCAATCAAGAATCAATCAGTCAAGCAGGAGTTCTAAGTCATACAACTTCTATGAATTCTTCTCTTCGGTGCGTTCTCAAAATCCTGCAGATTAGCCTGTTGTAGTCCAGGGAATACAATGCGTTGTATCATGGTTTACAACTAAATTCCGATATTTACACATTTCCGTCTGACACATCCGGCTTCAGCAATCCTTCTAGGCCACTTCGACCTTCAAAGTGATGGAGAAGACACACTCATATACCGTAAAACCTAGCACAAAATGATAATCTCCAGGACTCACCGATAAAAATGCACTCTGTAAACAAGACGTCACGAACCAGATTCATCGTCAATACTCAATACTCGTCTTGAAAGAAAATTTTAATGCAGACAGAATATCATACACATCGTGTATGATCGTGAGAATTGGAAGGATGAACTTAAAAACATTTTGGCTTTAAAGGGAAATAATCGTTAAAATTGTGAACACAGAAATGGCGTAGATATATGATTCGAAATGGTTAGCTGTAGAGAAAGTACTATATATATATATATAAAGGAATATATATATATACCATAAAGAAGCTATTTTCTACACAATATGAATTTTGTTAGATCAACATATATTTTGTGTAAGGTCAATGTTAATAGCAGTACATGCACTCAATGATGATAATGTCTGTTACTTGTATGGGATATTGAAGTTGATTGGGCACCAATGATAATGTCTGTTACTTGTATGGGATATTGAAGTTGATTGGGCACCAATGATAATGTCTGTTACTTGTATGGGATATTGAAGTTGATTGGGCACCAATGATAATGTCTGTTACTTGTATGGGATATTGAAGTTGATTGGGCACCAATGATAATGTCTGTTACTTGTATGGGATATTGAAGTTGATTGGGCACCAACATTGCATGTTTCTTTAATGTGAAAAGAATAATAAAATCCCTGTTGAGTAGAAGACCCTTTTTAAGCATTGATTAACATACTTTTGTTAATATTTTTTTTTGCGTTCTAGATGTATGACTTTTTGTTAAATATATTTCTCAAATACCATTTAAAAAGCACCAAAAAAAACCCAAGAATTATTATAAAGGCGCTCTCTTCACTTTAATAGTGGTGTTTTCTCAGTAGTTTTGTGATTCAAAGCTTATATACTAGATATTAATGTGGGCCTCACATATTAAATTTCATTTTACTTCAACGATTCTGTTCGATTACACCGGATTTCAGATAAGTAGTTTCTTTGTTTGATATTACTTAGATTTATCTTCTTTTATTATACTTTTTTTGCTGCTTTTTCTTTTACACTTATTTTCTTGCTGTATTTGTTGTTTTTTCTCCTTTTTTTCTTTGTCTTATCTATCTCCCTTATCGTATTCTTTTGCTCTTCTCTCATATTATGATTTTCTGTTTGTAATATTCACTTCTCGCTGTTTGTTTTTTGTCATGATAAAGAAAATTTAGTCGAAACGTCGTTTATTTCTGTTGATATCGTCAGTGTTTATCTATTTTGCTGCAGAACTCCTTACGTAGGCCTATCTCTGTTTTTTTCCTCGTAGTGCTCTGTATTGCACCATCCCTCACATCTTTAGTGATAGTGTTTCACGTTATTTCCCTAACACTGAGGATTCACCCTTCTACGCTTCTATATTATGTTTCGTTACAAATTCTTGCCTACAGTAGAATCCAATTTTCACGGAAAATATTGCACGTCTTCTGATAAACTTTGCTAGCAGCTTTATGTTACCCATAAAGCTAAAAAGTAAAGTAACTCATAGCATTTATTAATGCCGTAGGGGTGTGAGATGTTATTGATCTCACATTTCAGAGGCTCTGCAAATGAGGGCGGTAGCCATCTCCTCTCCCTCGCAGTCTTTACGTTCCGGATTGATCCGGTACCCATTTAAGGTTGGGTCGACCTGGGAGCTATTGCGATCTGAAAAACATTTCCGCGTCAACTGGGGAATGAACATGCTACCCGTAATGTTACACAAATGATGATCTAAGTTTTCAAACATTTTGTATTGTGCTTGTTGACGAATGTTGAATGTTGTTGATTTTTACAAATATTTCCATGATGCTGTATCCACGCATTAGACTTAACTGCACTGAAATTCAATTACATGTCAAGTAGGTTCGAAGGTGTATCATTCAACTACTTATCAAGTACGTTCGAAGGTGTATCATTCAACTACTTATCAAGTACGTTAAAAGGTGTATCATTCAACTACGTGTCAAGTAGGTTCGAAGATGTATCATTCAACTACTTATCAAGTAGGTTCGAAGGTGTATCATTCAACTACGTGTCAAGTAGGTTCGAAGGTGTATCATTCATTTACGTATCAAATAGGTTCGAAGGTGTATAGTACAACATAGTGCCTAGTGAGTTCGACGGTGTATCATTAATGGAGTACACTTGTAAAACGATTGTTTACAAATATGTTCCATCTTTTATGGGAACAACAATGAATACAATATTTTAGGAACTCCGAGGAATTGCAGGGCACATTAATGACAGTCTGCAATAGAAGAGCTCTGCGCGGAATTAATTAGGCCTTCATACGTTACTTTTTTTAATTGTCGTGTTTCTGTTGTTCACTATATTATACTTGGAATCACATGTCAGAAATAGCCATGGAGACTAAGTATAAAAATAAAGTATATAAATAGTGACCAACGGAAATAATGACAATAATAAATAAAACGTAACTAACGAAGTTCTAATTAATTATGTGTACAGGTCTTCTATAATGTCGCCGGTCACAGGAAAATCATAATGTTGCAGGAAAGATGTGAATCAATTCTTTTCATCTGTCACCAACACGCTTATTCGGGAATTTAACTTTTGCAATGATAGTTGTAACGTATTATTATGAAGTGAAGTATTATTAGGTTGTGAAGTATTATTATGAAGTTTTGAAGCATTATTATGAAGTTTTGAAGCATTATTATGAAGTTGTGAAGTATTATTATGAAGTTGTGAAGTATTATGAAGTTGTGAAGTATTATTATGGCATCTTAAGGAGAAAATAGTAATGTACATGTTCTCAAATGTTGATTTGCATTACTCATGTCATTCCATTTCCCTCGCTATTGTGTATGGTTTGTCTACAGGTGAACGATGGTTGATCGCATTCACACTTGCCGTTAAGCGTAGGGTTGTGAGATTAAGCTGTCGTTCCAAGACCAGATGTGTCGCCGTGGTTGCATTTAGTCCATGTTTGTTCAAGACTATCTTGATGTTTTCTGTCCACCGTTTTCTTGTTCTACCTTAGGCTTTACGTCCGGATATTCTTTTTTTATATGCTCTTATTGGTATTTGGTTTGGCTTCATTCTCATAAGGTGACCGAACCATTTTACTTGCTGTCTCTCAATATGTTCGATACATGATATTATACCAATTCTTTTCCTAATTTCTTCATTTTGTATTTGATCTAGTTTTGGTAACTATTGCAGCTTTTCTTAGACACTTCATTTCACATGTAACGATTTTCCTCTGCTGTGAGACTGCTAAAGACCATGTTTGACATTGATAGCAGAGTGTAGATAGTATCTGTTGTTTTTTATTTCCATCTTGATCTTTGGGTGAAGAATAGTGGTGAATTTAGGTGAAAGTATAATGGTGAAAGTTGGTAGTGCACCTTGTTTCTGTTTCTCTGTTCAATCTTCTATTTTCGGAAAAATATTCTGCCTAGATATTTAAATTTTTTGCTTGTTTCACTTTAGCGTTTTATATTGTTATATCCATTATTGTTGCTGACTTGCTAATTTTTATAACTTCTGTTTTTATACGTTAATTTTCATGCTCTACTTCTGACATGCTAATAGGAATACATTCCCTATCTCTGTACCAATATGTGTATTTAAAATAAAAATGGTATTAGGTGTAGCAGAACTTGACAAAGAAAGAACATTGAAATAACACGATGAATGCACAATTACAGTAGTTGCTGGATTTCTACAATATACTTTATGTGGAGCACTTCTCAATCTGAACCGGTTAATTACAAAATGTTCACAACTATTGTTGGCTAAATAAAGTACAGTTTGTGGATTTTTTTGTATATTCTTCTTTATCATGTAGTACATGTTTTTTCATATTTCTTAAAGTACAAACACAGTTTTCAGAATTTATGCACACTGAGACATTTTTGTAATAAACAGGAAATTTTATTATTTTTATGGTAGACCATGCTCAAATTGGTTCTTGTTTGCAGTTAGTGCCTACCTACGTATTTTATGATTAAGTAATCAAAATACGAGTTCGGTAGTCTAGTTGATAGTGAGCTTGCTTACTAACACCGGGTTACAGCGTGGCAGGTTCGAAAGCACGTCCGGTGACATAATTTAAACAATCCAGATTGTGATTTCTCACTTGACACGACCACTCCTCCAATGGACCTGCAAATGAGTACCTGACGTATGAGTTAGGGGAGGTACGACATCAAGGAAGGGAATTTGCCACTCCACCTAACATCTCATGTCTTAGTACATGAAGAGTTATCTTCACCTCCCGACGGCAGGTTGCTGCCATGGGACATACATTTACCTTTTAATCTAAATATAATATCCATAAGCAATCAATAATTAATTAAAATATTCATTTTTTAGGTTTAGGATAAGGTAGGGTTAATTATGTTTTACATAACTAATCCTAACCCTAACCATAAATATATTTATATTTTAATTAATAAATTATAAACATAGAGTGCTAACCATAGTCAAGGGAAATAATCACAGAGGTTGGCAATAATTCCAAACAAGTTCCCTCAAATTATGGCTATTGATCTCCACTTTAAAATTGTATAAGATAAATGAGCCAATGTCTTCCTTCTAGAGTTGTTACATTGCACAAATTGACATGTAACCATTTCTGGCATATATCTTACATGCTGTAAATCATCAACATCGACCCAAAACATAAATGAACTAACCAATTTTCAAAGACAAGATAACACGGACGGGATTCGTACCCACGACCTCTTGAGTAATTCCCACTTAAGATATAGTGTATGTAAAAATGCACGAGTAAAGTATTTATAACAACTGTTCTATATTAACATTTATATCTAAATAATTCCATTAGTTTTTTAGATATTATCTTTTCCCGTGGTCGGAAATTTCGAAATGAGCTATAGTACAAGAAATTTCTGTTTACCTGAAGTGAACTATAATACAAGACATTTCTGTTTACCTGGAGTAAACTATAATACAAGACATTTCTGTTTACCTGAAGTAAACTATAATACAAGACATTTCTGTTTACCTGGAGTAAACTATAATACAAGACATTTCTGTTTACCTGAAGTGAACTATAATACAAGACATTTCTGTTTACCTGAAGTGAACTATAATACAAGACATTTCTGTTTACCTGAATTAAACTATAATACAAGACATTTCTGTTTACCTGAAGTGAACTATAATACAAGACATTTCTGTTTACCTGGAGTAAACTATAATACAAGACATTTCTGTTTACCTGGAGTAAACTATAATACAAGACATTTCTGTTTACCTGAAGTGAACTATAATACAAGACATTTCTGTTTACCTGATGTGTTAGACACTAAGAAGTGATTGCTTCTAAAAGTCTGGGACACATGACTGCCTATAAGCTTGACTAATTATTTGTACTTCTAATAGTGCAAACAGGGAAATCCACGGCTTGAACGAGATAAAACTTTCATTTCATTCATTCCTTCATTTTCCATTTCCGCTGAAATTAGCGCATAGGGCAGAGGTCAGATCTCTCCAAAACTGTCTGTTTAAAGCTATTCTGTGCAGTTCTTGAGTAGTATGAATATTGGTTGTTTTACTTTCTCTAAGTATTGTTCTTCTGAGTGTTTCTTTTTGTCTACCCCTTGCTAGATATAACTTTGGTGTCAAGATAATTGAAATGCTTGGGCTGGGGTAACACAAGGCAAGTGTAAAAGTCAACGTAAATAAATACAAATGTGCTATGAATTATAACTTGAAAAAAAATGAATATAATGCCATTCATATATATATATATATATTATAGATATATGTGCTTCAATCAAGATTCCCATCAGATTATGGCCTGTTCGTCTCAATATCTACATTTCTGATTCTGTTCTGCCACCTAATGTTTACTGTTCTTCTTAATTAAGCATTCGATAACAAATGTTGTCGTTTACTCCGCTGTATTTCATTCATACTCACGTAAAGTGTAAATAAATTGTTCGTTAAAAATCTATTGAAATTTTATCATTTTTTTTTCGTGATCAACGCTCTCTACCAAATATTTCACAATATAGAGTCAGATCGCTTAAAGAAAACGGAGCTATCCTTCAGAATATACAGCACAAATATACATTTGTCTTCTGGCACGAACGCTAAGTTAGACGTACCTTTCATGGCCTGACACATATCCAAGTTGAACTTAAAGCCGTTTTACATGAATACAAAGAAATGAGAAGTACATACTAGGGACATATATAGCCTTACAAAAGTTCTGAGCGCTGGTGAAGCCGATCTCGTAAAACTGGATGACATAAAATCCTCTTGGTGAAAACGGCAATTATTTACAACTAACAACATCTTCAAGACTACAACACTCACCGTCTCATGAGACTAGACCTTTGATAGACATATATATATATATATATATATATATATATATATATGTTCTTAAAACCTGCCTGTCTGATAGAGTGACAAAAGGGGTATTTTTCTTATCTTTTTCTTTTATTATTCTTGCACTCATCTATAGTGTCTCTAATTTCCCACTTTCGGTTTGTTTATAATGAATGCACGCATTTTCACTTTGACTAGATGCGTTGCCATCCCTGCGCTATTATGGAGACGAGGGCTTGATGAAATATAGACATCTATTTATTTTTTTATTTTGTCGTTTTCTGTTGTTTGTCTCTTGAAAAAGGTTCAATTTGAGCCGATACGTTGAGAATTGTTCTGTTTAGTTTTATTGTATGTTTTTTGTTTTTTTTCTTAAAAATATATTTTTATTAATAGGCTAGGTAAGTGTTTTAGTAACCTTTTTACATCATTTTGCATTACTGTTTATCCAAGGATTACCACGTCCTTCCAGGAGTACAGCACATTTCTGTTATTCAAGGATTATTACGTCCTGTGAGGAGCACAGAGCACACGTTTCTGGTATCCAAGGATTACAACGTTCTTCAAGGAGCACAGAGCACACGTTTCTGTTATCCAAGGATTACCACGTTCTTCCAGGAGCACAGAGCACACGTTTCTGGTATCGAAGGATTACCACGTTCTGCCAGAAGCACAGAGCACACGTTTCTGGTATCCAAGGATTACCACGTTCTGCCAGGAGCACACAGCACACGTCTAGGCCACGTAATTCATCATTCTTCTGTCACATCTATTGACCCCAGTGATGACATGTCTAGCATTTCCGTTCATTTTGAAGTTTGCCAGAAACGGACAATGGTACACAATTCGCTGTTCTTCACCTCTTCGTCATCCATGCGGATTATTTGATAGAAGAAAAACGTAAGAAAATGATACCAAAAGTAAGAATGATGATTTTCTTCACATCTAACGGGGCGTTTCAACATATTCCCTAACTCTTCCTCAATGTCTTATATGACACGCCTAGATAGTTGGTAGAATAGATAGTTGGTCTATTCTGTGCAGCCTGAATTAAAAGCGCAGGTCCCCTTAGCCACACGAGCAAGAATGACGCACCATAAAATTCTAACTTCATTATAAAACAGCACACCAGTCAGGCAGCATATTAATTATGGACATCTTTCCACACAATTTCACACCATATAAATTCTGGAGATACAACATCAAAGGTTGATCACGGAAAATAATATGCAACCACAGAAATAATATCAGTGATTTTTTTTTATTTTTTTACAGAAATAATAGGAACAGCTGAATTTAATGCACGTAATATATTGTCATTTTGAGAAAATCACCATATCATTATAAAACAGCAATGACTTAGGCAGCACATTTATTCTGGACAGCCTTCCACACGATTTCACGCCTTATAAATACTGGAGATACAAGATCAAAAGTTCATTGAGGAAAACAATATGCAACCACAGAAATCATAGAAACATCTGAATTTAATGCACATAATAAATTGTCATTTTGAGAAAATCACCATATCATGAATCTGGTTTGAGCTATAGTAAACGATAAGATAAAGGCAATTCAATTGTCATGTCGGAATCTCCTGAGAAATAAACTGTCAAGTTCCACTATTTGCAAGATAATTGGAAGTAATTCTGTGTGCTAATCCTAACCTTGAACATCGCTAGCCCACAAGGGACATCATTTGTTGACACTTTGTAGACAAAGTCGGGTTCGGATTAACATTATTGACGGATTGACCAGAATTGCATGTAAGTATATGCCGAGGCAAAGAAGCTTATCGTATAAGCAGCTTTAAAGTTAACAGCTTCGTGATTTTCTTTGTTCATTCTTAAACTCCACTTGGTTAGTAAAATGAAGTCCAGAGAATAGAATGCATTGTGTCGTGGTATACGGCTGTGATTTCCTCTCTCCTTGGTCTATCTTACCGAGATTATCATTTTTTGTCTCACAATGAACTATTGGATCAAGCAAATAAAATATTCTGGACACATTAAAAGATATGACACTTTGTTGAAAACCTAACTTAAGGGTAAAATTGAATTGAGGCGAGCAAGAGGTAGGTAGAGATACAAGTGAGAGAGTAATATCACAAGATGGACAGGTTACAATATAGCAGAATGCAACACCATAATATGAGTCTATTACAATTAACGTTAGTTGCGGAAAAGGCACTTGATGATGATGAACTATTGGATGGTATAGCCAACTCTACCCTAAAATTAAGTCACTCCTAACACATGCATGACATATCACATTAATGATAACCTGTGTATCTTCTTTTCGTTTCCGAACATCAAACATGAGAATACATATCAATATATATGTATGAACTATTAAATCATGATAAGAGAAGGTTAAGATTCTAGATAAGATTCTAGAATTGAGATGAATGAACATGAGTCAATATCGAGAATGCGTGAATTGGGAGTGAGGATGGCCGTGGCCCGTAGAGAACCCCTGACGAAGATTTCAAAAAGAGCAGTGAACCAACATAGAAGCGGAACCATCAGCCGTTATACCCTGAGAGATTTACTGAAGCGAGATCTGAGCACCTATGGACTTGTCCTGTGTGCGAAGAGGATAATCAACATATCTAATACCTAATAGCTAAGATTCTAGAATCAAAATAAGAAAAATATTTATTTTATCACATTTATCTAATAACACGTAAGGTAAACAAGTGGAAACAAATGAGCAACAAATAATATGATGTTGTAATAATGTTACTTACTATATGATCTAACTATCAAATAAAAACATTTGCACAAAGTAATTTCACTACTAACTAAATAAAAATTACTATACCGGCAATACACGACGAGTAAAACATGGTACTGCCAATAAATACATCACAAGAAGAGCACTAGAAACAGACGCATTGAGGAAGCAAATAAATGATCATTGAGTATAAAAACTGAATTAATATAAAAGATTAAATAAAACAAACAGTTATAACAGTGAGACCACAATCTGAAAACTCAATAAAATCATATTAGTACAATTGTAATGTTTAAAGCATAGCTCAATTCCCACATTCAATCTATGCAATTGTCCTTTAACTTTCTTCTTAGAATACCCATCAACCCCGAAACGTCACACACTGGGTCGACCTTCTTACCAGATTATACCACTTACTTATCATTTACGAAGATAAATCGATATATCTGTAGTATCTAAAACAAGCATAAGAAATTGTACAACTATGTTATAGATAAAACAGAAATAAAACTATATTGATCTTCAGAGAAACTATGCTAGGATAAATAAGGCAAGCATTTATACGTAAAATTATTGTGACCACTCTAACAGCATCACTGGTCATTAAGCTATGTTTCTGATGATGAACTGTTCTTGTTGGAGGATGCAGATGACTACAAAGAAAGATGGTGGTGCACAGGACCCGACGGAATACGCCACAGCCTCGTGAAAGATATTGCAGACGACCGGCTTAAAACAATTGTTAGTGATTTCAACACAAGTTTGAAAACAGAACGTACCAGAAGAGTGCTACACAGTTACCTTCTCCCCCTGGCAAAGCCAGGCAAAGACACCTCCGACATCAAGAGTTATTCTATCATAACCTTACAAAATGTTTACTGCGCGGTGCTGGAGAGGATAATCGCTAGAAGACCTTCGATTTTGGAAAATAGAGGCTTAATTCCTGACAATATAGGTGAATGCAGACCGAGGAGAGATACGACCACAAACGCAGCAATCCTCGCCTATGACATCTACGAGGGCTTTCAGGCAAAGGAGGAAACAGTGGTCGCCACTAGTGACCTAGAAGATGCTTATACCAGAGTCAGCTTCTGCTAGCTGAGTGAATTACATTTGCTAAGTGAACTCAGCATCGACTCGTGGATTCTTCGATGGATAGCAACGGTGCGTATGTCCAGACCTGATTCTCTGAGATTGGCATCCTAGACATCAGCGATCAGAACTATAACACCGGGAGTGTCACAGGGATCACCACTATCACCCGTACTCTTTAACGTCTACACATACAAAATAGCGCTGCTTCAGGAGATTCGACTCGACAAGATACTAACATATACTAACGACTTCTTGTTATACAAACACGGTAGAAACAGAAGAGACATGATTGATGGCTTCCAGAGTAATATGTGATCTAGAACATTTGTCGCTCTGGTTCCCTGACCTCAATGCAGTCATCAATCCCATCAAGGCAAACATCATCTGGTTCTCACTGAGCAACAACATAATCACATACACAGTATCAACAGCCACATGCATGGACATCAACATTGACAGGGAGAAAAATATGAAATATCTAGGCATTACTTTTGATAGAAGACTATATTTCGCAAAATTGTGAACAATGTCATTCGAAATCTATGAAGGGTGTACGTGCAGTCAAAATCATGGCATCTGCAGATATGCCACAACGAACTATTTTTCAGATAATGCAGGCAGTGTTATTATCTGTGATGTACTATACTTTAGGTTTACTTACACTGTCGCAAGCACAGGAGAATAGACTGGAGAGGGTTCAAAACGAGGCCATGAGAGCTGTCCTAGGATGCACAAGACATACACCTATCGCGGCCATGTGGTTTCTCTTAGACCTAACGAGCATCAAAGCAATATATAGAATAGCTTCAGGTTAAAGAATACTTCAAGGTTGCCATTAAGATAATCACTTTTTACACCAAACTCAAGGCAACACAAAAGAAAGGCGTATCAAAAGACAAAAGGTTTGATGACAAAAGCAGAAGATACCCTACTAAAAGTTTGTGAGTTGGGGAAGTGGCAACATGCTGTGAATTGGTGATATTTGGCAAAGAGAGAAGGTCGAACGGGACAATGTAAATATTCAGAGAATGGTAGAAATGGGAGGGACTAGAGGCGATGGGAGAAAGCGCTCTCTCTCTCTCTCTCTCTCTCTCTCTCTCTCTGGAAAGATCAGAAGAATACGTAATCAATAACAGACTGGGACACTGAGCTTATACACATTTAGATGGTTGACGGAACGGCAAGCAGAACATATATGGGAATGCCCCCAGTGCTGGCAAGTTTGTATTATCTTTTCAAGATAATCTGTCATCTTATCAAGATAAGTATTTGTGATAGATTAATATAACTGAAAATATATATTTTGTGAATATATTAATTTTTATAACTCAGTAATGTTGTGCAAGTTTGGAAAGAATTATCTTTCTTTAAATCAGTGGTAACAATTGTGAGTCCGCACATTGGAAAGGGTCTCTGTCGCAACGGTGAGTGGTAACCACATTTTTGTGTCATTTCTTTCAAGTAATTATTAAGTTATTGGAAGTATAAAGGACAACAAATTAGTTGTAGCCGAGCGTCGTAAATTTTCTCTGTACTGTTATGTTAGCCGCGTTTGCAACGTGTATCACCGATTGAATTTTTAATTATATCACATGGGGTTTTTTTGGCCGTCGTCTGGAGTGTTGATGTTATTAGGGCAAAATTTACTTTAATCTGGTTTTTTTTAAAGAAAATCTTGTGTATATATCCAAATACTGGTAAACCATCCCCATCCTTGAGATTCCTCCCCACAGAGTGAGCTTCCTTGTGTGAAGGGAGGCAGCTCAAGAGAGCCATATCGTGCATGGGTCGTGCCGAGGACACCATTAAACAGATTTGCGTACCAGAGGACATAACTCCTGATGATGAATGGACACTCATTCCTATGGTCTTTCAAACGCAGTCAAGACCGTCATTGCACTCAATAGAGAGTGCAGGGAGTGTTGCCATGTGAACGTGTATGCTGAGGATAAGGCACTCATCTACGAACATGCTGAGGACATAGATGTGACTTACATGGACTGGTCTGTCATCTGCCACCAGCGATGCGCATGGACTTTTACTGCCAGATTAAAAAGAAGAACAGTACACGAAGGCAGTGGAGCCTGTATCGGTACAACAAGCAGTCTAACAATGGAAGTATTTTCCCGTAACGCAAGCACTTAACTGGCTGGAATCTCAAGCTTATTCCCATACTTGCATACTAATTGATTCAATGAGTATGATTCATAATGTCAACACAGGTGATGTACGTAGGAGATGCATGGAGTTATTATAGAAAGCTAAGATGCGGATCTCACTGCGAAAACTTAGCTTATCTTTAACACCGGATACGTAGGTATGGAGGAAAACGACCGGACCAACCAATTATCTGGTCTCGCCACCGTAATAGATGATCAACCTATGGACATAGCAGATATACTTATTGCTCATTGAGACCGCACGATCAGATGATTTTGAGAGAAATGAGCATGAGTCAATATCGAGAATGCGCGAATTCGGAATGAGGATAGACGTGCCGGTTTAGAGCACTAAACAAAGATTTCAAAGAGAGCCGTGAGCCAGCATAGAACCCGAACCATCAACCGTTATACCCTGAGAGATTTAGTGAAGCGGAAATCTGATAACCTATAGGAATGTCCCATATGTAAAGAGGACAATCAACATTTCTAATACCTAATACTACCCCACCCTTAACAATTCCTAAGATTTTCTAAATTGATTCCAATTTAATTCAAATTTAATTGGATTTGCTCATAAGAGCGAATGTCCTTTTTATATTTGTAGGTATATTTCCTTTCCCTAGTGGGGTGCTGGCCTTATTTATAATTACTTTTGTAATTTTATGTTATCTAGAGTATGTATCTAGGTGATATATAGCTATTTCTAAAATGTGAGTGGTAACACTGGTCTGTAGCAGCGTTGCCACCGCTTGGCTTTTTTCCCATCATACCTTGGGACCTTGGGCTATTTTCTTAAAAACTTGGCTTTTTTGGCCAATTTCTTAAAGAAAAATCTTTACCAAATTATCTCTAATTGTTCTGCAATAAGTTCTGATGACTGCTTTTGTGTTTTGCGTTTTAGTTTTGAGTTCTTTTCCCACGTTTGTTTTCAATTTACTTTTTCCAACTTCTGGATTTAAATAGTTGGTGTCGTTCTGAAAGCTAGATAATAGTGCTATGTGTAAAAATAGTAGAAATTCTCACTCATCAATGAAAATTTTATATTAATCGTGCTTTAAATGAACTGTGTTGTTTATTTACTGAATCTAGTATAAATATTAAGGATATAATCTATGGAAGGAAATAAAGAATGTGGTGACTCAAGTATTACGTCATCATCATCATCATCATTGAGTCCGTGTAAGAGATAAAAAAAACATCAATGTTAACATTTTTTGTGTGCATATACAACAGACACAATATAACGTTTGTTCATCAGAAGTACGAATCCAGCAAAGAGAACAAGAGGAAAACCATGTCTACGAGGACAGAAATAATATCAAAGACATTCCACTACACACGTTTTAAGTTATTTTCACAGGTAGACATGGTTTTGTAGAATCTTGCAGAACTGGTCTGTGTGAAATAGTCTTTGCTTCTAGGACGCTTGCAACTGATACTCTTCCATCACAAGCAGCCAAACTTGTATAATCAACACCTGCGCCCATGACTTGCACAGATATAGGAAAGCTGGTATAAGGAAATATAGAGATGAGTAAAGATAGGTTATAAAATGCTACATCTATTCCATATTAATGTATGGCTCAGAAACATGGACACTAAATAAGCAATTAGAAGACAGAATTGATACCTTTGAGATGTGGGTATTCTTCTTCAGCGTTCATTCTCAAACTCCCACTGGATTTCTCTTGTAGTAGGACAATGGTCCTACAAGATTTCCAGTTGAATGTAGTCCAGAGAATGGAAATGCGTTGTGTTGCCGTTTTATTTGCGCCAATGGCCCAACACATCCGTCTTCGGCGGAGATGTGGGTATATAGAAGAATAGGGAGAACATCATGGAAAGAGAAGAAAACAAATAAAGAGGTGCTAAAGACACTTAATATGAAGAAAGAACTACTAAGAGAAATAAAGATCAGGCAAATAAAATACTTTGGACACATTAAAAGACATGACACCCTATTGAAGACCTTACTTGAGGGTAAAGTCAAAGGGAAGCGAGCAAGATGTAGGCAGAGATACAAGTGGGAGAGTAACAGTACACGATGGACAGGTTACAGTCTAGCAGAGTGCACAACCAAGACAAGAGACAGAAGATGTTGGAGATACGTTGCAGCCAACCTTCGTTGCGGAGACGGCACTTGATGATGATGAAAGATAGGTAATAAATGTGGAGGCAAGAAACGATGAGGAAACTGAAAAACTGGTTTTAACAAAATTTAGAATGTGTATACTGAAATGTCGGAAATATGTGTGATGCTCCTTCGTGTTTAATTTTATCAACAAATTCTTATCACCCACCGACCTAAAAAAAATGTGTTTAGGGAGAAAACGTTCGACAACACAGAAAATGATTTGTTTACATATATTTTAAAAATTATTCATTCAAAAAATGTATATGTTGTATAAAACACGGTGTTACTGACGTTAAATTTTATCACACCTGCCAGTCAGACCTCCCCCCCCTCCTCCCCGCACAACAATTGTTTACCTACTTTATAGATGAACCTTGTTCAGAAAAAAATTACTAACACATTAAAATAAATCTACCAAACAAAAAATCAAGAAAACATCTGGAGGCCACAGAGATGTGGTTTTATAGAAGAATGTTGAAAATATCATGGACAGTTAAAAAGAGTAATGCTATAATTCTAAAACTGGTCAACTTAAATAGAGAACTTATTAACTGTATTAGAAGACGACAATCACAGTTTCTGGGTCTTGTCATGAGAAGAGGTGGGTTGGAGAACATCGTAACAACTCGAAAGATCGAGGGTAAGAAAGACAGAGGAAGACAACGTGAGTAAATTCTGGATGGGTTAAATACCTGGCATGATGCAGAATCATCAGAAACTATATTTAAATGTATAACAGACAGAGGACTGTGGAGAGACATGATCGCCTACGCAGAAAGGCATGGTACCGATTAATGAATTAGCTAAACAAATTCACATCGTTTATATTTTTAAATTTGCAATATGTTCATAATCATAACAAGTACTTAGATTTTTATAATTAAGTGACACAGCTATGGTTATGTGCCACAGCTATATGTAAGTGACACGGCTATATATAAGTGACACAGTTATGGTTATGTGCCACAGGCTATATGTAAATGACACGGCTATATATAAATGACACAGTTATGGTTAAGTGACACAACTATAGTTACGTCACACTGCTATAGTTACGTGACACAGCAACAGTTATGCGACACATATATATGTAAGTGACACGGCTATAGTTAAGTGACACAGCAATATTTACGTGACACAGCTATATGTACGTGACACGGCTATAGGTAAGTGGCCCAGCTGTAGTTACGTGACACTGTTACAGTTACGTGACACAGCTATAGTTAGGTCACACTGATATAGTTAAATGGCATGGCTATAGTTAACTAACACGGCTAAAGTTAAGTGACACAGCTATAGGAAATCGATACTGATATAGTTTATTTTGATGATGTTCTGAAGAGGCATAATCATAGTTTCTTCATCTGTGTTCGCTCTCACGCAATGATCGTACTTTTACATGTGATTTGAGCCGGAGAGTGAGAAGTATGTTGTACTCCTAGTTTTACAGCTGTATTGTTTGCGATGTTCGTCCTAGAAAATTAGATTTCGACATGACTTTCATTTGGGAGGGCATTTTTTAGCAGAAGCAGTCTTTTTAACTGTTAAGAGGCGAACGTGGCTGTGTCTAATGGTTTCTAACCCACACTACTTTTGTAATTTACAGTAAAAGATGTCCCTGTGTGTCAGTTTCCAAGGAAACAGTAAGCAGTAATTTTAACTTGGATCGACTACGTCTATTTCAAAAAAGGTGTTTCGCTACAAGCTAATTTGTCTCCTGTAAATATACAGCCAATTGCCCATGTGCACTCGCACACTAACTCTTATCTCGCCCGTGATCGAGTTTCTGGCATTAGAAAGATGTAATCAGGAAAGTTGGACCAGTGTTGGTTGCCTTCTTATACGAGGTTCCGTTCACCAACTTCGTTAACAGCTACTCCAAATTTTAAATTCTGTACAATTTTCACTTGAACGGGAACTATGTACTATTCTACCTTTTCCACGCAATATTTTTACCTCAACAGAGAACGTGTTCTCAAACTTGATTATTGCGTTCGTGTTGATTTATAAGCTCAGTGTCAATCTATCATATGGATGTGAGAGCTGGAAAAGCTCTTTATCTTCAGAAAAGAAATTACTGAGTTTCGAGAACAAATGTCTTCGTAGGATAACTAACACCAGATGGAGTGAATTCACATAGAACGATAAAATGAGAGAAGAGATACATCAACACTTCATCACAAATGTTATCAGAAAACGCAGTTGGTCCTACATCGGGAATGTCCTACGCGCAGATATCAACAGAGTACACCATCAATCTCTTGAATTGATACCTACAGGCACAAGAGTCGGGGTAGACCTAAAGAAACAATAAGAAAAACAATAATTAGAGAAAGTAAAAAAAAAATCAATATTCAAACTATTCAAGAACTGCACAAAATAGCTTTGAACAGACAGAATTGGAGATATCTGACATCTGCCCTATGTTCTAACTTCAGCGCAAAAGGAAAATGAATGAATGAAGTTGTTTATTAAAGAGATACAGAATATATGGGGGAAAAACATACCAGATCCTAGGACAGATGACACGTATTTTTAAGAACAAAAATGTAAACATAGACACTAAAGCTGCATTATACAAGACTATTATTATTCCATCATTATGCTACCAGTGTCAAACCTGGACAATGTTAGCACAAGACAAAAGAAAAATAGTGACGTCAGAAATGACTTATCTACGAAGAATACTCGGAGTGTCGTTAGGAGATAGAATTAAAAATGATAACATCAGACAGATAACCAAAATAATACCAGTATTAGAACACATCAAAACACAACAGATCAAGTAGTTTTCACGCACTTCAGGCTACCAACAGACAGCATGCCACAAATGGTATCTTCTTCTTCTTCAGCGTTCATTCTCCAACTCCCGCTGGATCTCCCTTGTAGCAAGACCATTGTCCTACTATATTTCTAGCAGGATGTAGTCCAGAGAATGGAAATGCGTTGTGTCGCCGTTTTTTGCGCCAATGGCCCGACACATCGTCTTCGGTGGGAAATGGATATGACACATAGACATCATGGCCATAAAGCTAAAGGCAGACCATATAAACTATGGACCACATATATTCAAATATGCCACAGGATTGCAAACAGCACACACGAAAATCATCTCCAGAAAACTCTTCTACCCTTGTCGTCACAAGGCAAACAAGGGTCACAAGGGTATAGATAGATATAATGTAATAGTTTCAAATATAATAATTCATGACATAAAATTAACACAGGTTGAAAACCTGAAATTTCTTGACACCCTATAAACATCAAAAGGTAGATGCTCAAGTGAAATAAAGACCCGTACAACACAAACCAAATCAGTATTATAAAAAATAAGATTCATTTCGTGTAATGGAACACTATCAATGCAGACCCAAATTCGAGTGCTGGGATGTTATATTTAACCAATTCTTTTTTATGAATTTGAAGCGTGGACTGTAAAAACAAAATTCAAATAAGGAGGTTACAGTAATGTGGTTTCTGAGAAGAATGATGAAAATACCATGGACAGCTAAGAAAACGAATGCAGATGTTCTTAGTGAAGCTGGCGTAAAAAGTAAAATCATAAGACGTGTTAGGGTCAAAAAGTTTCTATGGTATGTGTTGAGAAGAACACAGCTTGAACACTTAATAACCAGTGGAAAGATCAAGGGGAGTTGAGACACGGGACGACGATGAGAGAAAATGCTGGATATGTTAATATTATGGCATGGGAGAAGGTCCAAGAGACATAGTGTCGCTGAGTAACATGATCACCTACGACATTCAGCATGGGAGAAGGTCCAAGAGACATAGTGTCGCTGAGAAACAATATCACCTACGACATTCAGCATGGGAGAAGGTCCAAGAGACATAGTGTCGCTGAGAAACATGATCACCTACGACATTCAGCATGGGAGAAGGTCCAAGAGACATAGTGACGCTGAGAAACCTACGACATTCAGCATGGGAGAAGGTCCAAGAGACATAGTGTCGCTGAGAAACATGATCACCTACGACATTCAGCATGGGAGAAGGTCCAAGAGATATAGTGTCGCTGAGAAACATGATCACCTACGACATTCAGCATGGGAGAAGGTCCAAGAGACATAGTGTCGCTGAGAAACCTACGACATTCAGCATGGGAGAAGGTCCAAGAGACATAGTGTCGCTGAGAAACCTACGACATTCAGCATGGGAGAAGGTCCAAGAGACATAGTGTCGCTGAGAAACATGATCACCTACGACATTCAGCATGGGAGAAGGTCCAAGAGACATAGTGTCGCTGAGAAACATGATCACCTACGACATTCAGCATGGGAGAAGGTCCAAGAGACAGAGTGACGCTGAGAAACCTACGACATTCAGCATGGGAGAAGGTCCAAGAGACATAGTGTCGCTGAGAAACATGATCACCTACGACATTCAGCATGGGAGAAGGTCCAAGAGATATAGTGTCGCTGAGAAACATGATCACCTACGACATTCAGCATGGGAGAAGGTCCAAGAGACATAGTGTCGCTGAGAAACCTACGACATTCAGCATGGGAGAAGGTCCAAGAGACATAGTGTCGCTGAGAAACCTACGACATTCAGCATGGGAGAAGGTCCAAGAGACATAGTGTCGCTGAGAAACATGATCACCTACGACATTCAGCATGGGAGAAGGTCCAAGAGACATAGTGTCGCTGAGAAACATGATCACCTACGACATTCAGCATGGGAGAAGGTCCAAGAGACAGAGTGACGCTGAGAAACCTACGACATTCAGCATGGGAGAAGGTCCAAGAGACATAGTGTCGCTGAGAAACCTACGATATTCAGCATGGGAGAAGGTCCAAGAGACATAGTGTCGCTGAGAAACATGATCACCTACGACATTCAGCATGGGAGAAGGTCCAAGAGACATAGTGTCGCTGAGAAACATGATCACCTACGACATTCAGCATGGGAGAAGGTCCAAGAGACATAGTGTCGCTGAGAAACATGATCACCTACGACATTCAGCATGGGAGAAGGTCCAAGAGACATAGTGACGCTGAGAAACCTACGACATTCAGCATGGGAGAAGGTCCAAGAGACATAGTGTCGCTGAGAAACCTACGATATTCAGCATGGGAGAAGGTCCAAGAGACATAGTGTCGCTGAGAAACATGATCACCTACGACATTCAGCATGGGAGAAGGTCCAAGAGATATAGTGTCGCTGAGAAACATGATCACCTACGACATTCAGCATGGGAGAAGGTCCAAGAGACATAGTGACGCTGAGAAACCTAGGACATTCAGCATGGGAGAAGGTCCAAGAGACATAGTGTCGCTGAGAAACATGATCACCTACGACATTCAGCATGGGAGAAGGTCCAAGAGACATAGTGTCGCTGAGAAACCTACGATATTCAGCATGGGAGAAGGTCCAAGAGACATAGTGTCGCTGAGAAACATGATCACCTACGACATTCAGCATGGGAGAAGGTCCAAGAGACATAGTGTCGCTGAGAAACATGATCACCTACGACATTCAGCATGGGAGAAGGTCCAAGAGATATAGTGTCGCTGAGAAACATGATCACCTACGACATTCAGCATGGGAGAAGGTCCAAGAGACATAGTGTCGCTGAGAAACCTACGACATTCAGCATGGGAGAAGGTCCAAGAGACATAGTGTCGCTGAGAAACCTACGACATTCAGCATGGGAGAAGGTCCAAGAGACATAGTGTCGCTGAGAAACATGATCACCTACGACATTCAGCATGGGAGAAGGTCCAAGAGACATAGTGTCGCTGAGAAACATGATCACCTACGACATTCAGCATGGGAGAAGGTCCAAGAGATATAGTGTCGCTGAGAAACATGATCACCTACGACATTCAGCATGGGAGAAGGTCCAAGAGACATAGTGACGCTGAGAAACCTAGGACATTCAGCATGGGAGAAGGTCCAAGAGACATAGTGTCGCTGAGAAACATGATCACCTACGACATTCAGCATGGGAGAAGGTCCAAGAGACATAGTGTCGCTGAGAAACCTACGATATTCAGCATGGGAGAAGGTCCAAGAGACATAGTGTCGCTGAGAAACATGATCACCTACGACATTCAGCATGGGAGAAGGTCCAAGAGACATAGTGTCGCTGAGAAACATGATCACCTACGACATTCAGCATGGGAGAAGGTCCAAGAGATATAGTGTCGCTGAGAAACATGATCACCTACGACATTCAGCATGGGAGAAGGTCCAAGAGACATAGTGTCGCTGAGAAACCTACGACATTCAGCATGGGAGAAGGTCCAAGAGACATAGTGTCGCTGAGAAACCTACGACATTCAGCATGGGAGAAGGTCCAAGAGACATAGTGTCGCTGAGAAACATGATCACCTACGACATTCAGCATGGGAGAAGGTCCAAGAGATATAGTGTCGCTGAGAAACATGATCACCTACGACATTCAGCATGGGAGAAGGTCCAAGAGACATAGTGACGCTGAGAAACCTAGGACATTCAGCATGGGAGAAGGTCCAAGAGACATAGTGTCGCTGAGAAACATGATCATCTACGACATTCAGCATGGGAGAAGGTCCAAGAGACATAGTGTCGCTGAGAAACATGATCACCTACGACATTCAGCATGACACTTAAATGATTGAATGGTGTCCATTTTCTTAGTTGTACTGACCCGCTACGGGTGCTACATTCGCCAGTACTCAAAAGACATTCTCCTGTACTCAAAATGTGAACTAAGTACATGCATTTACTGTTCTCACTTTCGCTAGCTTTGCGGCAATAAAGCTGGGCAGTTTTGACCAGCCGTTGTCTTACTCTTTTATAAGACACTGTTTTAGCTGTCGGGACCGAGATGATCTATTCAGAGATATTGTTTGCAGTGCAGGATTTACGTATAAGCTACACAAGCTATAGCTTAGGGTCCTCGCTTTCCAGAGCAATTGGCATATATACTTAAATATATTGCAGCATTATTTGCCCCAATGCCACACGTCCGAACAGCTTAAGGACATATCAAGTCTAAATCCGGGGCTGATTGTTTGTTTTGTTGAATCAATTCTTATTCCATATCAGTCTACACTGCCTGGACACTATAAAAAAATCGAGTTTCGAAGCAATTTATTTCCATCATGCATACTATAGTGGTGCTTTTAGGATCTTGGTTTTCTGTTAACCCTGTGAGTGGCCGAAAGTACTACAAACACCTGTGCACAACAGCGCATAGCTAGTTCGTGCAAAGTGGCAGGATCATCCGCTTCGTGAAACTCCAATAGATTAGCAGGATATACTCAAATGAAGGGAAGCATTATTTCCTGGATTATAGATTGGGTGATAATTCTGCACCTTTCAGACTGAAACTTCCGACTTGATCATGGCTTCTGTCATTCATTCTCTGAAAAAATGAGCCAGCAAAATCCACACCCAAAACCTCCTTAATCGCCTATTACAACTTTCATGACAAGTAAAAGTGTCACTAAATTTCACTATTAACACTTGGAACAGCTGTTGTGTAATGCTAAATCATTCGCCCGCTGACCAGTAGACTCGTATTTCGAATCCACTTGTTATTCGTCGGTGAAATAGAAATTACTCCCAAGATTCAACTAGCCACTGGGAAGTAGGGTACCGTGTTGCTCATTCTCTGGGAATTTCCATCGCTACTGCAACAGCGGTAGACTTATCGCAATGATGATAGTCAGACAGTTTCTAGTCAACTACTAGGTAATTGGGCACTTATGGGAAACCGTATTTCATGACGCGTCTTAATAACTCATTTTACTGTACAGATTAAATATTCACCTAAGCAGTTGTACATTCTGACCATTCAGAAAGCAATGGCAACTACGTGACATAAATATTTCTCAGAAAATAAATACACCAAAAACGTGTGTATGTATTGGTCACTACGTCCTGGATATGAAAAGCCAGCAACTTATAATCGTACCCGACGACTATTCAGGAGATCTATTCGCTTAAATATAAACATGAACTAGTCTCCGATTTGCATGAAATCTATTGCTTGGCCTTGACTATTTTTGGCATGCGTCTCCAAGAATGTAAATAGCGACTAATTAAATGTCCAATAATAATCAAATACGTAACAAACAGGGCCCAAATTAATTCAGCTAGGATGTCTGTATTCTCGAGGTCCACGCTTATAATACAACTTTCCGAATCCGGAATATTGAGACGAAATACATAAACTAACTCCGTAGTGTAGTAATTTGTGGACACGCCTTACATTCCCAACTCCCTCAAACGTGTTCGTAGATGGAAACAAGAAAGTCTATATTGTAAATAAATTTAACCTATTATGTCGCATAATCATTGAATAGTTTAAAATCATCATCATTAAGTGTCGTCTCCGCAACGACGGTTGGCTGCAACGTATCTCCAACATCTCCTGTCTCTTGTCTTGGTGGTGCACTCTGCTAGACTGTAACCTGTCCATCGTGTGATGTTACTCTCCCACTTTTATCTCTGCCTACCTCTTGCTCGCTTCCCTTTGACTTTACCTTCAAGTAAGGTCTTTAAAAGTATTTTATTTGCCTGATCTTTATTTATCTTAGTAGTGCCTTTTTCATATTAAGTGTTTTTAGTATCTCTTTATTTGTTTTCTTCCCTTCCCATGATGTTCTCCCTACTCTTCTATATACCCACATCTCAAAAGTATCAATTTTGTCTTCTAAGCTTTAACCTATTATGTCGCACAATCATTGAATAGCTTAAAATCAATAAACTTTTAATACCCGTAGTTTAAAATCAATAAACTTTTAATACCCATAGTTTAAAATCAATAAACTTTTAATACCCATAGTTTAAAATCAATACTTTTACCTGATACACATCAACTATTTATTTATTATACAAACAAATTGTAAATAGAAACAAAAAATTGCTTGATCTCTCTCAAGCATAGAGGATTGACTTCGCTGTACTCCAGTAACAAACATGTTTTAAAAATGTTAACATTGTTTATCTGATATTGTAACCGATCAGAGAATGAGGCTTCTCAACGCATTGTACACCCCACAGAGTAGGAGTTTTATGTATATATTAAATACATCTCTGGATCAATTACCTCATTCCACACAAGAGCTAAAAGCTAACCCACATCATTGCAGACAAGAACTAATAACTAAACCACCTCATTGCACACAATAATTGCTAATCCACAAATAGTAATGCAAAATAAGTTAAACGGGATACCTAACTGTCGATAAATATAGATGAAAATGTATACTCAGGGCTCATACAACACTACTCACAACTCTGAAATGTATACTCAGGGCTCATACAACACTACTCACAACTCTGAAATGTATACTCAGGGCTCATACAACACTACTCACAACTCTGAAATGTATACTCAGGGCTCATACAAAACTACTCACAACTCTGGAAAAAAAAACTCAAAGATCCAATTTGTTTTTGAAATAAACGTTTTGCTTGCCATTCTCAACGATAAGGTATCAATTCTTCCTCCAGACTCAAAAATCTTGGCTGCCATTATAATCATGCTCACAATTGACAGTGAAATGAGATTATCAGAAGATTTCAAAACGTGTACATTTTCCAAAACCTGCATTTGTATATTATTTTGTTATTTAATTATTATTTTCATGCACGTCTCTGCTATTTTCTGTCATTGCATTAATGTCCCCGACATCTTGTTCTTTCTTCCGTGAAGATTAAACTATCTGGCTACATTCATTTATTAATACTACGCCAAATACAATTTTTTCGTGATACATCCCTATCTGGTCTAATAAATTTTCAATATCCCAAAAAACACATCAGGAAATAACCTTGCCCCAAGCTCAGTGTCAGTCTGTGATAATTACATCTTTCCATTTCATTTTTGCGGTCCTGATTCTCAATACGTGTCTTAATTAGCAATGCGTCCATAACAAGTTTGTGCATTTTCTTTAAACTTAATTGCATTTGACAGAGCTATGTTGATCTCTGTCGCCGTCATTGCCTTTTCAATGATTGATTTTTTCTTTAATCATAGTGGGCCCAATTTTATATATACAGAGTAATTAGACGCAGTTGTAAACCACTGATAGATATGCACATGTATGTTTGCATATATGCATGTTTGTATAAATGTATGTTTTTATATATGTATGTATATGTGATATGGAAGATACAAAAGACACCCCCAAGGAGTGGAATACAGCAGTGATTGTTTACATCTGGAAGAAAAAGGGCAGGAATAGAGTGCACTAAGTATAGAAGAATATCACTCTTAAGCAACATAGGAAAAATATTTATCAAAATACTAAAGAAAAGGATGCGTGCATATATAGAACCACAGTTAAACAACACACAATTGGGCTTTCGGAAAAAAATATAGAAGCTGTACAAATGCAATCTTCGCCATCAAACAACTATGGAAAGATCGACAGAACATAACCTAGACATGTATTATGCTATATTGGACCAAGAGAAATCTTTTGACTGAGTGGATAGAGCAATAACTATGAATAACACTGCACAAATATGGAGTTCCCCAACATCTGATAAGCATATGTCAGAGCATATACGCTAATAGTCAAAGCGCAGTAAGAACGAGCACAGATACATCCGATATGTGCACATCCACTCGGGAGTGAGACAAGGATGTGTACTATCCCCCTATTGTAAATACCATACATATATCACATCTGTAAAGTAGCAAAGACAGTGGAAGACAACACTATGAAGGATTCACACAATTATAAGGTCCAGTAAACCATCATCAGCTGCTCATGTCTCATAACAATTACATAGATTTCAAGACAATAGATTGGATAACGCTGTTACGCCCCTGACGAACGTTGATTTGATGCTACAAACAATAATAATGTCAAGTCATTCCAACGCCGCAATTAAAGTATAAGTCTTCACTTCGACATTTGTTTTAAGGTATTTCTAGTTTTAAGGTATTTCCTAACCTTTATATTGTGATTGCAGTTATTGTTGTATGATTGAGTTTGGAATATAATTAGTATTAAAAATTAAGTAACATTTATTGAAAACGATTGCATTACAATTAGTGTTTGGGGTTAAGGATTAGAATTAGTATTTAGAATTAAGGTAAATTATTATTGTGTACAATATAAGGGACATGCGCAGTAGTATACATTAGCAGACGGAAAGAACAGCTACGGCGCGTGTTGTTAGATGTGACCTTACTTTCGTTATGTTCATGTATGGAGAAAAAAGCGTGTGAGGTAAAATGATATATTATTAATTGAAAACGATTGCATTAGAATTAATGTTTAGGGTTAGGGGTTAAGGATTAGAATACGTGTTTAGTATTTAGAATTAGGATAAATTATTAGTATACAGAATTGCGGGAATATTCATGGAGTTCGTTACTGAAATTTAAAAAAGTGTATCCCGCAGAGAATGCTGAATAAGGTGAGAATTTGGTTTTTTTCACATTGTTACAGTTTATCAACCCTACGGATTATTAATGTTCAGGGAAATCTATGACGCCAGCTAGTTAAAAAATGTAAACAGTATGCTATTTATAGCAAAGTGAAGACTTAATCTTTACTTGTACCCATTCCAACATTAACTGCACTACTTACAAAACAAGTCATTAGATTTAATAACTAGACGTTGGATAAAGATGTTACGCCCCTGACGAACGATGATTTTATGCTTCTCACCACAATAAGGTGAATCAGTACAACTTTATTTGTCAAAGTTGCATAGCACTTCAATAGATTCAATAGTAATAGGACTTACCCCATGCACGACGAAGCTAGAATCTAGTTGCATTAATATTTCTCCATGATATGATCATAATCATATGATCCCCCAACCTTTGCTTGTTAGACACATCACAAAACAATGTCGTATTCCAATCAAAATAGGCTACATCCGTCCTAACTGTTTGAGGGTTTCTTCTTAGACTTCATTGTCAAACTCACTCAGAATTTTCAACTGCTTACATTTTTCATTCCACCTTACCGGGCTATCTAGTAACATGTTTAGTTATTCCAACATTCCCTTTCCCGTACACGTTTTTGTTTAGTGAGTTATATTTATTTGATTCAAACATCTAGTGACACCAGTTCCTTTTCTAACACAGTTCCCTTATGTTCAGTCACGGCTAAGTGAACTCCGGCGTTTCCTGTCAATTCGAACCAATATATGACCCTACTACATCAACACTGTTACACACTACTCACTTTCTAAAAATATTGTGCACGTAACAGTCCAGGAGAAAAAGCAGGGGTAAAGAATATCCTGAAATGTGTAACCTTAAGGAATGGTCTGGGCTTGACTTTTCTATACTTCTCCGAATGTCTGATAATAGAGATGTTTGGAGAACGTTTTGTGCCGATGTCACAAGTATGACACCCCTACGACACTTAAGTTCTTCTTCGTCTGCATTCGTTCTCAAACTCGTGCAGATTAGCAGGATGTAGTCCGGAGAACGGAATGCGTTGTGTCATGGTTTACAGTATTGCTGCGATATCTGCGTCTTTCAGCCTGACACATCCGACTTCAGCATGGCTTTGGGTCACTGACCCTATATGGGATGGGGCTACCAAATCCACCCCATAACCTCCTTAGTCGCCTTTTACGACATGTGTGGAAGGTAAACAGTGTGCTATTCTTTGCTCCCCTTTCGGGCCCCGGCAACACACGGGCGGATCCTCAAGTGATATGGGATAGGTTACTATTATGAGGAGTAATATGTGTGGATGTCTCAGAGGTTAGAACGCTGTTCTCACACGAGTGGGGTCTAGAGTTCGATTCTCGGTACGGACTGGGTTCTTTTCTGTCGGAGGGTAAATTTTTTTTTTTAAATCACCGTGTACAATGACGTGGCGACAGTAAGAGCATGCGGCCTTTATCACATAGATACAAAATCCCTCCCTTCAACTTCTTAACAGAAGCATGCAATATTTGACAGATTGACTATGTATATTCATTCATTCATTCATTTTCCTTTTGCGCTAAAGTTAGCGCATAGGGCAGAGGTCAGATCTCTCCAATTATGTCTGTTCAAAGCTATTCTGTGCAGTTCTTGAATAGTATGAATATTGGTTGTTTTACTTTCTCTAAGTATTGTTCTTCTGAGTATTTCTTTTGGTCTAGCCCTTGCTCTTTTGCGACTATGTATATATGCATGTAAATATAAATGTGGAGCAGAATCTCTCATGAAGGAAGCTTCTATGTCACTAGTAGAGAAGTATCGCTCATGGTAGTGTGATAAAAACAGACATTATCTAAGGAAGACTGTAGCACCGAGTTACAGAAACGCAGAACAGCTAGGAACACAAAGTAACACAACCACTAAGTAACTATGAAAGAGAGTTATTGAAACACTGATAGGAACATAAGAAAATAACATGTAATTTTAACAATTAAAAATGAATACGGGTAAATCATTTGTTTTTCATTTACAATTACCTAGAATCATGCATCTTGTAATTATAAATCATATTTATAGATTAGAAATTGAAAGTGATCTTGAATAATGGTGATTGCCCAAGTGTCACATCCATAATATTGCGATAGTAAATATGTAGACTCTGAGGAAAGTTAGTTTGTAAAGACTATCAGAACACATACATCTGATATTGAGAGTACAACTTCACAAGAATATCAGAACACATACACATGTTGTTGAGAGTACAACTTCACAAGAATATCAGAACACATACATCTGTTGTTGAGAGTACAACTTCACAAGAATATCAGAACACATACACATGTTGTTGAGAGTACAACTTCACAAGAATATCAGAACACATACATCTGTTGTTGAGAGTACAACTTCACAAGAATATCAGAACACATACATCTGATATTGAGAGTACAACTTCACAAGAATATCAGAACACATACATCTGATATTGAGAGTACAACTTCACAAGAATATCAGAACACATACATCTGTTGTTGAGAGTACAACTTCACAAGAATATCAGAACACATACATCTGATATTGAGAGTACAACTTCACAAGAATATCAGAACACATACATCTGATATTGAGAGTACAACTTCAAAAGAATATCAGAACACATACATCTGATATTGAGAGTACAACTTCAAAAGAATATCAGAACACATACATCTGTTGTTGAGAGTACAACTTCACAAGAATATCAGAACACATACATCTATTGTTGAGAGTACAACTTCACAAGAATATCAGAACACATACATCTGTTGTTGAGAGTACAACTTCACAAGAATATCAGAACACATACATCTGATATTGAGAGTACAACTTCACAAGAATATCAGAAGACATACACATGTTGTTGAGAGTACAACTTCACAAGAATATCAGAACACATACATCTGTTGTTGAGAGTACAACTTCACAAGAATATCAGAACACATACATCTGTTGTTGAGAGTACAACTTCACAAGAATATCAGAACACATACATCTGATATTGAGAGTACAACTTCAAATGAATATCAGAACACATACATCTGATATTGAGACTACAACTTCACAAGAATATCAGAACACATACATCTGTTGTTGAGAGTACAACTTCACAAGAATATCAGAACACATACATCTGATATTGAGACTACAACTTCACAAGAATATCAGAACACATACATCTGTTGTTGAGAGTACAACTTCACAAGAATATCAAAACACATACATCTGTTGTTGAGAGTACAACTTCACAAGAATATCAGAACACATACATCTGTTATTGAGAGTACAACTTCACAAGAATATCAGAACACATACATCTGTTGTTGAGAGTACAACTTCACAAGAATATCAGAACACATACATCTGATATTGAGAGTACAGCTTCACAAGAATATCAGAACACATACATCTGTTGTTGAGAGTACAGCTTCACAAGAATATCAGAACACATACATCTGTTTTTGAGAGTACAGCTTCACAAGAATATCAGAACACATACATCTGATATTGAGAGTACAGTTTCACAAGAATATCAGAACACATACATCTGATATTGAGAGTACAGCTTCACTAGCAGATAATTGAAACATGAATGAGAAACTCACACTTTTTCAGGATTTTATTATTGATACTTCTTCTTCTTCTTCTTCTTCAGCGTTCATTCTCAAACTCCCATTAGATATCTTGTATCAGGACCATGGTCCTAATAGATTTCCAGAAGGATGTAGTCCAGAGAATGGAAATGCATTGTGTCGCCGTTTTATTTGCGCCAATGGCCCGACACAGCCGTCTTTGGCGGGTATTATTGATACAATAATCATAATTATGATCGTCGTCGTTGTCATGCAACTTAGAGGACAGTAACATGTCATCAAGAAAGTCTTGTATATTTGTGTATGATAAGACTCAATCTGCTCATCAGATTACATCTTGCAAGTCTGCAGGAATGTGAGTACAAAAACAGAAGAAGATTATTGCACATACGTTTTTTTACTAGGAAATATGAATAACCTTTGTCTCAGTTCTAGAGAACAAGTATAATTCCTCTTGTTGGTGATACTGGAACAATTTTGCTGCAGTCTGTCCTACAATTTTAAGTTTCGAAAAAACGAAATTGCTAATCTTAATCTGGCTGAAAACTTTCCATATCTTTGTGCAGATATGCCAAATTTTGATTGTTAAATTGAGCAAATATTCAACAACATAAGGTATTTCTAAATGATCGCGCAAGGGACGCAGTGAAATTATATTTCTATGTAGTTTACAATGCATAGTTTTAAAAAAAAAACTGTGCCACACATACTTTTATGGAATTAAATTAGGACGATTATTTTTGAGTATTTCTTAGTCAAGATTACTGTAGCCCACTGGTTAATTTAACATGTATGATCAATCCACCGTTTCGTCATACATAAACAATTACACGCAATTCATAGGATTACATCATAAAATGCACATGAGACATTGAAAATTCATGATAATTCAAAAACTAGATATACCATTGATATTTTGACATTAATAACATGATGTATACATACCACATTTCTAATATGCATTTTCAGAATTGTAATTTTTGTTTAAAAATAAAGCAGTTGCATTAATAGTTGAATGAACTTGTAGTAACTATGTGCTTAGTATACATTGTAATTCATACATTAGATTTCTAATACATCAGGCAATTTTTATATGTTTGTTATCATTGTCATGTTTGTTATCATTGTCATGTTTGTTATCATTGTCATGTTTGTTATCATTGTCATGTTTGTTATCATTGTCATGTTTGTTATTATTGTCATGTTTGTTATCATTGTCATGTTTGTTATCATTGTCATGTTTGTTATCATTGTCATGTGTGTTATCATTGTCATGTTTGTTATCATTGTCATGTTTGTTATCATTGTCATGTTTGTTATCATTGTCATGTTTGTTATCATTGTCATGTTTGTTATCATTGCCATGTTTGTTATCATTGTCATGTTTGTTATCATTGTCATGTTTGTACTTGAATTTGCTTTGTTTAAATTTTGTTCATGAGACACATCTACTTCATCTTGTAGAGAAATGCTAGATTGATTGAGATCCTTTGAAGATCATAAATGCCAGTATTCAATTCATTTGTTGGCCTAGTACTTTTATATTTTATGTTACCATGACATTTCATTGAATAATGCAAGCACACACTACAATTATTCATAGAAATACCAGGATTAAATCACACCAAACATTTTTAGATCTGTCTCCAAGTTGCTGTGTTATCTTTAGCGATTGTTCAGAATGTGTGAGATTAATGCGTTGAATGTTGTATAAACATTTCATGAACATACTCGTTGAAAATGTATTGGACATACAATTATTCACATTCAAACTAAAAATAAGAATATATAATTAACATGGTATGTATTAACATTGACTGGTTTCTTGTAGTGATGTATCTGCGGTGTTTTTTTAAAATAATTTTTCTCCACATGTCCTGCATAAATCTTGAATATTTGAAATGTGTTTCTCCAACGTGTGTGACATCCTCAAATATTTGATTAAGTGTGTGTACAGGTTGTAGTATTAGTATAATACTATAGTATAAAAACCATGGTATTAGTATACATTCCTATTTATAAGTTGTGATTTAGTATTTTTTTAAATAAAAGTAGGATTGTAATTATGAGGGAGAAATCACAGTCGTGGCGATACATCTGGCTTTAGAACGCAAGCTCGATCTCCAATCACCCCTACGCTTAACAGCAACAGTGGATAACAAACCACCTGGGGAAAGTCGACAGGTTGTAGTTTTAGACTCGAGCTCAAACAGTAAGTACTTCCCATAAACACAAGAAAGTGTTATTCTATAGATGAACCTGCAATAGAAAAATGGAATCATTTATTAGTACAAGAAAATTGCACAATTAGTAATGATGAGCGCGGTGGGTTTTTTTTCCATCCATATAAAATAAATGATTGGCTCCTACTTTATCTTTGTGATCATTTGGTTTCTCCTAAAACTTATACGAAGATAATTAACTCGTATCAGTAGTATTAATTGCTTCTAAAAAAATTTCCTACTAAGATGGATTAAATCTGACAGTGTTTTGTGATTTCTACATTTCCGCAACATCCACAGTGTTAGTCACAAGCTCGAACTATCCTGACAAGAACCATGTAATGTAAGAGGTGTCCATAGCATCTATGCTCCTATCCATGTTCATGGAGATGAGTGGGGCAGACTGGTACGCAATTTCCGTCATCCAAGTTCACACTCCAAGTATGGAGGGTTATATTTGATGTTTCCATGATTCTAGCTCCTTTTATGTTTTTATCACATCCAACATAAGGGTGAGGTTTAGCTCCTTTTATGTTTTTGTCACATCCAACATAAGGGTGAGGTTTAGCTCCTTTTATGTTTTTGTCACATCCAACATAAGGGTGAGGTTTAGCTCCTTTTATGTTTTTGTCACATCCAACATAAGGGTGAGGTTTAGTGGATCATATATAATATATATGTATAGCGGTTGACCAGGACAGAATGTTAGGACAGCGTTCATGGCAGAAGTTACATATGTATGTCATCTAAAGTTAGCAGCTACATAATTTTGTATGTGATAAGTTAATATTAAAAACGTTAAGACATGCATACAAATGATGTGGGTACAAAAATTCAATATTCACATAAACATGTATCAATTAATTATATACTATAGGCCTACCAACATTAACCTAGTAAAATTTACTTACAGTTATGAAACATGTATGTTCTATTTCATATTTAGGATCATATTCCAGAATTTAAAATATTATGCAGAACAGTACGGTAGTGCAAAACACGATCTCAATTGCAAACATAAATAGATCATTCACTCTGATAGGCTGATGTAGTTGGTCAATGAATATTCCAAGCTGTCGTCAATGTTTTATTAAATATTGATGTTACAGTTATATGCAACTGTTAATCTTATCCAATAGAAATATCACAAAAACGTTTCAAAATTATACTCTTTATTGAAATTCATACTTGCAAGAAGTACCATGGATGAAAACTCCAATGTTTGATTAGAGTAGGTTAAGTATGTTTCGTCCGACAAGGAAGCTGAAACGAAACATATCATCGTTATTATCAACATTAAATTCTTTATTTCCATATTATCAGCAGATGAAAAATTAATTATTATGGGTTTAATAATATTATATTGTTATAAACACGAAAGAAATAAGTCTCTGTGTCATGTTATTTACAGATACAATAATTTTCAGCAAACAGAATATTCTTCGTGCAGACAGAAAATGTATGAATGGCACATAAAAATGGTAGTCTCTGTTTTAAATTATTTAGTTGCAAGTAATTTTCATCTAACACATTTAATTCAGTAGTTGAACAACATTCGGATATGATAATGATTATATAAACAACAAATGATGACTCTAAACATACATTATTATGCCACTACATGCATGTTCTCCTTACCGAGTTTCTACATTCATATGTATGTATGTATGTATATATATATATATATTCATAATTTGCCAATGGTGGGAAAAAAGACGGCAAAATTGCAAAAAAATACCAGCATGCAACGCCTGACACTCTTCTAGCTCGAACTAAATTTCAATCAACAAAGAATATCTGGGACGGCGTCCGTTCTAACCACACGGCCATGCACTCCACTATGTAATATACACCATAGTTATCTTGAAGCTTCCATATCCTTCGAAATTGCTGGGGAAACTGAGCATCCATAAGTTTGTCCCCAAGTGCAATAATGTCAGCTAATAACCAATAATAAGAGATTATCTAATTTCATATTATTTTATTAACAGCTCTGATCAGTAGATGATTCGTGTCCGGACATGATGGTGTAGATGATTCGCGTCCGGACATGATGGTGTAGATGATTCGTGTCCGGACATGATGGTGTAGATGATTCGTGTCCGGACATGATGGTTTAGATGATTCGTGTCCGGACATGAAGGTGTAGATGATTCGTGTCCGGACATGAAGGTGTAGATGATTCGTGTCCGGACATGAAGGTGTAGATGATTCGTGTCCGGACATGAAGGTGTAGATGATTCGTGTCCGGACATGAAGGTGTAGATGATTCGTGTCCGGACATGAAGGTGTAGATGATTCGTGTCCGGACATGAAGGTGTAGATGATTCGTGTCCGGACATGAAGGTGTAGATGATTCGTGTCCGGACATGATGGTGTAGATGATTCGTGTCCGGACATGATGGTGTAGATGATTCGTGTCCGGACATGATGGTGTAGATGATTCGTGTCCGGACATGAAGGTGTAGATGATTCGTGTCCGGACATGAAGGTGTAGATGATTCGTGTCCGGACATGAAGGTGTAGATGATTCGTGTCCGGACATGATGGTGTAGATGATTCGTGTCCGGACATGATGGTGTAGATGATTCGTGTCCGGACATGATGGTGTAGATGATTCGTGTCCGGACATGATGGTGTAGATGATTCGTGTCCGGACATGAAGGTGTAGATGATTCGTGTCCGGACATGAAGGTGTAGATGATTCGTGTCCGGACATGAAGGTGTAAATGATTCGTGTCCGGACATGATGGTGTAGATGATTCGTGTCCGGACATGATGGTGTAGATGATTCGTGTCCGGACATGAAGGTGTAGATGATTCGTGTCCGGACATGAAGGTGTAGATGATTCGTGTCCGGACATGAAGGTGTAGATGATTCGTGTCCGGACATGAAGGTGTAGATGATTCGTGTCCGGACATGAAGGTGTAGATGATTCGTGTCCGGACATGAAGGTGTAGATGATTTGTGTCCGGACATGAAGGTGTAGATGATTCGTGTCCGGACATGAAGGTGTAGATGATTCGTGTCCGGACATGATGGTGTAGATGATTCGTGTCCGGACATGATGGTGTAGATCATAGATTACTCAATTGTCTATTTCGACTTGCAGGATGTCCATGTCAGCGAGGGAAAAAAATTGGAGGTCGACGTACTGTACTCTTTAAAAAAAAAAGATATGAATAATAATTGTACATGTCATTTTTTTTAAGAATTGTTAACTCTACTCAACCGCCCGTGTGTTAACGTGGCCCGAAAGGGGAGCAAAGAATAGTAACACTGTTTACCTTCCACGCATGTCGTAAAAGGTGACTAAGGAGGTCATGGGATGGAGTTGGCTGTTCCATCCCATATAGGATCAGTGACCCAAAGTCATGCTGAAGTCGGATGTGTCAAGCTGAAATGCGCATATATCGCAGCAATGCTGTAAACCATGACACAACGCATTCCATTCTCCGCACTACATCCTTCTAATCTGCAGGAATTTGAGAACGAACGCAGAAGAAAAAGAGACTCTACAAAACAAAAACTATCAAGAAAAAGAGACTCTACAAAACAAAAACTATCAAAATGAGCAGCACTATGTCAGCTGTACAAAAAACTACATTTGCGTTTAATTAAAAAACTGTAAACATATTGGTAGTGTATCCTATTCACGTATAGCCATCAATCCAGCATTTATTGACTGCAGTTAATTTCTAGGCACTATAAATATGTTGAATAATTTCTCCTTGCTTTCTGAACTGTCCGGATACACATTTGCGCGTGGCGATATTCTAAGTAAGTGCCGTGGTCGTCATAGACAGGCCCTGCACCAGGCCGCCACAGAGCTGAACACTTCATAGGAGGAACGATGATACACATTGTAACAACATGGAAGTCGTAGAGCAAGAGAGGTAAGGGAAGGTCAAGAGAAAAGATATTTGATAACCTAGCATAACAGAGTAAAGAAGAGCAGAAGAGCAGAGTTATGAATAACAGCACAGACAGATCGAGTTCATCAGTATCTTATCTTTGTCAGAGCATATACGCCGATAGTCAATGAGCAGTAAGAACTAGAAAATGTACATCAGATTATTTCCATATGTGTTCGGGAGTGAGGCAGGGATGTGTACTATCCCCCACCCAGCCCCTATAATTTATACCATACAACAATCACATCTGCAAAGTAACAAAGACAACGGAAGCAAGCAACATGAAGGATAATTGAAACCAATTGCTATTTGCAGACGACCAAGCACTAGTTTCATCAGAAGAACAACTATTATCTATTTTCTTTCATCATGTGGTTCGTTATCCACTCTTGCCGTTAAGCGCATGTGGTGATTGGAGCTCGAGCTTGTGTTCCAAAGCCATATGTATTGCTCGGCTGTGCTGTGACCGTGTTTGTTCAAGATGTCCCTGACGTTTTCTATCCATCTTTTCTGTTGTCTTCCTCCGGCTGTGTACCCTGATATCAATTGGTTATATGCCTTTATAGGTAATTTGTCGTGATGCATTCTCATATTGTGTCAAACCACTTGATCTGCTGTTTCTCTATGTATTCTGTGCAAGGTGTTATACTTATTCTTTCCTTGATGTCTTCATTTCGTAATATGTCAAGCCTGATGACCCCTGCGGCCATCCTCAAGCACTTCATCATACACACACACACACGCACGCACGCACATACACACACACACACACACTTTCTGAAGTGTGAAGATGAGAGACCAGATATGGTACTGGTAATACAATTGTTGGTAGGAATATACTATAGATCATTTGTCTTTTATATTTTATCTCGATCTTCCATGAAGAAGTAGTGGTGACAGTTGGTATGTTACTGCATTTGCCTTTTGACATCTCGTCTCTATCTTTCTGTTAAGGCTTCCATTTTATATGAAAATACTACCGAGATAAATAATAACTCTGTTACTTGTTTTACTCCTATGTTGTCTATCTGTATGTTTAGTGGGCTCGGTGTTCTACATATTTTCATAGTTTCCATCTTTTGTGTATTGATCTTCATGTTGTATTTTCTACATTTTGCAGATGGTGAGTTAACATGATTGTGTAGTTGTTTTTCATTTTCCTATATGAGGCTCTGGTCGTCTGCAAAAGACCGTTCATTTAATTCATTAATAGTTCTGATTTATCTTTTACTTAGTCAGTGATGTTACCCTCTACACTTATAGAAGAGTAACAACAAAGACAAATATACAGTTTACATCAAACATGCCAAACCTTTAACATAAAGATAAATATAGTAATGAGCGATGTAATGACGATAGGAAAAACAGAAAGAAACACCAATTGATATGGGAAACCACAAACTTAAAAAGTGACAGAATTCACATACCTAGGAAGCAATATAACAACAGACGGCAAGAGCAGTAAAGAATTACACAATAGATGTAGTAAAGCATCTCAGGCGCTAGGGTAAATGACACCAATCTTTAGAAACAAAAATCCAGACTTAAACACCAAACACTAAAATAATACTATTCAAGATGATTATTGTGCCAAAGCTGTGCTGCCAATGCCAAACATGGGCATCGACAACACAAGACAAACGTACAATTGTAATAGCTGAAATGGCATGTTTGCGCAGAATCCTAGGGATATCACAAAGAGACAAAATAAGGAATGATGCTATTAGACAAAGAACAGGCACCACCAAAATCTTGGAACATATTAAGAGACTCCAAATGAAATGGTTTGTACACATCAGCAGACTACCATGAGACAGCAGACCACAGCAAGCTATGCTACACAGATACAATGAATGCAGACATAGAGGCCGGCCACGATAACGATGGAACACCGAGATCAAAATGGCAACAAATTCCACAATATACTCAGTACACTGGAGGGCCATCTCCAGAAAATTCTTCTACACCTTACGTTGAAAGGTAACAAAGTATTTATCGGATAGATAGATAATAGAGGAGTTATTCACTAGTATATCACTTTGGTATTATGTGTTACGGAACATATCTGATTGTTGGATCTTTTCTGATCTTGCATTCTGATAATGAGTTAATATATTTAGTTAAATTCAATATTCGGCAGTCCATGGAAAACAAATATTCCGGTAAAAAATGGCTTGGAAATGTATGTGTTTTCTCAGTGCTATCTGATAAATGGGTTTTCCTCTTGAAAGCAATGGCAAATAGCAGAGGTGCGGTGCCTCGTGATTCATTTATAATATTGTGAACACAAGCATATTTAATTCCAACCTGCAAGTAGACAAGTAGTCTTTAATTCCAATAGAAAAATTAAGCGAGAATGATTTCGTCGATACGGACACTGTTAATGATAAAAATGAACAGTGTATGAACTGTGACAGTGTTACTGTTAAGGTTAAGAACAGGGAAAAGCATAGCATCAAATTTGAATTTTCAAACGTTAGAAACTTATATCAAGAAAATGTGCACACTGTATCGAAAAAATAAGACGGTTAGGTATAGATATATTAGGAATTTCCGAACATCGGTGGTCAGGAAAGGGACATTGTAGTACAACAACATGAGAAGCTTTCATATTCTCAGGTAGAGAGAATGGAGGACAGAGGGTATAGGTTTTATTTTGTCGAAGCGATTATGGTCATCTTTACTAAGATATAATCATATTAGCTATCGCAGTCAGCATCAGGATTCAAGGAAAAAAAGAAAAATGACTATTCTTTAAAATTTACGCACCAACTCACATCAGCACCAACTCACCAACACCAAATCACATCAGCTTCAGAAGATTACGAAATAGTCGAGTTTTACAAATTATTTCTGTTTCTTTTCAGTGATTTCAAATTACTGTTCATTTTTATCATTAACAGTGTCCGTATGGACGAAATCCTTCTCGCTTGATTTTTCTATTGGAATTAAAGACTACTTGTCTACTTGCAGGTTGGAACAAACAGTTACAATCAAAACATATATAAATTAAACAAACACGACATACTAATAGTGATGGGCGATTTTAACGTGATGGTGGGTCAAAGAAGACTAGACCACGAAAAATAGATTCGAGGTAGACACAGCTTAGGAGATAGAATGAAGAAATGAACGGGGAGAACGCATAATTGCATTCTGCGCAGACAATAATCTTGCCATCACAAATACTTTCTGTAAACAACATCCTAGAAGACTATTCAAATGGAAATCACTAGACGGTATAAGCAAAAACCAAATAAATTACAACAGAGACAGAGATGGAGGAGAGTATATACTCACGCAAAACTCTAGCCGGATCTGACTATAATCCTGACCATGAACTCATATCGAAGTTTAATTTTAAAAGTAAATAGGTTAGCCAAATTAACAGCACAACTCGATATGGTGTAACCAAAATGTTAGCAGAATACAACATAGAAATTAAGAACAGATTTGCAGCAGAAATGGAAGAAAATATGGACAGAAGAACTTGCGAAAAAGCGAGAGAAATACATCAGAAGCGCACAAAATCACATTCGCAAAAGAAGTGATCAAAAAGCAAGAATATATTTCAGGAAAAAAAAACATGAAGCTGGTGGAAGACAGAATAAATCTTAAGAGGAGGGGAACCCTGAGTGCGAGAATAAGTATAGAAAACTCAAAAAGGAAATTAAGAAACAAATCACATGATAAATAAACTACAATACATACTAAACTCTTGTAAGAAAATAAAAAGATATACATAAACAAGGGATAAGAATGATATGGTTTCTGCTGCAGGAACAATGCAGAATAAAGTCTACAAAACATCGTTATCTTTTGTCTATTGTCTTTCACCAGGTGGTTTGTTTGTTACCCACTCTTGCCGTTAAGCGTAGGGGTGATGGTGTTCGAGTTTGCTTTCTAAAGCCAGATATGTGGTCTCGGCTGTACTATGACCGTTTTTGTTCAGGATGTCCATGACGTTTTCTATCCATCTTTTCAGTGATTTCTTTGGTCTTTCTCTGGCTTTGTACCCTGATCTCATTTGGTTATATGCCTTTTTGGGCAACTTGTTTTGTTGCAATCTTCTAATGTGGCCAAACCACTTGATATGCTGCCTTTCTATGTATTCTGTGCAAAGTATTATACCTATTCTTTCCCTGATGTCTTCATTTCGTAATATCCATCGAGCCTGGTTACCCCTACAGCTTTTCTCAAGCTTTTCATCTCAACGTCACTATCTTTCTGTAATGTGAAGATTAGGGAGACCAGGTTTAGAATTGGCAGAACAGTGTTGGTAGGAATATACTGTATATCATTTGTCTTTTAGCTTCCATCTAGATCCTGGGAATTATCTTTACTGGTCATAATAGACAAGAAGGGTAACACATTAACTGAGCAGAAGGACATCCTACACAGATGGAAAGAGTACTGTCAAACCATGTACTCAGAAAGAGTACTGTCAAACCATGTACTCAGAAAGAGTACTGTCAAACTATGTACTCAGAAAGAGTACTGTCAAACCATGTACTCAGAAACAACTCAAACTAATACAGAAGATAATATCATAACAGTAAACGAAAATCGAGAACCAGAGGAAGTCAAAAAATACAATAAATTTTGTTTAAAATGCAAAGCCACAAGCAAAAAGTTTCACAATGCTGCATCAAGAGCAAAAAGCAGCAGTAAAAGTAGATGGAAACACATCAGAGTGATTTAGCGTACACAAAGGAGTTAGACATGGATGCATACTATCCCCGCACCAATTTAATATATATGCAGAAAACATAATGACAAATGTGAAGGAAGATGTGACACACGCATAACTTTAACCTTTAACGATCGAAGGTCAGAATATCCCAGAAATCAGATACGCAGAAGATACAGTCCTCTTAACAAACACGAAAAAGGTCTGAGACACATGATTCTATTAACGAAAAAAAAACACTGTGATCAAAATATGTTCCTAAATATTAAGAATCCTATTATTATGACAATTGATAAAGTGCAATCTCAACCAAAAATAATAATTGATATCTATTAACTGGGAGATGTATCAAATTTCTATTATCTGGGTACAAACATAAATAATTCAGGGAACTTCGCAGTAAAAATTAAGATAAGGATGGAAGTGGCGTTTTAGAAACTTGTTCAAATGAAAAATCTCTGGCAAGGTATCAGTAGCAAAGTAAAACGGTGTCATATAAGAACATGCGTATTCAGTATAGCAATATACGGATGTGAGACTTGAACTCTAAATAAAACAGTGGCAAGGAAAATTAACACCTTCACATTGAGATACTATAGACAACTCTTGCATATACCATGGACAGCAAAAAAAAGACAAACAATGAAGTAGTACAATCATTAATCACCGAAGGGGGCTGGCTCCTAAATAACATAATAACTAGAAAGCTGAACTTTTTAGGTCATCTAAAGAGACATAACAGCATGGAATGATTAATAACAAAAGGCATAATATACGACAGAAGAGGTGGAGGCCGCCCTAGACGACGATGGACAAATGATATATCTGACTAAATATGTCCCTGTAAGAGACATTTTAACTCCCCCAAGATCGCAAGGTGTTCAGAAGGTCCATAAAGAAGACTACTCTTCAAATCCATCTGGAAAAAATATATCACACGATGATGATGGAAAACAAACAAATTTGCAAGAGGTCTACTGACACACAAGTTTGGGATTCACTGGTGCATATGGTAATGAGCACGTGGATACGCTGACAAGCTTCGCCACAGTATTCAAATGTAAATAAATAGAGCTTTCTGGCATAATCTTGCATTTAGACACCGTGTCCAGTCAGATAAGTTTCAGAAGTGCGAATGATGATCTCTCTTATTATTGTGGGAGATTGGAATACAGATTGGAAAGGGCCTGAAAGAGAAACACTATATATTCCAAAATACTGCTAAAATAGCATCCAAATGGAGCTGTAAACCGCTACACTGATGGATTTATTGAGACAGGAACCTGAGCACTTAATAACTTGTTTGGTGGGCGGGGATAAGTATCCCACATAGCTCTTCGAGTTCATTAACATTATTGTCAGCTTAAGTTAATACGTATATCTGTAGTCTTGCAAACGGGTGACAAGCTAGAACAGGGGAATTAAGTATTGATTTATTGACGTTAGAGGATTATTTGATGTTAGAGGATTATTTGACGTTAGAGGATTATTGACATTCCAATGGACAATCACAGTCGTTAAGTGATAGTGCACTAAGAGAAATATCTCAATAAAAAACTAGGCATAATTAAATGCGAGCTAACTACGGCTTCTCAGAAACACGTCGACTGTAGTTGCTTGCGGATCTTGTGAAAAGGTTGAAGACTTATTTTAGGAAGATGTGATTCTAGACGAGACAAATCACGAGTTTGAAGTGAGGATTAATATATTTTGACGCTAAAGTTGAATTTAAATGGACGATTTTGAACCTGCCTAAATAAATATTGGAAGCAAACATAATGAGTGAGATTGGAATGTCTGTAGAAAAATCACGAGAATATAGATTAGTGCCGTGTAAACAAATAGAGGTTGTAGATTACATTACTACTGAACGGTAATCAGTTTTTCGAAGTATCTTCTGCTGGTAGGAGATCAAAACTAGAGGCCAAACATGTAAAAGAAGGAATTGCAACGGGCGGCCTGCATGGTTAGGTCTGTTTAGTTTAATGTGGAATAAAAAAAAAGGTAAAGTAAGCCATATCATTTATTAATGCCATAGCGGTTTGAGATGTTAGCGATATCACATTTCGTAGGCTCTGCAAATGAGGGCGATAGCCATCTCCTCTCCCTCGCAGTCTTTACTTTCTGGATTAATCCGGTACCCATTTTAAGGCTGGGTCGACCCGGGAGCCGTTGCGATCTGAGAAACATTTCCGTCTCAACTGGGAAATAAACCCAGGACCAATCATATGCAAAGCCAGTGCGCTAACCACTGCGCTACTCGGCTTCCTAAATTCCCTAAAATGTAATAATAAGCTCCCTAAAATGTGAAATATAAGATGTTTAAAATCGTTACGGGAATATAAATGTATTTTCATAATTGGATGTTCTTAATAGAAAGCAAGAAGAGTCATCCTCATATCATGTTTGTTAAAAAGAAACTTTAAATGGAAGATATTGTAATTCTCGTCGTAATGATTGCAAATTCGTATGACGTCGTTGTCTGTACGTTCAATCAATCAATCAATAAACCCATAACCCTTCAGGGTCGTAGGGGTACCACATTGGATGCTTCAGCACACAGAGTCTTCCAGCGAATTCTATCCTCAGCGATGCGGATGAGTGTGGAAATATCTTGCCCTGTCTATTCCTTGATGTTGTCTGTCCAAGTCTTTTTTGTCCTCCTCTGCTTCTTCCACCCTCGACAGTTCCCTGCAGTATTGTTTTTGACAAGGAATCGTGCCTGCATACATGTCCGAACCATGCTAGTTTTCGTCATTTCACTATTGAAAGCAATGGCTCCTGGACACCTGCACACATCTCTACTTTATTTCTTACGTACACATTGGTCTTATGTTCCCTATAGGAAATTCGTAGAATTATTCTGTAGCATTTGTACTCGAAAGCCTGTAATCTTCTCTCCATGTCCGCAGTGAGTGTCCAACTCTCACAACCATACAACACAACAGAAAGCACCAGCGACTTATACAGTTTGATTTTCACTCCAACACTGATGTTGCTTTTCCACATTACAGTTAGCCTTGACAAGGACGCTAAAGCCATCTCCAGCCTTATTTTTAGTTCTGCTTTGCATTTACCATCGCTGCATAAACTAGATCCGAGGTATTTGAAGGTATTCACCTCCTCAAGCCTATGTCCATTCATCATGATATTAGTCTGTACGTTATATGTGAGTGAATGAGCTCACTCAACTGTTACTGCGAGACTATTATGTCAGGAAAACTGTTTGTTATTGAAAATCTACATCATGTATGCATCTGAATTGAAGCTATCAATCAAGAACTTGAATTTTGAAGTAAACCACACCTTTTGGAAACTGTCATGTGTATAACAAAATGTGGACCCATTTCTGAATTGATAGTTGGACTATCAAAATCTGTTTTCTAAGCCTACAAGACGCAGTTGTTGTTCATGTCATAGTCTACCTGATCTACTTGGAAATAAATGTGAGAAGGAACTAGACGCTTCAGTTGATGGAAGTTCTACACATTTGAATTTGTCAAAGAAGTCAAGTTAGTGATAATTACATTTTGCTTATAAAGTCTGGTACTATGAAATTGAAGAATAGCCAGTGCAGGATGTGAGAAATAATTTATTGACGAATATATATTCAGGAAAAATTGTAAAGCTTTATAGAAATATTAGAACTAGGGACTCTATTGAGTTATTTTTGAATAAATATAAAATTATGAGCGGTGACATTGTGCATCAAGGAAACCTGTTCAGTGTCTAAATTTAACTCGTGGACTAGAGAAGAAATTAATTTTGAATCGAGATAACTACACTCTCGTCAACGTTAACTACTAGTGAGAAAGCAAATTAATTGTGAAATTAAACATAGAAGCTCAGAATTTATGAGTTGATCTTCAAGAAGAGATATTTTGTGGTAATCAATCACCATTGAGTGTCAAAGTATATCTATTGATGTGTTTATTCTTGTCGAACAGCTGCTGAATTGTTGATCATCGTTGGAGATTTAGTGATGTGTTTGTACTTAGCGAACACCGCCTGCTTTGTTTATTTCCGTTAGAGCTGTGCAAACTTTGTTTACACTTGTCAAACATCACTTGCATTGTTGATCATCGTTGGAGATTTACTTCTGTGTTTATACTTAGCGAACACCGACTGCTTTGTTTGCCATTGTTGGAGATTTGCTGCTGTGTTAATACTACGCAAACACAATTTAAATTGTTTCTCATCATTGATTCTTTACTGTCAAGGTTGAACTGGTCAGCCATCCCTTGAGCAGATAGCTGTCATTGAAATTACTTGCAAGATCTGCTATGATTGAGACAAGACGTACGGAGACGTGGTCCTATAGAAGGCTCTACATCATTTCAGAGGAGATTGGCACAAGTCTGGATCTTTCTATGACAATAGTGTTTATCGTATTTAAACGGGAACTAAAGCAATTGATTGTAACTCCAAGAGACGTTCACGAGAAGAAAGACTATTCTTGAAATTATTGACAATTAGAATAGTTTATAGAGAATTTTTGATAGGGTGTTAGATTTTGGGAGTCGATTTTACCGCTCGTTTTCCAAATCCGTCAATGCTAATCACTTTTTCATAAATAGTGAGTATTAATTGTTAGTGACGTCGTCTGATGTTGTCGTATAGAATAATCAATAATATACACGTGTCATGCCGGAAAGAATTAATCAAAAGGAAAACAATATTTGAAATTGACTTCAGATTTTATGAATTATTTTTGTCCCCTGCTTGTCTAAGTTCTTTGGTTGCACAACAAGTTATCGCGAAGTACTAATAATAGATTGGATAATTGCTGCGAAGTGAATCAAAAAGACTAAGTCTCCAAAATTTATGTGAAATGCAGAGAGACCCAGATGAAGAATAAGAAAACTACAAAAGTAACTAAAATAATTTAATAACAAATTGATAGGTACTCTCAAGCTTGTAATTGTTATATTGTCATCAAGAGTAATGTATACATACACAAACAGTTGTGTGCATCACGAATATATTCTAGGTACAACAGTTGTGTGCATCACGAATATCTTCTAGGTACAACAGTTGTGTGCATCACGAATATAGTCTAGGTACAACAGTTGTGTGCATCACGAATATAGTCTAGGTACAACAGTTGTGTGCATCACGAATATAGTCTAGGTACAACAGTTGTGTGCATCACGAATATAGTCTAGGTACAACAGTTGTGTGCATCATGGAATATCTTCTAGGTACAACAGTTTTGTGCATCACGAATATGTTCTAGGTACAACAATTGTGTGCATCACGAATATCTCCTAGGTACAACAGTTATGTTCATCACGAGATGTCATAGGAACAATAGTTCTGTGTATCAAAAATCTGCCGTAGGTAGGAAATATAACAGAATGAGTGTTGTAATGATCAAAATTCCCTGATCTCCCTTGGAAATGATAACATAATATTTACTACTAAGAATAAGTAAATAGTGTGTTTAACACTCCAACCCACATTCTAAACTAAAATACTATTTGCGTTTTAGACCAACTACCGAACATGTGTCTGCAACCACAAACTTCCGCCCGAACATGTGTCTACAACCACAAACCACCGCTCGAACATGTGTTTACAACCACAAACCATTATTAACACCACGATCAAGCTCGTAGTTACAGAAGGGGATTCTAGTAAAAAATCCCTTTCCCCTTAGAAAAGTTCAATATGACATTTAGTATTAATAAAATAAGTAAAAACAGAACGTTAGCATATCCACAGACCGCTCAACGGTTTCCCCTAAACTTATCAACAATCTAACGAAAACAAAGTTATTAGCCTTTCATTTTCCAAATAAACGAACATTCCACTTGCCTAAGTTTATCATCGACCTTATACATGTCTATTCTATTTTGAACTGCTACAAAGTCATGTGATACACAATTTACAATTAGAAACATTAATTCCTTTTTTTTCTTAGACTTGTATAATTGAAGTCTTAGACTTGTATAATTGAAGTCTTAGACTTGTATAATTGAAGTCTCTTATACGGGACGAGTAGCGCAATACCATCTCACCTTCACTATCTCTGATATTGATCCTTTCCTCTGTACGATAGCCACGTATGAGAAACAGGGAAACGCTAAACTAGTCTCAACACTGCTTGATTGTAAATTAAAAATTAACACCATAACGGTAACATGGGGCAAGCAATTCACCCCGGAGAATACACTATACCAATACAAGTATGTCACGATGAGATAACAGAGCGTTTGAAAAATAAATTATAGTAGACATTTTTAAGGTTACACCGACTGAACAAATATAATCTAGCCATGGAATATACTTTCTGTGTTTGTAATATCTCTATTAATGATTCGTTAGATTTTAAAGTTCGTTCTGTCTAGTAAAGGGATTACCTATAAATTACGTCAACAAGTAGTCGGGGAGGGGGGGGGGGGGTTGTCAAGGGTTGAAATCTAGAAAAGTTATCGTCAAATGTATTTTAATGTACCAATTAAGTTGTATGAATTTGAAAATGTTTTATAAAAATTTGAAAAATAACTTAGATTTTTCTAACATTTTTGGCCAAAAGAAAGTAATTTATATTTTTCATACATTTGTGGCCAAAATAAATTAATTTATATTTTTCGTACATTTTTGGCGAATAAAAACTTTGGAGGGGACGGTATGGATGTAATAATTAATAATCTTGGCAAAAATATTAATTGACGTGATCTAAGGACAACTCCCTCCCAAATAGCAAAGTATACTTGCATATATGTATATATGAATGACATAAGAATGTGGTGCTACAGTTTACATACATACGCCAATTGCATAATTTTTCTAATCAACACTCTCCTGACAGAAAACGCCAACATTATAGCAGGAGTTGAAATACCAACACAAAGATGAAGCAACAGACACAATTAATTTGCCATTAAAATACACATTTTGTAATCCACAAAATAAAACAAGTTTGCAGGAGATTCCTTGACTCATAGTTTTCAGCGCGACCGTTAACAGTCGATCGTCGGCCATATAGGAAATGACCAGAACGTAAACGTGAACTATTTTCCGATTTGCGTAATATCTATTGGTTGGCTTTGGCTATTTTTAGCATGCGACTCCAAGTACGTAAATAGCGACCAATTAAACGCCAAACAATAATCAAAAACGTAATGAACAGGTTCCAAATTAATTCAGCTAGAACACATGGTACAGTGGTACAAAGTCTCGAAGTGGTACAGAACGCTTATGTGACAGTCAAGGTATGGAGTTCGATCCCGACCACAGGTATTTCAGCATCCGGACCGTTCAGAAAACAAGGGTAAACTACTGAACCAATTAAAAATGCCTAGAAAATCACTACACCCAAAAAGTGCCGGGTTGATGGTTATGTCCTGAATGAAATACTGTAACAAAAAGAATATACATATGATAAGTATGTTAATAGTATGAATAACTTCATAATATAAGAATATACATAATATAACAATAACAAAAAAAGAAGGTATTTACTGTCGAGAGCCACGGTTCTGAGACAAGTATAGCCAACTGCCAGATTTATCGTCGAAGTCGAAAAACGCAGGCCCAAGTGGCACATGACTAACTATAGAGCATCTGGCAACGCAGTAAACTATATGCGTCAAACGTGTAAACAGTCACAATGTTAATGTACAGTGAGGCTTAAGAACAAATACTTGTGGTCAAGAAATCAGCGGTAGCCAAATAACCACAAGGAATCACAATAATGGCATTACATCAAACAGCCTCTCACTAAAAGCAAACAAGTGAACTAACATATAGGTCTTCTGCGCTAGTTGTCAAATTCCTGCAGATTAGAATGATGGCGCCTGTACGTGGCTATTGATTCTACTAAGAGCCTTCCAATTGAATTAATTTGGACCCCTTTCGTAACTTTTTTAATTATTGTTTGGATTTTGATTGATCTATATTTACATACTGTGAGTCGCATGCAAAAAAATAGCAAAGGCTAACCAATAGATGGTATGCAAATTGGAAACTAGTTCATGATTACGTTTTAGTTTACAGGTCTTCTATACTGTTGGTCGTTGACGGTCTGTATGTTGTCGGGAACCAAAAGAACATCAAAGCATAGCACCACCTTCCATCTATGTCGTAAAAGACATCTAACGAGATTATTAGGTGGAGTTCGCTGTCCTATCCCATATAGATATTTAATGGCCCAGAAACCATGCTGAAGTCGGATGTGTCAGGCCGAAACACGCAGAGACTATATGGGTACAGTGCAAGTAGACGCCACCACATAGTCTAGTTATTTCCCATGACTATGTTTACATAGTCTAGTTATTTCCCATGACTATGTTTACATAGTCTAGTTATTTCCCATGACTATGTTTACATAGTGTAGTTATTTGCCATGACTATGTTTACATAGTCTAGTTATTTCCCATGACTATGTTTACATAGTCTAGTTATTTCCCATGACTATGTTTACATAGTCTAGTTACTTCCCATGTCTATGTTTGTAAATTTAATGCTCATCATTTAATAATTTAAATAGTAATATATTTTTGGGTTTGGGTTAGGGTTAGAGTTAAGATAGTTGTCTTTTACATAACTAACCCTAATCCCAACCCTAAATAAATAAATATTTCAATTATTAAATAATGAACATGAAATTTACAAACATACACAAGGGAAATAATTAAACATGTGGTGGCGGCTACATGTACTGTACCGTATATTTATATAAAATATGTTTCACCATTTTTAATACAGACATTCAATCTCGTGAAAGTATGCAACAATTTGCTATGATCAACCAACATTGATAACTTTTGAGCAAACAGTCAGTGATAGAAATGTTGGCAAATTGAACAACATTGACTTCATACGTACTCAATTTCCCTTAATGAAGTGACACGTTACTGTCTAAGAGAATCACTTTTCTCATAGCACGTAATTCCGTAGCTTAAATTGACGAAATAGTCAATATAACTGTATGGCTTTAATAGTGATAAGGTAGTTAGGAAACATTCATAAGAGGTGATTAACACGGAAGAAAAAAATGGTTCTGTTTTGGAAGCCGTGTCTTCTTGCTTATTTAGGATTACTTAATCTAAATATTATATTTTAAATAATCAATAACTAATTTGAATATTCATTTTTAGGGTTAGCGATAGCGTTAGGGGTTAGGGTTAGTTATGTTTTACAAAACTAACCCTAACATTAAATATATTTATATTTAAATTAATAAATTGTCGTTTAACTACCGTGTATCCCCAATGGAAGCTGGTTGGTAGCATTCACACTTGCTGTTAAGCGTAGGTATGGGAGCTGCAAGTTTCTGTTCAAAACCAGATGTGATGCCTAAGTCGGTTCTGAGTCCATGTTTGTGGAAGGTGGTCGTGATGTTATCGATCCATCTATTTCTTGGTCTTACCTTATCTCTGTATCCCGATTATCGTGTGGTATAAGCTCAGTGGTAGCTGGCTTTGGTCCATTTTCACAAAGTGACCAAACCACTTTATCTGCTTACTTTAATATACTCGATACACTGCATTATTTCTACTCTTGTTCTGAAATCCTCTGTTTTGCCCAGTCTAGCTTGCTGGCAATAATAAATGATAAACAAAAACTGATAACATAGCCAAGTGAAATAATCAAATAGGGGACACTGGTTCAAACCAAAACCGAAAAAAAATAGGGAATACATTCGGGAATCAACCGTAGGAAAAACCATTCAAGAAATTATTTAATATTTGGGTCCCAGACCTCCACTGTTAAGGGAGTAGGAAGGTGAATATACAGATGGACATGAATTGCTAATTCCCTGTCTAATGACCATGTAGACGTCTGTGTTGCATTCAGCATTCTGTGCAGAATTCAGTATATAGTCAGTATATATTGACCAGATATATGGAAATGATGGAGACATTACAGAATTATGTCTACATCATTATGAAAAATGTATTAATTGTGTATTCTACTATTTCTTCTTTTGTTCGTCTGGAATGTTCTAATATTTGTATATTTGTCTCTTCTGTAATCGAGACTGCTTTTTTTTAGCTTTTATACAAGTCTATATAGTTTTGTTTCATGTGTTGTTTCTCTGGGTCAGCTTGTTGTCTGTTTGTCTCAGAATTTCATATTTGGGATATTCGTGAAGTATTTTCTCTGCAATCTGTCTACCTGTACACATGGATATATTTCTAGTCGTGAACTTCTACAAGTGCTTGCAAAGTTGGTCCTGTTCTTTTCTGATCCATAGAACTTAATCTGGACAAGGCAATAGTAAAGGTAAAGCAGCCGTTATTTCCACAGCCCATAGAAAGCCTTCCTGCACTCCTTCACAGGAAATCATGCAGTAACGATTTTTTGGGGGTTTTCTTTCCCCCTCAAAGTTTTCGAGTTACAGCATGGATCTCAAGATACGAGGACAAACTCTGAACTTTTTACATAACAATAACGATGTTTGTTTGTAAACAAACATCATCAAGAGTTCTTTAACATAACTGTGAGTTGTTTAACTAAAAGATCGACTAGAAGTTATATATATATATATATATATATAGAGAGAGAGAGAGAGCTGATTTTCATATATCGAAGAATATTGAATTGATATATGACAAGAAGAGAAAAGAAAAATAAGTTCTGACAACACTTCGTATAAAAAAGAGCAATTAAATATAATTTTTTAAAACCAATACAAATATTTTGGATATACAGTCATCCCTCGCTTCTTCGCGGTTTTTTTCACTTTTTGCGGCCGGTTCTGGTCCCTATTAACCGCGATAACTGAGGGATGACTGTAATTAAAAGAGTCCTTGTTGAAGACTTTACTTCTTCTAGTTGTTGTTCACTGTTCAACATGTCTACACAGCAAGTATTTTGTTTCGTAGACATGTTATGTAATTGGGTTGCTTGATACCATGGTTGAGGGGCGATCTTTCTGAAATTCCTTCCGGCCTGACATACCCGACTTCAGAATTACTTTTGGGATCACTCTCACTTTATGTTAGATAAAGAAAGCAAAGTTACTCTCAAAAGATCTAGTCACCTTATCAGAAATGTATTGTAGGTCACTGTTTTCTTATCGCCTTCTGCCTTTGTCGATCAATACACAAACGAGTGGTATAATTGGTTGTTCTTCTTCAGCGTTCATTCTCAAACTCCCAAATTCTCAGATCTTTCTTGTAGCAGGACCATTGTCCTATTAGGTTTCCAGCAGGATGTAGTCCAGAGAATGGAAATTTGTTTTATCGCCGTTTTATTTGCGCCAATGATCCGACACATCCGTCTTCGGCGTAGTATAATTAGTTCTGCTGTGGTATAAGCAAGCTTGGAGATACGACTGGGCTGGAAAATAATACATGACGTTCTAATTGTTAGCACTATTTCTTATTCTTTGTCCGCTCTACATCTTCTGCACATTAGCAGGACGTGGTCGAGTGAACGGAATGTGTCCTATCATCGTGTAACACTTTACAGCGATATCTGCGACATAAGGCTTGATATATCTTATTTCAACATGTTTTCTGGATCACTTTGATTCTATGTTATGGGACAGACAAATCAATCCCATAACCTTCTTAGTCACCTCTTATGACGTTCATGAAAGTTAAACAGTGTTGCTATCCATTGCTCTACATTCGCGCCCGATAATATACGAACGATATTTAGTGCTAAGAATCCAGATTTTTTCAAAATCAGATCGTCAAAAGAAATCCACGACACTAAACAGCCAACATACAACTTGTGTACGGTCAATCACCGTACAGCCAATCATTGTACAGCCAATCATCGTACAGCCAATCATCGTGCAGCCAATCATCGTGCAGCCAACCATCGTACAGCCAATCATCGTACAGCCAATCATCGTACAGCCTATTATTGTACAGTCAATCATCGTACAGCCAATTATTGTACAACCAATCATCATACAGCCAATTATTGTACAGCCAACAATCGTACAGCCACTTATTGTACAGCCAACCATCGTACAGCCAATCATTGTACATACAACGTTTGTACAGCCAATCATCGTACAGTCAACCATTGTACAGCAAACCATCGTATTGCTAATCACCGTATAGCCAAGTATCATACAACCGATCATCATACAGCCGATCATCATACAGCCGACAGCCTAACAGCCAACCATCATACAGCCAACCATCACACAGCAGTGAATCCCTAGTACAAATCATACAGATATACTCAAACATTTCTCTTATCGAAGCCCAAAATTGCACATTTTATACAGATAAGGAGTTCCTGCAGCAACAAGATGGTGATGCAGCTAAATAATTGTTCACAATTTTCGCATTTCACGCAAAAAAGCCTAACCTGTGGGAGGTCACCAAAAAATAAGTTCTCGTGTACGACGTATGATATGATATTTCCTCACCTTCCAAGTTTGAAAACGCTGGACCAAAAGGCACCGAACTTAAAAGAGGTCGTATGCGCTAAATAAATGGGTGCCAGATCTTCATATAAACTAAAGGCAAGGAACGAAATTCTGAATATAAAATCCCTATGTAAACAGATGGTCAATTGAAAGTACGTGTCAATCACCGTATCCTCTCTGATACTTCGTATGCATAAATAAGGGTAACTTTACCGAACAATATTCATATTGTTCTATATCAGATATTTCCGCTATCCGCCTACATTGTTTCTCAACTGAACTCCCAAAAGAATTAACCCATTGCTTAGTGATTCACAACACACTTTAAAATAAATAATTATCATTAAATATTAACATCGCGTACTCATAAATCTCTATAATTCTTGCATGAACTTGTTAAGATACTATGTCAAGTTTAAACTCAATTTGTACAGCAACATTAGTGTTAGAGTGAAGATTTAACTTCACAACTCATTAGCGCTTTCTGACGTGCAAAGAGACGCAATACTTTAGAAATATTAATTATTTAGGGAAAAGTCCCGGAAAGAGAACAACAGGTAGAATATGACTATGATGGGCACATGACATCGAAGACCATCTGAACATGGCACAGGAAGAAGTTTAGCCGGTTGCAGAGAAAAATAGGCTTACAGATTGGTAGTGAGGACAAAGCTCTGTAAAGGACACGTCACACTGAGAGAGAGAGACAGAGAGAGAGAGACAGAGAGAGAGGGAGAACGCTCTTTATATTGTGTTGTATGGTTCTCAGAGCTGGACCCTCACTGCAGATATAACAAATACAGGTACTTGAATACAAATATTGCAAACAAATTTTGCGAAGCTGCTATAAAGAAAATAAGACAAATAAATTAATTAATTCAAGAATATATAGAGGCTGATAAGAATCATCACTTTCCATAAACAACGAAAACTTAGCTTCGTTTGAACATAAATGCCGACATGATTACATGTCAAAAACGATATTATACGAAGCAGTGGAGAGTAGAAGAAGCAGAGAAGGGCGTAGAAAATTTTAGTCAGACAACATCCAAGATTTGGCAAATCAATAGGTCTACTTTTTCTCATTCGTCCTCATCGCTGACACTACAAATTGCTGGAGGTATCTGTGTGTTCATGAATTCGTTGCGGGATACAAATGTCCCTGATGGTTATTGCTTTACGGATAGGATATATACTTCATTCAACAAGTACTACAGACGTTTGTTAATAATTAGCTGTATAGAACAGAAGACAAATATATTTGTCCAGCAGCAAATAAACACACTTGCTGATTATTATGAACCACTATTGGCAGTGGTGAAACGGAGTAAACTTGTTTGGTTTGGACATGTAACGAGACACGACTCGCTTCCTAAAATTCCTTTGCAAGGAACAGCTGAGAGTGTTAGGAAGAGAGGGATACAAAGAAAGTAATGGATTGATAACATCAAGGAATTATCTGGGTGTGATTTTTTTAAACTTCTACGAATGAGAATAGAGTTGTTTGTAGAGCATTTTGTGCTGATGTATCCAGGGTGGCAACCCTAGGGTTTACGGTTCTTCTTCTTATTATTTCTCACTATTTTACCTAAACAACAGAATTGATATCGCTAGAATCGATTTCTCTGTTATAATCATCTACGTCATATTCTTAATTAGGGACACCAGCATTACAGCACTGCGGAAATTCCAATAAATACTTAATTAGGGACACCAGCATTACAGCACTGCAGAAATTCCAATAAATACTTAATTAGGGACACCAGTATTACAGCACTGCAGAAATTCCAATAAATACTTAATTAGGGACACCAGCATTACAGCACTGCAGAAATTCCAATAAATACTTAATTAGGGACACCAGCATTACAGCACTGCAGAAATTCCAATAAATACTTAATTAGGGACACCAGTATTACAGCACTGCAGAAATTCCAATAAATACTTAATTAGGGACACCAGCATTACAGCACTGCGGAAATTCCAATAAATACTTAATTAGGGACACCAGTATTACAGCACTGCGGAAATTCCAATAAATACTTAATTAGGGACACCAGTATTACAGCACTGCAGAAATTCCAATAAATACTTAATTAGGGACACCAGCATTACAGCACTGCGGAAATTCCAATAAATACTTAATTAGGGACACCAGCATTACAGCACTGCGGAAATTCCAATAAATACTTAAACTCAGCTCGCCGACCCATTAGCCATCAAGTGAAGTATAAACTCAGTATACCAGTCACATGTTTGTTGTGCGTTCTTCGGATCTTTTCAGATACTTGGCATTTGTTTCCCTCTCTATTTGTCATTCCCCATTTCTATCATTCTTTGAACATAGGTCTAAAGATTGTCTATGTCACTCTTCTCTTGATCACATTTTAGTGTATCCATAACCGGATTATTGATTAGGAACAAGGGTCACATCACTGGGGGCATTCCATATATGCTCTGCTTGCCGTTCCGTCAGCCATCTAAAAGTGTATAAGCTCAGTGTCCCAGTCATTTGCTGATTACGCGTTCTTCTGATCTTTCCGGAGAGGAAGCAATTTCTCCCAATGCCTCTAGTCACTCCCATTTCTACCATTCTCTGAATATGTATATTTTCACGTACGACTTCCTCCTCGTCTTCTCGTAGGATATCCATGACTGCCTAATCAATTTAATCCTGTCTCTTCTTATGTCGGTGATGTTCACAAAGGCTTTACCAGCCAACATATTGGCTCTTTCTTTCTCCTGACCCCAGCATGACCTGGATAGTATATCCATAACTGCTTATATTAACTTTCTTATCACTGACACATTGACTATATAGCGTTGTCCGCCAATGCATCAGCTCTATCATTTCCTCTAACTCCCACATGACATTAGCTTCTCCCCACCACCAAATATTGACCTTTTGAAATCACAAATGGGTGTCTGGTATTTTTTCCAGACCATCTGGGCTCGTTGTTCTAGTTCAGTTTTTTTTTACCCAGTAAAAAGAATAAAGTTCAGAACACAATATATGTCGTTCAAACTGTAACATTGAACATTGTTGGGTATTTCCTGTGATATTAATGTCTTATTTCAATATGTATTTCAACGTTATTTTTATTTAACTTGCATATGTCTGTATTGACCTTAAGTATAGATTCATCTATAATGTATAATTAGTTAATGATTAATTTTTATAGGAATCGTCGAAGTTTATAGATAAAAAAATATACCAGGTGGCAGTAGTCGGAATTCGAAATTGTACGGTCCAATAATCTAATGCAAGCAAATTCGATGACAATAGTGGAGGAACACAGAAAAGATATCGTATCTCGGGAGAGTGAGATTGCAACAATTAAAATTCTGAACACATGAAAAAAAAGAAACTATACAATATTTTGATTAGTAAATTAACTCTATTTTTCCTTATTGATATCCGCATAATAAAGGTCAGCAGACAGAACAGAGGCCCGTCAGACTAACCACTATGTTATAGTAAACCTTTAGTCTATTATACCAGCCACTAGGTTATAGTAAACCTTTAGTCTATTATACCAACCACTATGTTATAGTAAACCTTTAGTCTATTATACCAACCGCTATGTTATAGTAAACCTTTAGTCTATTATACCAGCCACTATGTTATAGTAAACCTTTATTCTATCAGACCAACCACTATGTTATAGTAAACCTTTAGTCTATCATACCAACCACTATGGTATAGTAAACCTTTAGTCTATCAGACCAACCACTATGTTATAGTAAACTTTTAGTCTATCAGACCAACCACTATGTTATAGTAAACCTTTACTCTATCATACCAATCGCTATGGTGTGGTATGGAGAGTAGTGACCTTCTGAAAATAAAAGAGAAACGTGAAAAACCTTTCCATTGTACAAAGAATACAAAAGCCTTAGTGCACGTAATTCCTGGGAATTTACATAAACAAACACACCTGTTGATATACAGTTTAGTGTAGTTGCAGTTATTGCAGGACTGTTATGATCTACAAACTTACAACGCTTCTACGATAGAATATCACACAGACAGACGACATAAGAAAATATTAAATCTCTAACTATGAAAGATGGAGCTAAGATAGTTGGTAAAATAAATTGGAAACTGCGTAACAATTCAAATATTTTGTTACACTGCTTGGAGATAGTGGTTAAAAGTGCAAGTTTATAGATAGAACATCGCTGTGAATATTTCAATACTTGCTATATTGATGGCAATATGGGCTCATACCATGTCCAGGATTAGGACAACCATAAAACATGGTAGGAAACTAAGTGATCATTCCTGTCAGTTTCATTGCGATATTAGCAATGAATCTTTGACTCATGCGAGGAAATGTGACATTCAAGTGCAACACTGACGGTCGTAATAGATTGTCCCAGCGAGCCGCAGTGTCGGGTAAACCGTGCCAAGTAACGAATGAAAGGTTAACACCTTCCATACTTTTATGTGGGCACAGTTTATGGCTTCAGATGTCTCAATAATTCATGTCTCTCATGTGCATTTTCTGTACTACCTTACTATGGAAAAAAATTGCAAACCGAATATAGACACAATGGATGTTGATGTCTTACTTGTGAGGCAACATAACGTCTGCCAGAGAGCACCACCACGGCCGGAGACAGAAGATGTTGACAGTTAGTTGCATCCAACCTTCTTCGTGGAAATAACACTTATAATAACTTTACAATATGGATTCGTAATTCTTGAGTCAAATACATTTATAATCATACAAATCAGGAGGAGCATTAATTATACTAGGACTTGAACACAGCACATTTGTGCTTAAATTCTTCTCTCTCCCATTAGGATAGACGGACTTCCTGTCTAAATAAATGTGAAAGCATGCGTGCGAACATGTTGCGTGTCTGCTTGGTTCAAATTCTGCGTCAAGCATAATGTAAACATATCGATGTTATATAGGGTGTCTATAGAGTCGAAGTGCATGTATTTGCATTAATTCTGACACGGTTTTACATCTCTTGTGGGTATTTAGTGCAGATTTATATAATGTCATAGAAACTACATTTACTTTTAAAGAAAACGTAACTCTAAATATCATTATAGTACTCGGTAAAATTTCTCACAGAACAGCAACGTTATTGTCTAATTCGTCATGCCTGGACAATTGCAAATACGCAAATTTCAAATACGTCAAAGTCAGCACATACATTTCTTTTCAAATTCAGTGCAGATTGACTTTATAGACAACCTATATATTTATATATATATATATATTTATGCATTCACGAACATGCACCTGTAGTCATTCATTTAATCTTGTTTTCATTGCCACAGATGAGTCTATCCAATGATTGAATGGCATAGTATCGAACATTCAGATTGAAATAGAACACACAAGGGACTACATAGTAACTTATTGAAAACTGAAACCATGAGTAGTGGATTAGATAATTAGTTAAAGTATTGGAATTGCAATTAAAGTTTTTGAATTGCAATTATAAATAGAACATTTTTGCTTATCATTTATGCTCAAATATATTTTATTCGTAAACTTGCACATTCACTATGTACTTATAGAATAGGTTATATGATGTTTTGGTGTTGTGAAGACATGTTCTCTAGTCGTGTTACGTGATACCATAGTTTCTGGTGTGCTTCTCTGACTGGTATCTCTAACTTCATCACCAGCGCTTGCTTGGACAGGATTGTGGTTCTGCGCGATGATAGGGATTGCCCATCAATTTAATTTTCAACCTCTGCTAGTTAGTTAGTTAGTGATCGGATCATCATCACTGCAATCTGGAGACTCCATAGTTGGTCCTATCTCTCTCTTAGTGTATCCGCCATTACACTTCTACTGACAGTACCGGTCCTATGCTAGTTGACCATCATGCTTCTTCACACTCCAAAATGTTTACTCTAGAACATCGCATTTCAATCCCTGATCTTTAATCCTGGCCATGTACTCACCATGTAATCACCATGTACACTAGTCTCACTCTCGCGTGCTATATCTTTTAAGGAGTTCTAAACGTCAGCTTGATCCATTGCCCTGTGCCACAACGCGCATGATGCCAGTTGATCTGCTCCTTCATTGCCATGAACAACCACACGCCCTGGCACGAAAATAATGTAATAACTTTCAGCCTCGCCTTTCTCAAAGCCTCAACTGACTGTTTGCGAACGAAACCAACTTGTACCTTCCTAATCATACTCATAGAGTCACTCAAGATGTAGTTTCTGTTCGATTGAACAACCCCCAATCTCCACTTCAAGAGTTGACATCGGTGGAAATTGTATGTTTAAATAAAAAAAATACTCCTGTCATAGAAGGCGACAAAGAAGATTTTGGGGATGGGGTGGGCTGACCAATGCCATACAGTAGTGTTTCCCAGCCTTTTTTTCACCAAGCCCCACTTAAGTGTTTATAAATATCTGTTAACCCTCCCCACCCCCCACATACACAGACATACACATCCTAAGTAGCATATTCATTTGTTTATATTAAAAAATTGAATTATTCTCTAATAATTTAGAGAATAATTGCCCCTAAATTCCCCCCCTGAACAATGAATTTGCCTCGTCCCCCTGTGGGATGTGGGGCCCAAGTTGGGAAACATTGCATAGAGTGTTAACATGACACACAAGTACTACCGAAATCAAATTTATCAGGCTTAAATCCCGCCGAAGACGGATGTGTCGGACCATTGGCGCATATAAAACGGCGGCACAACGCATTTCTATTCTCTGGATTATATCCTGCTGGAAATCTAGTAGGACCATGGTCATGCTATAGGCCTAAGCGAGATCCAGCGGGAGTGTGATAATGAACGCTGAAGAAGAAGAAGAAATGCTCAGATGTCGCAGGAAAGCTGTAAACCATGACACACTTCATTACATTCTCTGAACTACATCATGCAAATATGCGGGAGATTGAGAATGACCACAGAAAAAGAATGGCTTTTATTCCTGACTAGTTTTAGTATGTTAGTGGAATCAGTCAGTTAGAAACTTGCCAGTGTGGCATTGTTACTTCGCTAACTAATTCAGTTAGGCCATCAATAATAGATCTTTAATCCAAACTTCCACAGTTTTCATCTTTATTTTATTGTTTTATCTTTTTTTTAAATTTGTAACACATATTTAATTATTCACTATTACCACTTTACTATTTGTTTCTACTACATTCTATATTTTATTGTTGGATCTTTTCTTGCTTTTTTGTAATTATGTATTAGTGCAGATATCTGTTAGCTATAATATTTATGAAAACAAGTACATCTCATGTCAATTCTGTATTGGATAAAGTGACAAAACAGGTATTTCCAGATCAGTGAACACAATTTAATTCTATACGTAACAGCAACCATAGTAACGTATTACACTGAACCATGAAAATACACAATTTTGAAAGAAACCACAATGAGTACATATACTTCATTTCAAGTTCAGTACACAGCGACTTTAAAGACACCTTGTATTATTCATGCATTATTTCTAATAATATCCATTAATATTTTTATCGTGCTGATTGAAGGGAGCGAACAAGAAATTCATGCCCTATTAGGCACGGTAGTACAAGAAAGTGAAAACAAAGTACTCAGTCTAAACAAAAAGAAAACAGAAGAAATGTTTGTTTCAAAGAAATACACACCGCAAAAATGTAGTATTATTATCATCAATGAATCAAATTTAAATTAAACAGATCAAGTCGAGTATCTTGGCACCATTTTAACAAAACATGGTCGGTGTTCCAATGAGAACAATAACAGGATATCACAAGCCAAATCAACATACCAAAAAAATTAGAAACTTTTTATGCAATGGAGTAATATCAACACATACACAAGTTCGAGTGCTAGGACGTTATATTGAGCAAATCCTTCTTTACGGACGCGAATCATGGACAGTTAAAAAAAAAGTGCCCAAGATAAGTTAGAGACAACTGAGATGTGGTATTGAAGAAGAATTAGAAAAATTCCATGGACAGACAAGAAAACTAATGTGGAAGTTTTCAGAGATGATGGAGTAAAATGATAAATTATAGCGAAAATTAGAAACAATCATGATTTTTAGGGCATGTGATGGGAAAACGAACATTTAGTAAAAACTGGAAATATCAAATGGAGAAGAGACAGAAAAGACAGCGATAAATTTCTGGATGGGTTGTCACTAAGAACAAAAAGTAGTCACCAACTGAACTTTTTAACAATATAAGAGACATAGAGTTGTGGAGAAACATCATCGCCTATGCCACTCGGCATGACACTCGATTAATTCATTGATATTAATCAAACTATATTAATCATTACTATATTAATCATTACTATATTAATCGTTACTATATTAATCATTACTCTATTAATCATTACTATGTTAATCATTACTATGTTAATAATTACTATGTTAATCATTACTATGTTAATCATTACTATATTAATCATTACTATATTAATCATTACTATATTAATCATTACTATATTAATCATTACTATATTAATCATTACTATATTAATCATTACTATATTAATCATTACTATATTAATCATTACTATATTAATCATTACTATACTAATCACTATTATATTGTTTTTTATTGTATTGTTCACTATTATATTATCCAACCGCTAAAGATCAAACTATCCTGGTAAGAAACATATTACATTGGATTCTTCTTTTTCCAGATCTGTTTATCAACAAATCAATTAGAAGATTATATCTGACATTAAGTATGTGACGGATAAGCATCGCTGGTCAGTATAGATTGATCTTAACCTGGTCCGGCATCAAAATGTAATGTTACAGATAGGGAACTGAGAGAAATAGACACTAATAAGTCTCTGAACAGGGCATAAAATATAGTCCCTTGCTGTACTGTACTGTGAACACATCTGGAATAATCCTTCTAAAGTACGCTATTTGACTTTTCCCCGTTATTTTCCTTTTTCAAAAAAATCTCATTAAAAGTAAGAAAATGAAAATACAAATTGGCGAATTATATTTTTCATGCTACTTCTCCTTACTAAAGACGTGTCTTCGCCCTGTATTCCATCATAGTTAATGGTAGCTCTTGTGTCTTTAAGGCGTCGACAATGCTGTTAACGCATTTATCAGCCAAATAATGCATAAGTACTTCGATTATGAAATGTTTTCTGTCTACAAGAAAAATAAACAATATATGAAAATATACAAACATATATTTTTGTTGTATATGTGAAAAAATCTTTCATATGCGGGGAAAATCTATTTCGTATGCGAAAAAAAAATCTATATCCAAGGTGGGAAAATCAGTTTCATATGTGGTATAATAAATTGTATGTGTGGGAAAATCAGTTTCGTATGTGGAAAAATAAATTGTATGTGTGGGAAAATCAGTTTCGTATGTGGAAAATATGATGACAAATATGGAGGATGACAAATGTGGATGACAAATGAGAAACCTTATCTCTACCAATGCACAATATGCCAAGCATGACACATAAATATATACGTGTGTATATGTGTGTTCTTGTATACTATATATTATTATATGTAGTTTCAATAGTTCAGCGGGGTTCATAAATAAAATTTGACAGTAACACACACAGGATACGCTGACTGTAATAGTTTTAGGTAATTTGATCATTTAATTTGTACCATTTGTTGTAATCTACGCTTCTTTAACCCTCGTGGACATGGACCCAGTTATGTAATGTCGGACACAAATCAATCATCAGATTTTATATGTCCAACTATATGACTTGACTGATGTAAATAAACATTGTTCACAAGATAAAATGTTTGAATCCTTATCTTTTCTATCTGTTTTTTAAATCAATTATTTTATGCGCTTGCGTGCAACGTGTGTTTATGAAAGAAACAGGCAGAGAGACGTAGAAATAGAGGTAGAGAGAGAGAGAGAGAGAGACAGAGAAACATGAGCTCAATGTACTGGTGTCAGACAATGGGACATTATTTATGTATGAAATAAGGGAGACAAGTACAATCGCCCGTGGGCACCGAAGTTATTTAATCTTGTATGTATATTACGGTTGTACATTGTGTATTCGCTTGCACAAGACTCATCCAAGGACATGATCTGACTGGATTCTGACAGATGCAGTGTTCAGACATTCGCCACCCACACACACGCAAAAAAGTTAATTAGTGTATCATTCGGAGGTAAGGGTAAAGATAGTTCCCATGACAGCAACCTGCCGTCGTGAATGAAGATAACTCTTCATGTACTAAGCCGCAGCAACTATTAAGGGGGTTGGCAAGTTCCTTGCTGTGCTTAACTTCCATAAAACATGCTTCTGGTAACTACAGCTGGGTCGACTAGAAGAGCGGTCGCGTCAGGCTAGAAATCACGACCAGGATAATTGTTTTTGGTCGGACGTGGTTTCGAACCTGGTAATAAGCAAGCTCGCTGTCAACTAGACTACTTCGCTCCACTGATATTGACCCTACCATTCGGAGAGATAAGTTAATATTCCATACTTCTACAATGGAGACATTTTTTACTTGTCTTATGTAATAAGTTGATTACCAAGTGTTAGATAATATGTAATAAGTTGATTTTCAAGTGTTAGGTAATATGTTATGTTATATGTTGATTGCTACGAGTTAGATAATATGATAAAAAATAATAATCATAACGAGGAATGTAATATGATATGCAAATTGTAGTATATTTATGTTGTTTACGTTATTGTTTTATCTATAGTCTATTTAGTAGAATGCGAAGATATCACGGTACTAGAGGGCTGCGATAAGTGCGTGAAGGTGGTGGTAGATTCCAGAATACAAAAGGTGGAATCCATAATAAAAGTGGCGTTAATTCTTGAGAAGAAGTTTCCTAGTTACCTTCTGTAAGCCAGGAAGCAATATAGCCGTAGAAAAGCCGTAGAAAAGCCGTAGACAGCTTTCTCATCATTCTTCTGTAACTTGTGTTCATCAATCAGCTGTGATGGCAAATCTAGCATTCCCCGGCACCTAGTAGTCTGTCACATCGACAGTGGTGGCATATCTAGTATTCCCCGGCACTTAGTAGTCTGTCACATCGACAGTGGTGGCATATCTAGTATTCCCCGGCACCTAGTAGTCTGCCACATCGACAGTGATGGCAAATCTAGCATTCCCCGGCACCTAGTAGTCTGCCACATCGACAGTGGTGGCATATCTAGTATTCCCCGGCACCTAGTAGTCTGCCACATCGACAGTGATGGCAAATCTAGCATTCCCCGGCACCTAGTAGTCTGCCACATCGACAGTGATGGCAAACTAGCATTCACCGGCACCTAGTAGTCTGTCACATCGACAGTGGTGGCATATCTAGTATTCCCCGGCACTTAGTAGTCTGTCACATCGACAGTGGTGGCATATCTAGTATTCCCCGGCACTTAGTAGTCTGTCACATCGACAGTGGTGGCATATCTAGTATTCCCCGGCACTTAGTAGTCTGTCACATCGACAGTGGTGGCATATCTAGTATTCCCCGGCACCTATAAGTGTGCCACAAAAGGAAAATGTTGTAAAGTATGCTGGCCTGCATTTCTTCGTCACCAATGTAATGATATTTTAGTGAACAAATGTAACAGAGACAAGATGTAACGATCATTTATTTCAAAAGTGACCGGTTGTAAGCCTATTCCCTAACGTTCTTAGTTGCCTCCTGCGACATGCATGGGCAGAAAATGCCCTACTCTTTGCATCCTGAACTAGAACGTCAGTCCCCTGTTGCGACATGGGCGTATCAGCGTTATATATTTGGGTCTCTTGGTGCTGTGTCCTACTTGTAAACATGTATACTACCTGACTCATATGTTCATCAGTTGCAGAATAAATTCGTTATTACAGATGAAATGTTGGAAGAGTATCCTACTCAAGACGTAGGTATCAACTAGGAGAAATTTGCTGCAGTGATTTTCTAGGAAATATAATACGTTCAGTATGTTGTCCTAGTTATTTATGAACGTTCTACATTCACAGTTTCTTGGATATGAACCTGGTAGCTGGTTGAAGAAGTAAAGTCTGAGGCAAGAAAACAGCACTCTAAATTTAACACAAGTTTTAAAGAGCAAATTCCAGTTTCGTCAGAAGCAAACACAGATTTTAATGAAATTATCTCCCTGTGTTGCACTTAAGAAGAAAGCCAATGTTCGATAGTCAACTCAGAATCGAACAGTGATGTTGTTTTAAAACTGTATATATTTACGTTATGTATCAATGATGGTCCAAGTTTTGAACCGTAGATCCCAGGAACAATCCTCTCCTTCTCTCCCCACCCCCACCCCAACCCCCGATATTTAAAAAAAAGTCTAACTGATAACGCAGACACCAACAGAATACACTACCAATATCTTGATTGGATACCTACAGGCAAAAGATCCAGGAGTAGACACAAAAAAACACTCAGAAGAACAATACTTAGAGAAAGTAAAACAATCAATATTCATACTATTCAAGAACTGCACAGAATAGCTTTGAACAGACAGAATTGAAGAGATCCGACCTCGGCGCTAACTTCAGCGCAAAAGAAAATGAATGAACTGATAGCACATGTAGTGAAATTCATAGCAACATCCTAACCCCCCCCCCCCCCTGCAAATGAAACTTGAGAAACACATTTATTTAACCAAACAAATTGTTGTTTGTCTCTACTACATGTTTCCCGTTAGGGGTGGTTGCAGAGATGTAGTATTTCTAGCTGTGTGATGAAGGTGGCATGCTCTTGCTGCCGCCACGCAATGTACATGGTGAGTTTTTCCTTACTATGAGCTGAACCCTGGACTTCACGAATGTGAGACAAATACTCTAACCTCTCGTCCATATACCACACCACTGTATACACACGATGTCCATTGAAGTATTAATTTTACTTCAACAATCGATTTCTTTTCTCATAGACAATTAATTTCGCTTCTTAATTTTCGTTAGTTTTCAAACTCCTGCAGATTAGCAGGATGCAGTACGGAGATTGGTATGCGTTGTGGCATAGTTTACGACGTTGATTTGATATCTGCTCCTTCCGTCTAATACATCCAACATGAGCATGGCTTCGTCGACTCACACAGACGATCGCGGATAACGAGCAGATCACAGGACACAAAAGCGAACTACTGACAACATTAGTAGACCACACACGGCATGTGACACAGCGAACAGAGAAAGGTTGTAGTAAGTACTTGCCATATTTGACCGCCCCCATAAAGAAATTTATCAACATTGAGTTATATAACGGCATGATGGCCGTTGTTATCAGTTATGGAGTATCATCTTGATTCTTGATTAGAAACTGGCCTCACAGCACGCGGGGCATTCCCATAAGTGCTCCGCCCTCTGTTCCAGCAGACACTCGACTCGATGGTGTTTCGAGTGTAATGCTTCCGAAACAGACGTCGAGATCAGGGCACAACACTGACCTTTGCGACAGGTTTCTTTGTTGTTCAGCCCACCCACGCTGTGCCCGTAACTAGTTCAAGCACAACGTCGGCCTGTCAGAACAACATGGTAATTTTTATCGAAGGTTACGACTACGGGATTGTATAGATGACGTGCCATGAAGCTTCTATAAGAAGATAACCTCAATATAAATGCATGTCATCTACTAAGGTTTTCTGTTGCATGGTTGGTTTGTCTAGTGAGCCATTGGTGAGATCCACAGACGGAGTCTCATCACCAGCCATTCTTGTAACAAATGTGGTCAAACAAAAATGCGCTATACTCTAACGCTATTCCGCCTGATTTTTTTCTGTTATGCTAACAGTAAAGTAACGTAACAGGCACGCAAACAAAATACGGTACAGAAAGTACATTTTTCAATCTTCGACATTTGCAAGCCACAAAATACAACACAGACAGTACACTTTTCAATCTTCGGTGTTTACAAGCTATAACTAAGGTGCGATACACAATGGTCAAGACACTGTGCAGATGACTGCGCACTGTATGTTGATTCTGCAGAGAGTATACAAACCACCCTAAACCAATTTTCTGAAGCCTGTGATTATTTTGCTATTCACCATTAATACGAAGAAAACAGAAGTAATCTTTCTCCCCAAACCAAACCAATCCACATATAAACTAATATATAAGTATAAAAAAAATCCCCATATATTTCGATATATAAGGATCAAGTAATCCACATATAAATCCATATATAAGTGTAAAACAATCCATATATAAATCCATATATAAGGGTCAAACAATCCACATATAAATCCATATATAACGGTCAAACAGTCCACATATACATCCGTATATAACAATTAAGTAATCCACATATAAATCCATATATAAGGATCAAACAATCCACATATAAATTCCTATATAAAGATCAGGCAATCCACATACAAATCCGTATATAAGGATCACAAAATGCACATATAATCCATATATATGGATCAAATAATCCACATATAAATCCGTATATAAGTATCAAACAATCCACATATAAATTCCTATTGATAAATAAGTATCAAAGAAGAAGAACTTCAGAAAGTCAATAGTTTCACCTGCTTGTCTCACAAGCTGTAAACATTGGCACCGAGGTAAACAAGAAAATAGCGAGACGTAGTGTCATATTAATGTAGAGGTGTTAAAAGAGTTAAATGCGAAACGGACCTTAATCAACAATATAAGAAAAAGGCAATCTTCTTTTTTTGGCCACTTCATGAGACAGGCAGGTTTAGAGAACATAATCACAACAGGCAAGATTGAAGGCACCAGAGACAGAGGGCGACAACGTGAGAAAATATTAGACAGTTTGACAACCTGGCACGGCAAAGAAACAACAACGACTTTGATACATAATACTGTGGACAGAGAGCTGTGGAGAGCCATGACCGCCTACGCCACCCGGCATGGCACCTGATGATGATGATGAGTGTCATATTTTAGAAGACTATGCCACGTGTTTGAGCAAAAAATTGATTAATGGCTGTCACAAAACTCATTGTATACCAGGCGACAGTAATATCATTACTTCTGTACGTCTGTGAAACATTGACAGTATACACCAGATACGCTACAAGACTCAATCAGTTCCACCTAAGCTGCCTTCGTGAGATGGGATAAAATACCAGAATCTATGATACTGATGAAATCTAAATCTGTAAGCGTACATACAATGTGGATGCAGGCACAAACACGCTGGCAGGATGCAAGGTCAGCGTGAATGATCATTGTGTACTAAAAACGTTGTTATATGCATAATCCAGAATGATTATCGCAAAGCCGGGCTTAATCCGGAGTGGCTACCGCAAAGCAATAGGACGGAAGGACGAAAGAAGTGTTCTAAAGATGCTATAAGTAAATCACTGACTCACTTAAACATAAACACGAACTGATAGAAGGGTTTTGCACACACAAAAATCCGACTGACGCCGCGTCATCAATATCGTGCAACAGTTGCAGAGAACTTCAGACAAGAGGTTGTGATACAAAAGCGAGTTAAAATAAAGGCAAGAGCTGCTTAATGTCCCACAGACTCCTCCCACATATGCTCTGAGTGTGGTAGACATTGTCTGCACGCATATTACTCCTTAGTAACAGCCGGACACACGGCAGACCCCATCTTCTTCATTAGCATCACAGTTGAGCCAAATGGTCATCGTCGATTACAACGAACAACATGAAATGAGTAGAGCAAAACTTGAACATTTAGCAACTACCGGAAATTCATAGAGATGAAAGAAAGAGATAGACAAAGCTGTTGCTGGATAATTTGCCATCATCGCATGGGAGAATGTCAATAGCAGAAGATATTAAACAACGCAGGAGAATTTGCGAGGAAACATGATCTCTTACATCACTCGACATAACCCTTGATGAAATCATAGTCTAGCTACATCACTCGACATGGCCCTTGATTAACTCATATTACAGTTACATCCCTCGACATAACCATTGATCCATAGTCCAATTAGTTAGTTAGTAGTCGGAACGCCATTCCTGCAAAAAGATCATGCCCACAGTTGCTCCGATCTGTCCCAGCGTGTGTTCGCCATTACACTTCTGCTGACAGTACCGCTCCTATGCAGACTAACCATCATTCTTCTGCCCCCACAAAATGCTCACTTCTAGCAAAACCGCTTTTAAATCCATGATCTTTAATCTTGGCCATTGAAAAGGAATCATCGACCACACTAGTCTCACTCTCGCGTGATATATCTCTTAAGGAGTTCAAAACGTCAGTTCGATCCATTTCCCTGGGTTACAATCGCGAATGACGCCAGTTGATCAGCTCTTTCATTGTCTTGAACACCCACATGTCCCGGCACGAAATGAAATGTTACCACTTTCGGCCTCGCGTTTCTCACGGCATCAATCCACTGTTCACGAGCGAGGTCCACTTATACATTCTTAATCATACTCATAGAGTCACTCAACATACAGACCTGCGTTACCTATTATGTGCCTACCCACTCACAAGCCATGATCACCATCATAATCTCCATGGTCATGCTACTCGTAGTAACAGAAAAGGCCTCACTCTCCTTCCTGATCGTGTCACCCGCGCATTGAGCTGTGAAAACCCAAGCACTGTGAACATGTCTAATCACAAATCCATCAGTGTATATAATCACATCCCCCTCCAGACATTCTCACTGACCAAAGCCTGCACTTTTTTCTCCACAGCCGTGGGACACCATTGTCTGTATTCCCTGTTAAGTGATATTACTACTCTCACACAAGTTTCCAAATCTGTGGGTAGATCTATCTATTCCGCACCTGCTGTCACATTATGCAAATTGCACACCCTTTGTATGACATCATCAGCACGTCCCATCCACGACTTCCCTCTCTTAAGTCTGCTGCCTTTAAATTTATGTATTTCTGAATGCAATGTGTGTTTCTTTTATTTCTGTTATAATATTTCAATTATTTTGTACATGTATATTCTTCCTGTTTGTGTAGATATATTAACCGGATTTGACGGAGCCGCAGTAGCTCAGAGGATAGTGAACTCGCTTCTTAGTCGAGATACTTTCAGTTCAATTGAAAGCGATTCTATATAAGTAGCGACTTCTATGTCGACACAGCCTAAGGAAATAGATACGGGATCTTTAGCACAAAAATAGCTATATCATTACTCGGTATGAAGATAATCAATGAAATCTAACGATATCATTACTGGATTTGACGTTCATCAAAGAAAACTAGCGATTTCATCCTTGGGTAAAAATTTGATCAATGAAACATACGGGACGTACTGTGACTAATGATTATTTGAACCCCCGGAAGTACACTCTGGGCATCCCCAAGGGTGTTACGTCTTTGTAAGCAGATAACAAAGATAACGTATGATGATAGTTGCCGCGGTGCACTGATTCTATTTTTCCTAATCTTACCCATCAATCGCTTCTCCATCTACTATCACCATAGGAAATTCCACACTTCCTCCATCTTTTAATGACAGTTTCATCCACCATGTTTTCTCGTCCAACAGATGAATATACAGGGAATTTCAAATGTCCGCCCTACTACTATTCGCTAAACCGTTTGTTGCCTTTCAGCGTCAGGGGTAGAAGAGTTTTCTGAAGATGGCAAGTCGTCTCCAGAATACTCTTTATTATACTACGAGCCATTTTGTTCTCACTGAAGGTTTGCTAATCCTGACTCAGTGTTGTATCAGGAAATTCACATGACTACACCGCGATATCTAACTAACACATACATAAAGAAACCACATATTCCATGCGAGTAGTCCTGAAACACCGAACTGAACTTCCTTTTGTGATCACAGAAATAACACAGCTGTAGATTCGCGCCATCATACCGAAAGTCCCTCTATTCATTGCCACCTGTCCAGACACATGTGCTTTTGACGCACGTCTGTTAGCTCTGTCATTGCCTTCAACCCCAGCGTGACCTGGGTAACATATCTCAATAAGTCCCTGGATGTGTGAAACCCCGAATATACTTTATCCACTCATAAGGCATCCATATACTCTGAATTTTACGGATCATGGATTTAGATTCCGACACGTCAACAACCCTTATTGTTTCTGTTTCTGAGACACATTATAGGATCTCTATAACTACTTTGATTTCCATCCTCTAATTGGAGGATTTTGTACAATAGGCGTTACATTTTTCATCGCTGACTTTACTGCTATGGGTTACTTTACTTACTTATTATGCTGATTGCCTTCCCATTGTACGTGTGCTGATTTCATCCCATTTATCGTCTTATAATTTCATCCCACTGTGCATTTGCTAATTTCATCCCATTGTGTATGTGATAATTTCATCCCATTGTGTATGTACTAATTTCATCCCATTGTGTATGTACTAATTTCATCCCATTGTGTATGTACTAATTTCATCCCATTGTGTATGTTCTAATTTCATCCCATTGTGTATGTGCTAATTTCATCCCATTGTGTATGTGCTAATTTCATCCCATTGTGTATGTACTAATTTCATCCCATTGTGTATGTACTAATTTCATCCCATTGTGTATGTACTAATTTCATCCCATTGTGTATGTACTAATTTCATCCCATTGTGTATGTACTAATTTCATCCCATTGTGTATGTACTAATTTCATCCCATTGTGTATGTACTAATTTCATCCCATTGTGTATGTACTAATTTCATCCCATTGTGTATGTGCTAATTTCATCCCATTGTGTATGTACTAATTTCATCCCATTGTGTATGTACTAATTTCATCCCATTGTGTATGTGCTAATTTCATCCCATTGTGTATGTGCTAATTTCATCCCATTGTGTATGTGCTAATTTCATCCCATTGTGTATGTGCTAATTTCATCCCATTGTGTATGTACTAATTTCATCCCATTGTGTATGTGCTAATTTCATCCCATTGTGTATGTGCTAATTTCATCCCATTGTGTATGTGCTAATTTCATCCCATTGTGTATGTGCTAATTTCATCCAATTGTGTATGTGCTAATTTCATCCCATTGTGTATGTGCTAATTTCATCCCATTGTGTATGTGCTAATTTCATCCCATTGTGTATGTGCTAATTTCATCCCATTGTGTATGTGCTAATTTCATCCCATTGTGTATGTGCTAATTTCATCCCATTGTGTATGTGCTAATTTCATCCCATTGTGTATGTGCTAATTTCATCCCATTGTGTATGTGCTAATTTCATCCCATTGTGTATGTGCTAATTTCATCCCATTGTGAATGTCCTAATTTCATCCCATTTTTCGTCTGATAATTTCATCCCATTGTGCATTTGCTAATTCCATCCTATTGTTCATGTGATAATTGTATCTCATTTTGAGTGTATTAATTTCATCCCATTGTACAGTTGCTAATTTCATTCTATTGTGCGCGTGCTAATTTAATCACAGTGATCGTGTGCTGATGTAGCTTCATTGTGCTTACGCTTATTTCATCGAATTGTGCGTGTGCTATGTTAATCCCATATTCTGTGTGCTAAACTCACCTGAACAGGCCTGTGATAATTTCAAGAATTTAATGGACTTGAAAAAGCCACTTTTCAGTCCTGTTTCTCTAAAACTATTTTCGTATTCACATTCAAATTATCCACATAAATTTTGTTATGGCATGCAAATACTTCTCAAAGTAGATCCCATAACATCTACATTTTATGTACCTGTTCAAGTCACTAGCATGTTATTAAACCTGTTTTCTCATATGCCTCTCATTTATTCACGTGATCTTAACGTAGTAATTCATCCTGGATGATAAGAAACAAGAACATCAGAGACAGTAATTCAATTTGATGGAACACAGTGTCAAAGAAAATAACATTCAACAGATGAAGATAAATCCCGTCTGCTTCACGAGCAGTAAACTATGTCACGCATGAAATCGATTCGATATACAATAATTACATACTTAAGCCAAGGATTTTCTGGTTTCAAACTTTGGTTTAAAATACTATTCGAATATTATGTTCGCTTATAGATTTACCTTTGATGTAGCCGTAATCGATTGCATTTAGTTAATTGTTATTTACCATGACATGAACTATTCGACTACATTTTTTCGTAAAGGGTTTGATTATTTCTTATGAAAGATTGCATTGTTTGGGCATGGTTTGACTATGTGTTGTGTTTTTTCTTTCAACATTCTACATATAATGAACACACAAACACACACACGCACACACATACACACACATATATATATATATATATATCCTTATGTGCCGTCTCCGCAACGAGAATTGGTTGCAATGAACGTTCAACAGCTTCTGTGTCTTGCTTTATTAGTACAACCTGTTATACTGTAACCTGTGCATCTCAAGGTACTTCATGTATCTCTACCTACGTTACGCTCACCTTCTTTCAGCTCTGCCTTCATGTATGTATGGTCTTCAGAAAAATCTTCTTCTTCTTCTTCTTCTGCGATCGTTCTCAAACACCTGCAGATCAGCAGGATGTAGTCCGGAGAACGAAATGCGTTGTGTCATGGCTTACAGCATTGCTGTGATGTCTGTGTCTATCGACCTGACACATCCGACTTCAGCATGGCTTTGGGTCACTGACCCTATATGGGATGGGAGAGCCAACTCCATCCCATAACCTCCTTAGTCGCCTCGTACGACATGCATGGAAGGTAAACAGTGTTGCTATTCTTTGCTCCCCTTTCGGGCCTCGACAACACAGGGGCGCCGGTGAAGTATGAAACAGTGTAATAAAGTTTTGTTAATCCCTGAAAACACATATAATCACACACACAAATCGACGGATCGACCATACGGGGCTTTATCAAGATTACATACACATATACATATTTTTAAAAGAACAACGAGCAATTAGCTACAACAACAATTAGTGTATAGACTAGTGGATAGGTACAGACGTCAATTCTCGTGTACTGTTGGCCAACTATACTATCCACATGTTTACAAAAGTGCACTGAATGTTGTAAATACGTTTAATGCATTAGTTGTCGGCGCTGAGGTCGGATGTGTCGGTACATTGGCCCCCAGAAACTGCAGCAGAACTCATTTCCTTTCTTTGTACTAAATTCTGCTGCAAGTCTTGTAGAACCATTGTCATGTTATAGGAGAGATCCGGTGCCGGCGTGAGAACAAACGAAAGACAACAAATTATATATCCAAAATACTTGCTTTTGTTTCCATTAATATTTCTGTCTGTCATACGAAGTGTTATTAGAACCTCTTTGTTTCCATTAATATTTCTGTCTGTCATACGAAGTGTTATTAGAACCTCTTTGTTTCCATTAATATTTCTGTCTGTCATACGAAGTGTTATTAGAACCTCTTTGTTTCCATTAATATTTCTGTCTGTCATACGAAGTGTTATTAGAACCTCTTTGTTTCCATTAATATTTCTGTTTGTCATACGAACTGTTGTTAAAACCTCTTTGTACGCTATTTCTATCTCCATGCACAAAGACAAGGCTGCTATGGAGGCAAGGTATCATTGCAATTTTAGCCCGTCATGCTTTCTGATTACTGCGTGACTGTGACAAGAGACACCATATCAATTTATTACAAGAGGTAAGCAAAAAGAGCTCGAGCAGCGACAGAATAATGAATGTAGGGGTTCAAATGTGCCTATGGTGGAATATCACTTAATTGAATATGTAATAACAAGTTTTATAACAATAAAGTGTACAGAATAACTGTTAACGAAAGAGATTAAGCATGTATACATGAAATTTGAATTCATCATCTAAAAAAATACTAGAGCCAATTGGAGAATTTCATTATGATATTTGAAATCAGCATATCAAAATCAATAATAAATGATGTATTTAAAGTCGACTACAAAAAGAGTTTGAAAATTTGTTGACTAGCGTAATCAAAGACAAAACAAGATGCAGTAGCCAATGTACCATGTGATAAGGATTGCGGGTAATCAAAGACAACGAGCGAGACGCATTATCCAATATACCATGTGATATAAGAAAGTATGGTAATCAGTGTCAAGAACAAGATGCACTATCCAATGTACTGTGTGACATAGGAAAAACTGGTAAACAAAGACAACGAGCGACACGCATTAGCCAATATACCATGTGATATAGGGATAATCAAGGACATAGAGCGAAATTCATTGATATTTCAAAACCCTTAAATTGTGTCACGTTGAAAATAAACTAGGAGAAATTGAGTGACATTGTGTTTGTGATCTGTTAGTGTGAAGGTATTATTCTATTGTCTATTCCCAGATGAAGTATGGGTCATACTTGCTGTTAAGCGTAGGTGTCGGAGATTTAGCTGTCGTTCCGAGGCCTGATGGGTCTCCGTAGATGCATTTAGTCCATATTTGTTCAAGGTTATCTTGATATTTTTTCTATCCACCGTTTTCTTGGTCTACCTTTGACTTTACGTCCGGATATTCTTTTGTTATATACTCTTACTGGTATTTGGTTTGAGTTCATTCTCATAGGGTGACCGAACCATTTTACCTGGTTCACCAACGTATGTAATATTCGTTAGTAAAACATAAACATTAATTGAATATCGATCTTTTTATATATCTATCATATATATTGTTAAAATTCAATCACTGTTTAAAATCTTTTTAAATATGGTTTTCACTATTTAATTATTTATATATATATATATATTACCAAGCAAATATAGTGATTATTGTCTCCAAAGAATGTCATCAACAACATCATGTGCCAGCCTGGCTATTTGTGGTTATATGATGCAATGTAGTCTATTACTTCGGAAGACACCTCCCCCTTATCATGTCGGTGTATTATAGTAAAGTTCAAACGATTAATCCGCCCCCTCCCCCAATCGTTCATGTAATTGTCCCGTACGTTTTTCATCACAGCGGAGGTCCTGTCGGTCTTGACTTCATTAACAAGACGCGTCTGTAAATAGGGTGCAATAGGAGTAAGTGAGCAAGTCTTAACAAGTGTGATAGTTAGCTTTGATCACCATATTGAAGGGCCTCACCCCTTTCATTGATAGACTCCATTGACATGCTTCACCCTTTTTTGTTTTAGAAAACGCTCAACTGAACACGGTTCGTCTTTTGTGATTGTCATTGATGGAGCGGCCATCTTTAAGTAACCATTATGACGTAACGTTGTTCGTCAACACCAATATTTACGCAGAAACTCTTGATATCCTTAACAACAGTATTGAAATACAACACAATGACATAACCATTTTAATTTATACCACACTTGTTAAGTTTTCATTTCGATTACTATCATCCAATTGATTGAATTAATGTGCAAAGATAATAAATATAACAGATGAAATATGTATTATAACTGAAAGTACATTATTCATTAGAATATTATAGATTGTACGGATAGTCTGGCCATATGGATGGCTATACGATAATAGACGGTCCTATAGATCGTTGGATAGACAGATATACATGTATATAGAGAGTTCGACATATTTGATGGAAGAATAATGAACAGACATGAAAGTATAAATTAAAGCAATCGATAGATGAATGGTTAGATAAAATATCGGACATATAAAATTACATTAGGTAACGTTACATTACATCAAGGTAGATTACATTACAGAGTCAGTCTTCGATAATATCCCTAATAAATTGTCGCTGGATGACAATGAAGAGCTAGTATACTATCCTAAACTTGTAAAGTGTATTGGATATAGTTGCCAAGCATATCCCTCCAACTCGTCGGCAATCCTGTCATGTTAACTCTATACAAACTATTAATGAATAAAAAACATTTCAGCGTAACTTATTTTAGGAAATTATCGTAATCTACTCTCTGAATCATCGGATCTTGTTTCTGCATGAATTCTGTGAGAAATGGGTTTGATTTGTGATTTGAATTACATCTACTACTTTCTGCCGGCATTGAATCATAGATCGGATATTACATGCAGAAATTCAGGTGTATAGAACCAAAGCTGTTGTAAACAAATATATCCCACGAAGGAAATCAGACTAATCAAGCAATTACTTCTTCTCCATTAGGGTGATCTGAAAGTACTATATGTAATGGCACCACAGATAACAAATATAATACTTTGAGCTGTAAATAAATCTTTCAAGAACTGATCTAATACCATGCGGAAAAGAGCCCATTTCAACCCAAAGGTTGCCAGGTCTAAACGAGCGTCATTCAGCCAGCCTACCCACAAGCGTTGCCCAGGCCTGAACTAGACCGTAATTCCAGTCAGCTTGCCCACAAAGGTTGCCCAGCTCTGAACTAGAGCATTGATCGCTATAGGTATGAAATAGAAATATTAGAGCCAGTAACTTTGATTATAGAAATAATGAGACAATGACATTGATTATAAAAATAATGGAGACATTGACATTGATTATAAAAATAATGGAGACAATGACATTGATTTTATAAATAATGGAGACAATGACATTAAATAATGTAAACAATGAAAATGTGTGTTCAAATGCAAAATGCATGTGCTACTGGAGTCCCGAAGAGATAGCAAAGAATAGCAGCACTGTGACATAACATGTATATCGCAAAAGCTGATTAAGGTCGTATGGGGGTGAATTGGCTATCACACCTCGTATGTCACATTATGGCAGTAGATATGTTTCCCTCAAGTGGGGGTGTTTTACATTTTTTTTTAAAGTAATTCGTGGAGCCTTCCTGTGTTAAATCTATCTTTCAATGAAACGTTTGATGAACTTTTTGTGAAAAGTGACTGAAGGGAAAGGTAGGCGTTTGGTACATTTTGATCCACCTTTTGGCTATATTTCTAGTACTAAATGTTATGTTCCGATATCCTAATAGATGGGGGTTAAACCCACCACCATAAAAAAACCCATTCTTTATCTACGTGATTATATCAAAGTGATCCAAAAGACATGCTAAAGTTGGAAGTGATATACAGAGAGTCGCACTTATTGCAGCGAAGCTGCACGCCATTCTTTTCGAGACTGCATCCCGTAAACCAAGAGCGGTTTGAGAAAAACGCGGAATTATTGGTAGTTGTTGACAAGCGGGACGGAGTCAAAAATTGGCAAACAATATATTGATGTATTTTATGGACACCATATGCCAAACATTGACAAACAATATCTTGACGTGTTTTATGGACACCCTATGCCAAACAATATCTTGACTTGTTTTATGGACACCCTATGCCAAACATTGGCAAACAATATCTTGACATGTTTTATGGATACCCTATGCCAAACAATATCTTGACGTATTTTATGGACACCCTATGATGCAATGAGCTGGTTTCTCTAGAGTTTTATTTCATGACAAGAAGACTCCAACGCTCGTGCTGTGCAAATACTTTGAAAAAAAATGTTCTTCTCAGTGGGTTTAATTACATTCTAAATAAATAATACTAGATTCTGTCACTCCTACATTTGTTCTGGTACCAGCTTGCGAAAGCTTGATCAACCTAGATCAATTTGGTGATCAAGAAGGGAATGACATTTATTCAGTATGTACTATTAGCAGTTGTTGTATGGACATAAACTTGCTTACACTTTCTCCGAATTTCCTTAATGCTGTTGATATTGTATACGTGTGTTCTTTCCGGTCCCATTTCTTTCCGATCCCATTTCTTTCCGATCCCATTTCTTTCCGAGTCCGTATTGAACTTCTCACTCCTCTGTTATTGATAAACATCATTTCTAGTTGATTTTCATTTCCTACGGCATGTCAATTTTCTTATGAGAAAGAGGAACATCATCAGTAAGTGAATTCTGAATTCATACGACAATCAATACAAGGTAACCACTAGTTTTAGTTATAGTACGTCATGTCTGAGTGAAGCGATTATATAAACTTGTGTTTTACGTAAGTACACTTCTTTTCATATTAATTTACTGTTTTCCTCTTTTGGGTAATTTATTGAAACGTCACCCTCGACAATATAAGACCTATTGATGAATGGAAAATCAAGCTTTTTAAAAACACCCATGTGACTATTTTCGTTAATTTCATTGACTCTCAAACAAAATATAATCATACTAACCAATTAAAATACGTCACATGAATAATTAGGAAACCCTGATTTCCAATTAGCCAGTATGCCTTATATTTGCAACAGTCACGTCTATAAGCTAAACATGAAAGGTTGTCAATTCCTCTGCCTGATCTGTATTTCCTTGACGTGTTCAGAATTGTTAATTCTATCAGTACGATTGAATTTAGCAAAGTTTCAAGGGTTACTGATGTCACCAGAAACTTGTTCTCGCCTTTTAAGATAAAGACACGGACTGGGTGCTTTGGTATGTTTAAAGAAAGGAGAAATCAATTTTTCGATCTCCTCAGTTGTAATGGATTATGGAGAGAAGAATCCAAGCGTTTGAAAAAAAATAATACCGACGTATGATTGGTGTCTGTTACCGAAAATATCAGACCAATGTGTTTGCGCAAGATATAATTCATGTAGTTAATAAAGAGGGGGCTAGAAGAATACATGGTTGAATAATATCTAGGACTGGACAGAGTGTAAAGTTGCAAAACTCATCAGTACCATAGAGGAAAGAGATGCGTGGAGATCTTTCTGCATTAAATATCTTTCAACGTGACACCCCTACAACCGTGACCGGTTTAAGGGTTTTAATATTATTATTATTACTATTATTACTATTATTATTATTATTATTATTATTATTATTATTATGGAATTATTATATTTTTAAATATCTATCAATGTTCATTCAGCGCAGAATAAATTGTATAGGAAAGAAACCAGAGTTCTCCATTAAGAGAGATTGATACTACTGTATATAGGGTTTTTATGGTTGTTTTGAGATTTTCTCTTTGTCGTCCTCTTATTCTATTGCAATCTGGTATCCATTTTGATGTTTTTTTGTAATGTTAATCTTTTTTTTCATTCATTCTAATGTATCTTATATATTCATCGTTTTCTTCTTGTTATTGTAAATACATATTGTTGTTTTGTATCTTCTCTTATTTGTTTACTAGATTCGTTCGGATCACGTCAGGACCCGTCGTCGAGTCAGGACGAAATTTATTGGGTTGTTTACCCTGATATGTCTCACATTACCAATGTGCTTGTCAACCCGGCTCACCGTATGGGAACAAAAGTGAGTATGACATCATACAGTCCATAACCAATATTTTATGAATGAATTAATGCGAATGTCGCGGTGAAATGATGGTTCTCCATCTTCGTTGACGAAAACCATTGGTGTGAAAACCATCAGTATAGCGACGTTGATCAGAGATACGATCGAGCTTCACAATAACATTTGTATTTAACACTGCATCTGCTTTTAGTCGTGCATGGAAAAACTCCGTCTCAACACCAATTGTGTGATTGGATGTCGCGCCGAATTCCGTGACGTAAATGCTCTATTTATAGCGCGTTTACGAAAAAATGACATAACACGGCTATTGTATTATAGATTTTATTTACATTATTCTCAGCCAATATTGAAGAATTTGTAAAGCATTAATTTTTTTTAATAAATTTAATTTCTTTCAGCTTTTGCTGCCATATGTTAATATGAATATTACTGTATTCGGTTGTCTGGGGTTCCTTAGTGCTTCCCTTATTCTTTGATCAGTTTTCTAATTGCTAGTCTAACGACTATTCTTTTTATTTATTAATATACATAATTGTACTACATGTCTCCTGTGTATATAAATTTAATTGTCCTACATGTGTCCCTTGTATATCTTCTTCTTCTGCGATAAGTTTCCTATGGTCATAATTCTATACAAGAAGGTGGGCCGCCACCTTGAATTCATTCGCCAGCAGGAGGTCCCAACGGTTGCCCACAGCTTTACCTTCAGATCTGTTTCTTTGGGGCCATATTTTAGTTCTCACGTCATCGAAAAGTAGGCATGTCTGCATAATGTTTTCTGAAGTCTTCGAACCCTTTTGGCATGGGCAGTTTGGACAACCTTCATTTTGTGGAGATGTGCTTGTAGTCTGCAGTGTTCTGTGTGGAGTCTAAAATTTGTGGTTTTCTGTGACCTGCTTAGCTTTAGAATGGGGTCCTGTGGAAAGTTACTCCATGTATGTTTGTATTTTCTTTTAATGAGAGTTTTTAAATCAGTCAGTGATAGTCTGTACTGGAATTGTTTTGTTTTGTTTTTGTTTGTTTTTTTGCTCCTGCTTTTGCCAGTCTGTCAGCTGCTTCATTTCCTACAATTCCACAGTGTGCAGGGATCCACTGCAGCACAACTTTATTGTTAGCAGACAGTTGATTTAAATGTTCTACAGTTGTTTTTGTTAGGAGATCTTTACGTTAATTTTGTATGGTCTGGAGTACTGACATGCAGTCACACAGGAAGACTATATTATCTCATTTGAGCCTCTGTTCCTCTAGAGCATTTGATGCTTCTAAGATTGTGTGTAGCTTTGCCCTGTTGCATATTGATAATTTGCCCGTAGCGATTGAAAGTTCTAGTTTTGGGGTGCTTGGAATGAGTATTAGTATCCCAGCTCCTCCTTTGTTTACTTCATCCTCTGATAATCCATCTGTCTGCGAAAACATGAATCCACTGTGAGTTGGGGTATTGGGCGTCTAGGGGATGAAGTGTTTTTCCTTGAGGGCAGTAGGTGTTTCCATAGTTTTTCTATCAATGTTTTGAATTACAAGTTTTTTAGCAAATATGGGTGAGGTGTTTGCCGATGTTGTAATATACATCTAGCTGTTCCTATTCATCCGGATTGTTGCTGGTTACTTCTTCATTGGCGTGTATATCCCTTTAATATAACGAGGTAAACATCAAGTGAGTGGAAACAGCCAGTCGTGGTGCAACGTCCGAAGGCTAGGCATACACAGGACAAATACAGAGATAAACTGGAATACTTATAAGTGTTGACTATATGTATAAAGATGTATACTGTACAATACCGTTAAACGAAATAAACGACGTAGTCTTTTTTTCAACTATCTTTTACTTCCCTTGGCTAAAATTACCAATCAGTGGGTGGAGGCGGGGCTATTTATTTAGAAGGGGTGTATGGGTGGGAAATGGGGCTAGGTTTAGAGTTAATTGCCAATTAGTGGGTTGAGTGTTAGGTCTAGGTTATGCAGGTGGCCAGTATCTGCTCATTTCCACAAGTATGGCGTTACGTTAGCCATTTTGTATCTACGACTCAGACAGTGATGTCACAAATTACACAGAATTTCTGATCGACGCAGATTTTATAAAACATTAGATTGTATCCCCGTCTACCGGTACTATACCATGCCCGTTTTTATTGCCCTGATGAAGGCTTTCTAGTCGAAATGTCGTCTGCGACTCGTTGAGCATGTTTTGTCTATAAATATTTGTAACACTTATATCTGTTTCCCTTTATCTCGATGAATGTTTACTAGATGGTGCTAGCTTCCCTATAGAAATAAAGTGACCCAGAAGCCATGCAGAAATCGGAAGTTTCATGCCGAAGAACATAGATAACCAAACTGTCAGCATAACATAAATGATTCCTTTACTCAATATTGCCACCTGCTAAACTTGATAAGTTTGATAATAATAGCAGAAGAAGAAGAATTATCCCACATGCTTCAAATGTCGATACATATGTTATTACTAAGAAAAATTGATATCCGTGTATCTTCGAATCGTGCAAATTTTTAAAGGGTTTCTGTGGGACAAATTTATTCAGCTACTGCCAATAACTTACTGTACTTTTTCACATGCTCAAGTATCGATTTGTCTGGTAGTGATATTAATCATATCAGTAGTCAATCATATTGTATCTTAACCTTTTATCAAAACTCACAGATATTTCTAGATTAGATCGAAGACCATTTTCAGAATCAATGAAATTCGTTATACAAGTTGCTAGATGAAAAGTCATTATCTAACAACTTAATCATCAGACAATTTTCAAGTTGCTTTTGTTTGAGTGGGCCCTAGTGCAGTAGTTCTCAACATGGGACATATGCTACTCTCCCTTCATGGCAACAGCAAATTACTGAGTTCCGTGGATAAAATTGGAAGCCATTCACAAACCTAAGTGGGTCACACAAAAATAGCTTTTTGAATGATATACAATGATATATATATATATATAGATATAGATATATAGTAGTAGTAAACCTTAACATCATTTGCATTAAAGTGCTATAGAAGAGTTCTGAGAATACCATGGACAGCAAGGAAAACAAACCAGGAGGTGTTAAGAACAAATTAACGTCAAGGAAGACTGGCTTCTGAACATTATATTAAAGGAAAAGCTAGTTATTTTCTGTCACATTAAGAGACACGACGGCATGGAGAGAGTTTTACTTGAAGACAGTTCATCGATTCAGTAAACAGACCATGTGTGTCCTTAAAACCTATCTATCAACTCTATCAGTACCCTGTATCGTCCATGTGTTGCCGGGGCCCGAAAGGGGAGCAAAGAATAGCAACACTGTTTACCTTCCACGCATGTCGTAAAAGGCGACTAAGGAGGTTATGAGATGGAGATGGCTGTCTCATCCCATATGGGGTCAGTGAACCAAAGCCATGCTGAAGTCGGATGTGTCAGGCCGAAAGGCGCATATATCGCAGCAATGCTGTAAACCATGCCACAACCCATTCCGTTCTCTGTACTACATCCTGCTAATCTTCAGGAGTTTGAGAACGAACGCAGAAGAAGAAGAAGTACCCTGTATGATCTGTGCATAGAACAGATCATAACATTTTATAATCTTTTAATTTAGAATTTGTAACATTTAAGTACTCAAGTTTTACGTAATTTTTCATGAGATTACAACTTACAAATTTCATAACAGCAGAGAATGAAGAAGAATAAGGGAAATATGGGTTGAACCCGTCATGGACATCTTCAGCGACAACATCACTGCCTATTAAACAACCAAAGTGGGCCTTTCTCTTAACCCCGATTATCATCCAAGTCTGTTTATGGTGTACAACAAAGAAGAAAATGCATGCGGTATACGAGATGTGTACCAGGTCCGCTCAGATGGCAACCACTCGCCTCGCAACCTGAGTCAACACGTTTACCGTCTTCGAACACGTCAACTGTTATCCAAATAAACAATGGACTCTTAAAATTGCATTCTTAAGATAGACTGCTCAAGATCAATGGTTTTCAGTTTTTTTAACCCATGGCTCCCCTTTTGGAAAACAATTTTCCGTATCCCCTGTTGACTAAACAAATATTGACGTTCCTTGCATATCACCAGATTTTTTTTATCATACATCGTCGCAAATCATGTTTATCGTCCAATAGTTACCTTCTTGTGCGCATCCTCAACTGAACTAGGCATCTCCACATAATTTCATTTTTCTTTTACCTGGCCCCCGCCGTGGCCATATTATCATCTTCGAGAACCACTGCTATTTGTAAACCTACTCCCTCCCCCCCCCCCCCAAGTAAAAAAAGTCCGCATCCCGCACAGCATATGAACCCATGCAATATACGAACATGTCATGTCAACAACCTTCAGGTTGTTTTTTTCTGTTATTTTCATTATTGATTCTTTCCTTAACCGTGTTTCTTCAACTATGTCTTTCCCTCACTCACTCTCTCTCTCTCTCCCTCTTTCTTTTACTCTCCTTTTGTTTCATCCATGTTATCGTGTATTTATCTATCATTTTTCTTGATTGCAGTGATTATGTGATCTACGTTTAACGTAGGAACATTCAGAAATTAAAAAAATAAAATTTCCACATTTTTTTTTTAATTCTCAGTAAATTCTTCCGGAATGTTCAACTGCCATATTTGTCGCTTACATAATGTATTCAATAGATTATGATTAATTTTCTTTATGTCATGCAAGATTCTCTAGAACAGCTTCATTAAATTTACATTTCGATATTTTTCTTCACCCAAAAACAAATTTCCTTCTCCAAAACAAACAAAATGGCCTTTTTAAACATTTTATATTTGCGATTAAGCGGTTCAACATTTTCTGACTTAATAAATCTATGGAAATTATAATGTTTTTTAGCTTAACTTAATTCCAAGATTGTTTAATAAACCTTTACATTAAATAAACGTATCTATTTTATTTATTTTCAGTATGATTTAATAGATTTGTGCGCGATATAAAACATAATCATTATCAACAAGTGCCGTACCGACTGTCTTAGGCCTTGGGCGATCATTGATTTCCACAGCTGTCCATTGTAAATATCGTTTATCAGGAGTATTGCTGCTTCTTCCATTCAACAATGTCAGGCTATTTAATATTTTCTCTCGCTATCGTCCTCGATCTATCTTGTCCGTTTTAACTGTTATCCATATTTCCTTGTCTCAGAACGTTATTAAAACATAAAAATTGTCTTTATGAAATATTATTAAGTAACAGCTCATTGTTATTATTATTATTATTATTATTATTATTATTATTATTATTATTATTGTTATTGTTATTATTATATTATTATTATTATTATTATTTCCACCGCCTATAGAAAGCATACCTGCACTACTACGCAGGAAAACATGCAGTAACGAAAGGTTGTTTTTTTTAAATTAGTAACAGAAAGCGATATACCAAAGATGGCAAAGTTCAGTAAGAACAGATCGAACTTAGCTTTTCGAAACATGATCTGGAGTGAGACAAGGCTGCGTGATTTCACTTCTACTTTTCAACATATGCATGGGCAGAATAATAGAAGAATCTCACATCAACAAAGGGAAAAGCATTGCAAATAAACCTGATGCGGAAATTAACAATGAAATCAGCGAATTACTATTTGCTGATTATCAAAGTCTAATATAGACAGCTGTAGAAATTTACAAAACACATCAATGCATTGCTATTAGCATGTCAGAAGTACAATATGGAAATTAACATACAAGAAAAAAAGCTATGAAAATTAGCAAATCTGCAACACCAATGGATATAGAAATAGATAACACCAAAGTGAAACAAGCAAAGGAATTTACATATTCAGGTAGTATTTATTCAGAAAATGGAAGGCTACACAGAGAAATAGAAACAAGGTGCTAGAAAACAAACACAGTGACCTACCAATTTTCAACAATACTTCTTCACACAAAGATTGGGATGAACATCAAAAGACAGATAATATTTACAATTTGTATATCACCACTCTGCTACCAATATCAAACGTGGTCCTTAACAGCTTCACAGCAGAGGAAAATTGTTACATGTAAAGTGTTTACGAAAAGCTGCAATGGCTACTAAACTAGATCAAATAAGAAATTAAGAAATTAGGAAAAGATTTGGTGTAATATCATGTATTGAACATATCGAGAGACAACAAGTGAAATGGTTCGGTCAACTTATGAGAATGCACCTAAACTAAATACCAATAAGAGCATATAACAAATGAATATCTGGGCGTAACGCCAAAGATAGACCAAGAAAGCAGTGGATAGAAAGTATCAAGATAGCCTTGAACAAACGGACTAAATGCGACCAATGCGACACATCTGGCCTCAGAACGACAGCTGAAGCTCTCACTCCTACTATTAAAGGTAAGTGTGAATATCATCATTGTGATGAAGGATTTTAGTCGAAACATCGTCGATTGCTGTGTCTCATGGTTAATTTGTTTTATTCACTAATATTGTGCATGGAGTCTTGAACTGTTAATATCGGGTATATTTTCATGTAAGGGTGCCGATGATAATTAGTCTTCTTAACGTTTAACTTTCACTACTGCGTGTTTACCTGCTAGTGGGTACAGGGAGGCTTTTTGGCTGTGAAAATGAATGTCGTTGTTTCATAGATGTGGCGTCGACGTGTACTGTCGACGCGACGTGTACAGGAGAAATTTTTACGACCACGTGATCCATATTATCATTTGTCATTGTCATATCTTCTTCTTCTTCAGCGTTCATTCTCAAACTCCCGCTGAATCTCTGTCCTACTAGATTTCCAGCAGGATGTAGTCCAGAGAATGGAAATGCTTTGTGTCGCCATTTTATTTGCGCCAATGGCCCAACACATCCGTATTCGGCGGATTGTCATATAATATTACAAACCTGCCTATGCATGTCCTGATATGGTATAAACTAATCTTATTGTATCTGATTATCACATTAGGAGTATCAATCGTATTCGCGAGAGCTATCCACATACCCTCGTTCTGAATAACAGATGTTACTATTTAACTCACTGATGGTATACAGTACAGGGGGTCGTGGTGGCAGGATTAATCCCCATTAGTTTTGAAACTTATATGCCTAGATATAAAATACACAGAATCAGCTGGTCAAATGGTGTTTCATATCATTACAGATAGATTGTTTGTCTATTTTTTTTTTAAATTTCTACCGCCGTAATAAGTGTTACGATTTAGCGAAATGTTTGTATCGCATTTAGGAAGTAGTTATTAATCCATCATTATTTAACTGTAGCCATTTTATTTGCAATATTTACGTTCAGTAGTGTGTCATAGCTTTTTGAAATGACGGAGTCACACAGTCTGGGGATAAGTCATCATGCATACGACACCTACTAAGGAACTGACCAGCTCCATTGATCACTATTTACAATTTCGTAGCATATCCTATTCAGGTCGTAGCCAACAACCCAACTTTAGTTGACTGTAGTAATTTTCTATACAATATAAATACGTTTAGTAGTTTGCCACTGCTTTCTGAGCCATCCGGAAGCACAATTGCCTTCGGTGGGAATTCGAATCGGTTTATTGGCCGTAACTGACGCGCTCTTTACAACACTGCTACAGAGCTGAACGTAATTTATAAATAGTAGCCAACATGCAAGTGATTAATGAATCAGGTAGTCCCTGCATTGGAACATGAGCTCAGTCAATTAATGAGGTAGTCTATTTCAAAGAAACATGAGTTCAGTCAGTAAATTAGGTAGTCAATGTCCTGGAAGATGAGTTCAGTCAATAAATCAGGTAGCCTATGTCAAAGGAACATGAGTTCAGTCAATAAATCAGGTAGTCAATGCCCTGGAAGATGGGTTCAGTCAATAAATCAGGTAGTCAATGTCCTGGAACATGAGTTCAGTCAATAAATCAGGTAGTTAATGTTCTTGAGCATGAGTTCAGACAATTAATCCTGTAGTCCCTGTCCTGGAACATGAGCTCAGTCAATGAATCAGGTAGCCTATGTCAATGGAACATAGTTCAGTCAATGAATCAGGTAGCCTATGTCAATGGAACATGAGTTCAGTCAATGAATCAAGTAGCCTATGTCAATGGAACATGAGTTCAGTCAATGAATAAATTAGACTATGTCAATGGAACATGAGTTCAGTCAATGAATCAATTAGACAATGTCAATGGAACATGAGTTCAGTCAATGAATCAATTAGACTATGTCAATGGAACATGAGTAGTTCAGTCAATAAATCAGGTAGCCTATGTCAATGGAACATGAGTTCAGTCAATGAATCAAGTAGCCTATGTCAATGGAACATGAGTTCAGTCAATGAATCAAGTAGCCTATGTCAATGGAACATGAGTAGTTCAGTCAATGAATCAAGTAGCCTATGTCAATGGAACATGAGTTCAGTCAATGAATCAAGTAGCCTATGTCAATGGAACATGAGTTCAGTCAATTAATCAAGTAGCCTATGTCAATGGAACATGAGTTCAGTCAATGAATCAAGTAGCCTATGTCAATGGAACATGAGTTCAGTCAATGAATCAAGTAGCCTATGTCAATGGAACATGAGTTCAGTCAATGAATCAAGTAGCCTATGTCAATGGAACATGAGAAGTTCAGTCAATGAATCAAGTAGCCTATGTCAATGGAACATGAGTTCAGTCAATGAATCAAGTAGCCTATGTCAATGGAACATGAGTTCAGTCAATTAATCAAGTAGCCTATGTCAATGGAACATGAGTTCAGTCAATGAATCAAGTAGCCTATGTCAATGGAACATGAGTTCAGTCAATGAATCAAGTAGCCTATGTCAATGGAACATGAGTTCAGTCAATGAATCAAGTAGCCTATGTCAATGGAACATGAGTTCAGTCAATTAATCAAGTAGCCTATGTCAATGGAACATGAGTTCAGTCAATGAATCAAGTAGCCTATGTCAATGGAACATGAGTTCAGTCAATGAATCAAGTAGCCTATGTCAATGGAACATGAGTTCAGTCAATGAATCAAGTAGCCTATGTCAATGGAACATGAGAAGTTCAGTCAATGAATCAAGTAGCCTATGTCAATGGAACATGAGTTCAGTCAATGAATCAAGTAGCCTATGTCAATGGAACATGAGTTCAGTCAATTAATCAAGTAGCCTATGTCAATGGAACATGAGTTCAGTCAATGAATCAAGTAGCCTATGTCAATGGAACATGAGTTCAGTCAATGAATCAAGTAGCCTATGTCAATGGAACATGAGTAGTTCAGTCAATGATGTTTATATATGAGGATATGGGATGGCAGGCAAACCTGGAATGTGATGTGTCTCGAAATCACAGATGAAATACCCTGAAAGATTTGTGCATTCAAAAACATGTTCTCAAAAACAATACACGAGACATCTTGCTGAACAGATAAGCATATGGGCTGAAATTATGAAATGTTTTAGTGAAATGAATGAATTCAAAGAGAGTGACAATATAAGTAGACTACTGAAAAACCAACCACGTATCTTCTAATTTTGGACAGAAAATGTCAAAGTCAATAGTCAACACTATTAGCCTCCAGAAAATACAAATCTGTAAACAATACTCGTATGTCAATGAAAAACCTGAACAACAAGAACAAAAAATCAATTTTTATACGTGTGTCTCGTAACGACACAAATGTCATCATCTGTAAGCTTTGCACTATGAAGTTCAAATGGGAGACTGTAAGAGGCTCGGTGACCGATTGAACCAGCATATGCACAGTATCAACAACGAGATTGGTACCCTAGTTGGCTACCACTTCAATATCATAGACCATCGGGTGTCCCTGATGTACATATGACTGATATTAAGTTGTGTTCATCGGATGACCGGACTAGAACTCGGCTATCGACAGTAAAAACCTTCTAACATAATATTAATTCGCACCAAATTCTTTACGTTTTTTTAATTATTGTTGGGATTTTGATTGCTCGCTATTTATATACTTGGAAGTCGCAAGAAAAATAAATAGATTGTACGGGAATTGGCCCCCTAAGTCATTTTATGATTTAGTTGGAATGCCTGTAGTACCGTCGATAGCCACGACTCAACGCGCTTGAGAACCGGTACATCCGCCAATGTGGTCTATAGAGCCATATGGAGCAAAGTTCGCCATTCCTATGATTAGATATCCTGTTGTACTTTTATTTTTCGGTTTGTTTTGTTTTATAGTTATGGGGTTGTGATCTGTTAATTTTATGCTTGTTTTGGTACACCTCTAACCTAACTTTTAAACACTTTCTGTATGTATCCATATTAATTTGTCATGTGAATATGTACAGTGTCGCTGTTACTCATCATTTGCTATGTTGTAAATGTGTTCTGGATAAAGCTTTTTTGGTCGAAACGTCCCATTTCTCGTGTTATCACGTATGCATCCAGTGATTAGCAAAACTGTATTACCCTGCTTCAAAGTTTAACTTGTATGGAGGCTAAAAAAAGCAAAAAAAGTTTTATTTCCTTCCTATTCTCAAAGTTCTGTTTCTGTAGTTCAAATTTATATATATTATATATATATTATACTATCCCGATCAGAACATGAGACAGTTTCTTTATCTTGGTAAATTGTACCAGTTTGAAAGGTTAAACACGCGGAAAGTAAATCCTGTATTATCCATTTTCTACATGGTTCCTGGTTAGTCTGTGCCAAGCGCAGCTGGTGATTATTTTGCTGGAATGGAAGTCTGATGAAAATTTGGAAGACACGTAAGATAGGGATCTGTATTCTTTATAATTGAAAGCAGTCGGCCGTCTATGCGTCTTCTATGAGTATGTGTGTGTATGTATATATGTATATATGGAACCATTATTGTTCAAGGTCTCTTCTAATGTTCTTCTCAAATTGCTACTTGTTAGCTAGATGTGTTTCAGACAGAAAATAAATTGAATACTTTGTTTTGTTCGTTGCTTGCAGCTTTGTTGTGATATCTGTGGCTTTCGATCCTACAATTTCGTTTGTCAGCATGTCATATTTGGATTACTCTTATCTTATACGATTTGGGTTAACCAACCTCACACCTAAGCTGCATACATCACTCTTGACACCATGCACAGAAGGTTACTTTCTTCGCTCTATTTCCTGGTTCTTTATCCACACGCATTCGGCTTTCTAATGTGACCGACTTAACAATATATAAAGATTAAGAAGGCATGAAGTATTGACTTCATAATAATCTGGTTAACCATCGTACGACGTTCCTAGCACCGTTGACAGGCCGCCGGCTGTGAGTACCGATCTTCGCGCGCAAGTCCGAGACTTCATGTGATAATACTCAGGGATTTCAGAGAACAAAAATCGCTTTATAAACAAGATGTTGCCAACGGGAAGCAGACCCATGATTAAGAACTATGACGATTAATTAAACGACCACTTAAGTACAAAGCGAACCGTTTCACTAATACCTCAGAGAGAGTCCATGTCTGGATACACATGTTTTTGTGACGTCACTGATGATTGACAGAGTCCATAATGAACATTAATCAAATGTCTTCAAGAAATAGGCATAGATGGAAAAGACATCAGACTGATTATAAATACATACTGGGAACAAACTGCATCAATAAAATGTGAAAACAGCTACTCACTATACATAGAAATAAGAAGAGGGGTAAGACAAGGATGCATTTTATCACCAAGCCTATTTAATATCTACACAGAGAATATCTTTAAAAAATATAGAAGAAATACCAGGACTCAAGATCAATGGGAAAATAATAAACAATATTAGATATGCAGATGACACTGTTCTTTTGGCAGAAAGTGAACATGAACTACAAAGACTAATAGATCAAGTCAATAAATCAAGTAATGAATATGGACTGGATATAAACATTAAAAAAAACAAAAACCATGATAATCAGCAAAGACACAGAAGAACAGGGGGTAAACATAAACATACAGGGAGAGAAACTACAACAAGTAAAACAGTATCAATATCTTGGACACATAGTCACAAATGATGGCAGATGTGAAACAGAAGTTAAAAGGAGAATATGAATGGCTAAAAGTACCTTCAATGACATGAGAAAAATAGTAACATCTAAACAAATTACAAACAAGTTGAAAATGAGAATCATAAAATGCTACATCTACTCTATAATAATATATGGCTCAAAAACATGGACACTAAATAAACAATTAGAAGATAGAATTGATGCCTTTGATATGTTTTATATAGAAGAATAGGGAGAGCATCATGTAAAGAGAAGAAAACAAATAAAGAGGTGCTAAAGACACTTAATATGAAGAAAGAACTACTAAGAGAAATAAAGATCAGGCAAATAAAATACTTTGGACACATTAAAAGACATGACACTATATTGAAGACCTTACTTGAGGGTAAAGTCAAAGAAAAGCGAGCAAGAGGTAGGCAGAGATACAAGTGGAAGAGTAACATCACACGATGGACAGGTTATAGTCTAGCAGAGTGCACCACTAAGACAAGAGACAGGAGATGTTGGAGATACGTTGCAGCCAACCTTCGTTGCGGAGACGGCACTTGATGATGATGATGATGATGATTGATGTATAAGAACTTTGATTTCTTATTGAACTAACATTGTAAACCTGTGAAGCACACCCTGATATAACCAATATGGACACCAGTCGTAGGTTGAAAGGGCCGGGCCTCGACCATATGAGGCAAAACCATTAGTAAACAAAATAAAACATGTGAAGCCAACTAAATTAATTTAAAGATTCCCATTTTTCCATTTATTTCGTTCTCAAACGCTATGCGAATTCCAGGGCCGGCCCTAACAATTGAGGGGCCCAATGCAAAATGTAGTGCGTGGGGCCCAGTCTGGGTAGGGAAGAGGATAATCAAATAAATTATAATATGAATTTATGGGCCTATGAAGTGCGGGGCCCATTGCGGCCACATAGGTTGCAATGGCCTAAGACCGGCCCTGGCGAGATTTTTAATAGCAGAACAATTGTCATATAATTTACAATAAATAAAAAGTAATACTAGTTTTCTAGAAGAATGTACTCCACGGAACAGAAATGAGTTATGTTGAATTTTATTTTATTTGAACGAACGGCCACACACATCCATCTTCAGCATTGGAAACGAATACGTTCAGTGTTCAGTACGTTTACCGCTTCCATTGAATGCTACACGTCTGTAACCATGTCGCTAGTATAGTGGCCAGACATGCGAGAGGTACTCTATTCTGATCATTAAAACTGAAATATACACGCGGACACCAACGTGTGGCCTTTCCCTACTATATTGATGAACCATTAATCTAGTAGGATTATGATTCAATTTTATTTTATATAACATTTACATTTTAACATATCATCATGCTAGGTAGTTAATGAGTTTACCTCTCTTTTGGAGAGGCGTGCCCCCTTCAACCAGAGGACAAAGTCCAATTAGGTTATATCACGACACACTACTGTAAAATGTTAGAGGTAACAATGACCCCAAGGTAACATATTCTCATAAATTTGGACACTTCTGATAAAACCGAATACTGTATACTTTGAAGTTGTCCGTAAATTACATCAATGATTAAAGGGATGGATCTGAAGAAGTTTGACATCCGTTGATAAGGAGAGCTTGACAAAAGCTAAAGTCAACAATACTGTTTTTAAACAACAGCCACTTATATTGTTTGAAAATGAAATATTTTTCACAAACAATTGAAAAAATCATGAAGTTTTCTCGTACATTTTGTGCCAGAAATTTTTAAGGGAGGAATATTACATCCTTTTTAAAATAATTAAGAAAAGGACAGATTGAATTCTTGACAGTTGTTGGCACTTGGGGTATGGGGAGAGGGGTAAGTAAACGATTGACACACAAATTGTTGACTTTGTCTATGGACAACCCCATTAATATAGTTTAATTTAAATGCATTATTTCAGATAATAATTCAAAATATATTTAAATAAGGAATGATTGACAGATATTTAGAAAGTGCACTGATTCACTTAGTTTTTCAAAGAATATGCAGCAACCGCAATCCATTTTTTTCTCATAGTAAAGTTCATGATTTTTTCTTATATTAGACAATAACAATAGCAAACTCATATGTTTTGTTTAAATTATCAATAATTTTACATCTATCTCATATGTTTTCATTGTATGAGTTTCTAAGATTAACTTAATGTTTTTCTTGTCATCATCATCATTAGGTCGCAAATTATTAGCAGTATCTAGCAATTGTCACAGGCTTTGAAACTTCTGTCTATCTTGAGCTAATATTTCTGCTTCTGTGAGTGTCCTGTTCGAGTGTTCTTTCACATCTTGCGTCTGTCTTCTCATGTACCTGTTTCTGTAAGTTTCATGTTTAGGTGTGGTTTTTAATATCTTACGTTTATCTTCTTCTCTTCCTGCTTCTGTGAATGTTATGTTCAGATGGTCTTTCATATCTTGCGTCCATCTTCTTCGTAGTCAACCTATTTATTATCGTTACCTGGCATCATTCTTTCCTTTATATTTGAGTTAATTATATAGACATTGTCATGATCTCGTGAAAGTTACATTGGGTAGTTAAATGTTGCTTTCTGATTGGTTCTGGCCTATATTATTTGACCACCAATGTGGCCCTAGTTCGCCGTAGGCCAGATTCCATAACCGTTGGAACTTTGAAGCCGTTGTCAAAAATTTCCATCCTCCGCTGACGACCTTGTGTATTTGTGAAGGGTACACCTCCTTATGAAAAGCACTACATAGTTTAGCAAGCTTTTAGCTATTTCCCAGATTGGTAAGTAGTTCTGCCGTACAAACACCGACATGAGCAGAATATCCATACATGAGGATCCATACACGAGGAGCCATATATGAGATGACGTGAAGTGGATGAATCAAATAGGATCCAGGGCGTCTCAAGAATAGAGGGTGCCGGCCTCTGAACGTGAAGTACTATCCCTTACACTCTCAATTCTTAATTAAATACCGTACAAACCAGAAAACTAAATTTACTTATTAATGAAGCATTTTATTGAATTTATGTGATCTACATTGTTCGGAAGGCGTGCTGGATTGAGCTTTTCTTATGTGATACAGGGTTAACAGTCATTTGTTTTAGTTGTTGTAGCTTTAAATTTTGACTTTGAGCACTCGGGATCCAATGTATATAGTATTTTATTTTTAAATCAACCTGGCGAGCAAGTAAAGATGGCTTCGCGGGCCGGTTCTTGCCCGGTGCCGTATTTTAAAACAGTCACTGGTTTATATGTATATTCACAATTAAACTCTGACCACTTACATAAGTGATATCTCCATTGGAGCATATCGTCATTATACTCCAACAGATACACAAGTGCTACGATCTTAACGTTTGTATATCCACTATTACACTCTGACCACTTACACAATTGGAGATTGTTACGATCTTTACTTGAGAATATCCACCATTACATTCCTGACACTTACATAAGTGATACTATCCCCACTTGAGAATATCCACCATTACATTCCGGACACTTACATAAGTGATACTATCCCCACTTGAGAATATCCACCATTACATTCCGGACACTTACATAAGTGATACTATCCCCACTTGAGAATATCCACCATTACATTCCGGACACTTACATAAGTGATACTATCCCCACTTGAGAATATCCACCATTACATTCCGGACACTTACATAAGTGATACTATCCCCACTTGAGAATATCCACCATTACACGAGAACTTACAGGTCAAACGCTCTACTAGTTTACGAAGATTTCTCAAAGTCTACTGTCCCCTCTTGATTTCCCAGCTGCCATTCGCATGGCCAGCATTATATTCATGAAGCATTTTTTGGCAGCGCCTCATTTCACGATCCTGTCATTGTTTATTAGTTTGTTTTATGTAAACCTCTATTTTTCCTACTTTATAAGTAAAAATTGATATTTTTATTACTTATTATTCATTGTTAGTAATGTGTCCTCAGATTTGTTAAGTTGTCTCTGTATTCTTCACACTTGCTTTGCTAATTATTTAGGCTGTTGGCTTATGTTCAACATTTCAAATTCTTGTTAAGTGAGAATCAATAATGTTTACTCTATAATTTCCCTTCTTGATTTCCCAGCTGCCATTCGCATGGCTAGCATTATATTCATGATGCATTTATGTCTCTTTATTGATTCTTTCCAGTTCTGTGGAAAACAGGTATATAGTCCAGTTGTGTGGAGGAAAGGTAAACAGTCCAGCTCTGGGGAGAGGTAAATAGTCCAGCTCTGTGTAGGAGAGGTATATAGTCCAGCTCTGTGGAAGAAAGGTATATAGTCCAGTTATGTGGAGGAGAGGTATATAGTCCAGTTATGTGGAGGAGAGGTATAAAGTCCAATTGTGTGGAAGAGAGGTATATAGTCCAGTTCTGTTGAAGAGAGGTATATAGTCCAGTTCTGTTGAAGAGAGGTAAACAAAACGTCTCATACTCTGTTTACCACTTTATATTTCCAACGCATCGAGGTATGCACTCAAATGGTTTAAAACGCATCGAGGTATGCACTCAAATGGTTTAAAACGCATCGAAAATGCACTCAAATGGTTTAAAACGCATCGAGGTATCCACTCAAATGGTTTAAAACGCATCGAGGTATGCACTCAAATGGTTTAAAACGCATCGAGGTATGCACTCAAATGGTTTAAAACGCATCGAGGTATGCACTCAAATGGTTTAAAACGCATCGAGGTATGCACTCAAGTGGTTTAAAACGCATCGAGGTATCCACTCAAATGGTTTAAAACGCATCGAGGTATGTACTCAAATGCTTTAAAACGTGATGGTAAACTGCAAAACGTAAATATTGTCTACAAAAACCACTATAGCTAAAACTATTGCTGATCGCTATACCTTAATGGTATAATTACGTCAACTTGTAGAACAGTTGATTTTATTATATAATTTTGAATCTGAAAGTAACAAATCTTCCTACTTGTACATACATATAGCAGACAAATCTTCCTACTTGTACATACATATAGCAGACAAATCTTCCTACTTGTACATACATATAGCAGACAAATCTTCCTACTTGTACATACATATAGCAGACAAACGTATGTGCAAGTTAATTTTTCAGGTAGCCATAATCAATAGACACGAAATATATACTCTGCCATGGTTGTTGGTGTACCACATCAGATGAACCAAAACGTAGAGTCCGTTAGCGATTTATACCTTTAGCAATACGGATGAGAGTAGAGCAAGTTCATTCTTACCTATCTGCTATTGTCCTCATTATAACCCTATTTGTTTCCATGTAAGATTTGTTTTATTGTGGTCATTTGTTTTTCCTGATGAAGGCTTTATAGTCGAAACGTCGTCTGTCTCTGTATCTCTTTGTTAAGTTGTTTTATGTTTTATTTTGGTAACACACCTACCTATTTTTGTATATCTTGACATTTCTTTGATGTTGTATGTCAATGATTTTCTTTGTTTTCCTCTAATCCATCTATATTAGACTGTTCCCTACTGGACCGTATGTTTTTTAGCTTGGAACAAATCCAAACCATGCTTGGTTTCCACTTTTTAATTTGAAAATAATGACTCTTGTGAACCTGGAAGGATTATATCTCACTATTATATCTCACTATTATATCTCACTATTCTATTTCTCACGTACACATTTCACTTCTAGTCTCTTTAGATAGAAAAAAAGTAAAAATTGTTTATGACATGTATATTCAAAGATTTAATTTGATTTCTTTATGTTTGCAGTAAGTGTTCCAACCAAACTACTCCAACCACATACATACTTGTATTACTTCATCCTCGCATCTATTAGCAGAAGTGTTTGCAATCCAAATTGTCCTAAATCAAACTACATTATTTATGACCAACATCCGACAAATATATAGTCATTGAAGAAGACGTGCCTCCTAACAAGTAAACAAAAGTTCAAGTGTAATATTCTATACGTGATATACTTCAATTACTATTACTATCATTATTATTACTATCATTATAATTACTATTGTTATTGATAGTAGCATTTTTATTACTATCTTAACTAGTACTATCATTATTATTGCAATGATTATTAGTATAATGATTATTATTACTATCCTTATTATTACAATCATTACTATTACTGTTAGTATTGCTATAATTAGTATTACTATCATTATTATTACTGGCATTATTATTACTATCATTATTACTACTTTCATTATTATTAATATCATTATTACCACAATCATTATTCTTATTATCATTATTATTACTTATATTATTACTACTATCATTATTATTACTTATATTATTACTACTATCATTATCACTAATATCCTGGTTATTACTATTATTTGTGTTATTCTCGTTAAATGGCCACCATCCAGCGGTTATTATAAAAATAATTATTACCACTAACATTGCTATTATTGTTATTATTATTATTAATATTTTTATTATTATTATTATTATTAATATTTTTATTATTATTATTATTATTATTATTATTATTATTATTATTATAGAAATAACACTAATGCTTGGTTTAAAGTTTCACACTAATTTCCATCCATTTTATAGTATTTTCTTGTATATTATTCATGCTTTCGTCTCTATTTGAATTGTACGTTGACGTTCTTAAACGTGGAAGGCAACAGCTGTGAAACATGATTTGAAAGAATTAAACTTCAAGAAAATTGGTGAGACATTCTGCTTGTAGACCGGAAACAGAGGAATATTTGGTATGGCAAAATAGCTTTCGGATACAGACGGTCATGAAACAAATATGAGTACGTGTGTGTTAGGTCTTTAAAGTTGAATTAAGTCGTTCCTTTACATTTGTTTCGTACAGAACAAGAGAAAGTTTATGTAAACGTAGTCATTGGAAAGGGATCAATACAGTTTGGAATACCGTGATGTGAATTTGATTATTCAAAGCGTCATTACACGGTCATACTGACTTTGATCTTGAGACTGTTACTTGAACAGGCAAAAAATCACAAATGAGAAATGTGATCTTTTTCAAATATTTGTGCCATTCAAAATGTGAGTTCTTAAGTGTGTTAGAATTCGTTTTTTCTGATTCATGCTTAGTGAATTTTTTTTCTAAGAAAGCTGATGTTTTCTTATGTAAAATTTTAGAATGAGATCGATCATCTTGTCTGTGATGTCGGGTCCCAAAAATGTAGTCAAGAACAGTAACACCGTGACCTACAACGCTAGAACAGTAAATTGGGACCTGCAACGCTAGAACAGTAAATTGGGGACCTACAACGCTAGAACAGTAAATTGGGACCTGCAACGCTAGAACAGTAAATTGGGGACCTACAACGCTAGAACAGTAAATTGGGACCTACAACCCTAGAACAGTAAATTGGGACCTACAACGCTAGAACAGTAAATTGGGACCTACAACACTAGGACAGTAAATTGGAACGTACAACCCTAGAACAGTAAATTGGGACCTACAACGCTAGAACAGTAAATTGGGACGTACAACCCTAGAACAGTAAATTGGGACCTACAACGCTAGAACAGTAAATTGGGACGTACAACCCTAGAACAGTACCAATGCGATCAAGTAGTTTCCTTCTTCTTCTTCTACGTTCATTCTCAAACTCCCGCTGGATCTCCCTTGTAGCATGACCATGGTCATACTAGATTTCCAGCAGGATGTAGTCCAGAGACTGAAAATGCGTTGCATCGCCGTTTTATTTGTGCCAATGGTCCGACACATCCGTCTTCGGCGGGATCAAGTAGTTTAAATCATTACGGTTCAATATGGGAGAAGTACCTACATTCTAATATTTTATTACACCTTTTGGTCAAAATGGTTAATTTAGCGCTCTGATTTACAAGTGGCTAGGACTGCCTCTGTGAGCATCGATTTGCGTGATACGCTTAGATAGTCCCCCTCCCATACCCCCCCTCTCCGAGTCATCCAAGGGGGTCTGGAGGGGCTCTCAGCTTTAGATCGATGCATCTAGCGACTATAAAATGTGTCTTTATTAATATTTTGTTTCATTAAATAATTAAATAATTGGCTTCATTAAAATGTAGATACTTCTGCCCGTATTGTACCTCAGTAACACTGTGATCGTCAAGGCTAGAACAATACCACTGTAACCTACACCACTAGAACAATAACACTGTAACCTACAACAATAGAACAATAACATTGTAACCTACAATACTAGAAAAATAACACTGTAACCTACAACACTAAAACAATAACACTAATCTACAACACTAGAATAATAACACTGTAATCTACAACACTAGAACAGTAACACTGTAATCTACAACTGGGGTCGGCAACCTTTTGCTAACTGTATGCCAACTTGAGGTTTCAAATTATTCAGAGTGCCACGCCCAAGTGCCGAAATGAGCGAGGAAACACCGCTAATCGATTTATAATCAACTTTATACAGGAAACGTGTAGAGTCTGCGAGCCAATTGAAATTGCTTGGCGTGCCAAGTGTGGCACGCGTGCCATAGGTTGCCGACCCCTGATCTACAACACTAGAACAGTAACACAGTAACCTACAACGCTAGAAAAGTAACACAGTGGCATACAACGCTATAACAATAACACTATAACCTATAACGCATTTCGTAAGATATTGCTAAGAATTGTTGACGGTGGAATAGTATAACAGAACGAGGGAACACCCTGTTGTAAATAAAAACAGAATGGTTTGTGGTTGAAATGACGTGCCTCAGCCTAAAAAAAACTGTAATCCATCACGAAACGAAAAAGATTAACAATAGAGCATGGTAATCTGTGGCTATCTCAGAAGAGATGTAAGACAGCGGAAAAGTAGAAAATTTTGCATGACCATGATTAGTGTTGAGCCAGGTGACCAGCGCGTTAGTACGAAAACATGTTCTCTCGTACGCCTCGTCTACTATACTAGCGATATGGCTGCAGATATTAAACGTTTAGTAGAAGTAGTAAAAATAGTGAATGTATTAAATACCAAGTTCTAAGTCGGAGGTGGCTTGACATTGGTGCAAATAAAACAGCAACACAACGAGTTTCCGTTCTATGGACTATGTCCTGCAGGAAATTTAGTTAAGCCATTGTCCTGCTACAATAGAGATCTGGAGAGGGTTTGAGAATGGATGGAGAAAAAAAGCCATAAAAAATTGATATAGCATCTATTAGTGTTCCTAAATTGTCTCTAAAAATAATCTACCTCTATTAAATAAAGGAAAGATACCAGGTACCAGGTTAACAGACATAAGATACGGTGGCTGTGTTCAAAGGAAACACAACTCAAAGAAGTCATAATAGAAACTGTGACACAAAGTATATAAACGACGTCACTACAGACACATTTTATTTTGTCGCGCTAATCATTTCATATAGAGATTCTCTAAAGATGGAATGGGTAATAAATGTAAACAGAAACAACACGTAATAATATAACAAACAGCAATGGCATCAGTAATGAAGAACAAAAACCTTAACCCACATCGGTAGAGATCTGTTGATTGTTTGAGAACCCAAAAAATTGCGAGCTATTTGCTCTTACTTCCTATGTGAAGTGAGTTGGTGTTTTTTTCTGCGCTTTCTTTCATACTCAAGAGACTTCAGCTTTCGTCTTAGTGCAATGCCTATTGAAGGAGCCTTCTACTCAGAGGGTGGTCTATAATTGTATAGATGACATGCTATACAGCTTCCATAAGAAAACCTCAACATAACGGCATGTCATCTACTAAGGATTTCTGTGGCATGGGTGGTTTGTCTAGTGGGTCATTGAATCAGCTGACAGTTATGACAAGACATGGATCAGCCCAGAGGTCTTGATCTAAAATCGAACATGCTATAGCTCGTATTCTCCTTTAATTTTCTTAATGATTCTATATATATTATTATATATTATATTATATTTTCTATATATTTTTTCTTTATTATATATATATAATTTCATATAGTATATATACTATATATTTTTCTTGATTATTGTCTATTGTCTATTGTCTTTCCCCAGGTGGCTTGTGATCCACTCTTGCCGTTAAGCGTAGGGTGATTGGAGCTCGAGCTTGCGTTCTATCGCCAGATGTGTGGCCTCGGCTGTGCTATGACCGTGTCTGTACAGGATGTCCCTGACGTTTTCTATCCATCTTTTCCGTGGTCTTCCTCTGGCTTTGTACCCTGATTCTTGATTATTATATATATATATTATATTTTATTGTATATATTATATTTACTGTATTTTTCTTCATTTTATATATATATATATATATATGTTATTTTATATATACTATATATTTTTCTTGATTACTATATATATTTTATTATATTTTTTATATATTATATATATATACTATTATTTTTCTTGATTATTATATATATTATATTCTATATTATATATACTATATATTTTTTCTTGATTATGAACCAGCATGGTGCTGGTGTCACATAAACCGGCTCATTACGGTAATTAGTGGCGACATTTTAACGAAACAAATTTCACATTACATAGCAAAACGAAATTTAAATAAAAACGCATACACCGGCGCATCCAACGATCTGCGCGCTGAGCGCTGTTACCCCAATATTTATCTGGGCATCGACCACTAATTTTAATGACACCTCGTCCTAATACAATTAAAATTGTATATCGTCTAAAGTATATTATTTTTTTAAATAACACGAGAACTTATGGTGAAGTGTAGTACTTACAACCGCGAACGTTAGTCCAATTTTCTTATAGAGATTTTGGCTATCAACTATAATGACGATCGTAGTTCAGGTAATTCTGTCATCTAATCTCCAAAGAATTCATTCATGACAATAGCACGTTTCATCAGCCTTGTCCAACTTTCAAATGATGTTTCACAGCAAATATATAACGCTTATAATTGAAATTGTGTGTGTAATGTTGAAATGGTTTAGACCCTATGGATTAAATGTTTCATTAAAATGCAGCCATCGGTTTCAGTTGTTGTTTAAATGCTATACAAAGCAAAAGTCTGTTTGTCGACACATCTCTCCCACATTTTTTAGATATTTTACACCTAATTTTAAGACGTCATTTACACATGATTGGTTTATCATACAATCGGCATGACTAAAACGTGAAATTGCACTATTTTATACTCTTGAACACAAATTCCGGTATCACGCTCAAATTCCCTGTCAGAAGTGTTTCAACATAAAGTGTGTAGTTAGTAGGAAAAATGAGTCCGCAAGTAAACTTTATGACATTTAAACATATCAGAAATAAGATGTTTAGGCATTTCTATAATGAACATACTCGAAGAATACTATATCGTTCTATTTGGAACCCAGTAAAGAAGACTACTCATGCATTTAATATAATAGTAGACACGCCTATGCTGAATTAACTCACAGAATATGTGCTTACAGTGGCAAAATTTCTATTCTCGATACGCAATAACTAGTATGCCGACAAAGACCAAAGGATTTGTTTGGTGTATAAAAACTAGACACGATGCACAAAGGTAAAGTTTTTATTATTGGGTCTAACTAAATATAACATCATCATCATCATGTGTCGCCTATGTCTAGCTTGCTTGCACATAGGGCAGTTGTCATTGCTTTCCATTCTTGTCGATCAACGGCCAGTTATTCCAGATCGTTCATTTTCATACCAGCTGTTGTGATTTATTTTTCCATAGCTTTTTATCAGTGTTGTTTTTCGTCTCCCCCCTTTTCTCTTGCCACTTGGTGACCATGTAAAGACTTGACGTGGAATTCTGTCTTCATTCATTCTGAGTGCGTGACCGATGTATGCCCAACGCCTTTTTCTAATAACATCTATGATGTAATCTTGTTTTGTCTCTTATCTTAGTGTCTCCTTTGACTTAGTGTTTCAATTTTGTGTTTGTGATTTTCCTGAGACATTTGTTTTCGAAGGCATTTAGTTTGTTTTCTAAAGATGTAGTTGATTTGCAGCTTTCACACCCATATGTTAAAACCGAAATAACACATGCATTGAACAGCCGTAGCTTTGTATTAATGCTGTATTAATTCAATTCCCGTTAGTCTCAAGTATTAATGCTGAGTTTCTTTTGACGTGTATATGGTTTTTTTTCTTAAATCTCTAAATATTAATGCTGAGTTTCTTTTGACGTGTATATGGTTTTTTTCTTAAATCTCTAAATATTAATGCTGAGTTTCTTTTGACGTGTATATGGTTTTTTTCTTAAATCTCTAAATGTGTGATAGTAAGTTGAAGGCATTTGATGATAGAGCAATCCTGGTCATAATTGCTGTACTCGTGTCCCCATTTGCTGTTATTCTGCTTCACAAATAAATGAAATGTTCTACTTTTTCTAGTATATTGTTAATTATTTTTATCATATAGTTTCTTCCTCTTCTTCAGCGTACATTCTCAAACTCCCGCTGGATTTCTCTTGCAACAGGACAATGATACTACAAGATTTCCAGTTGAATGTAGTTCAGAGAATGGAAATGCGTTGTGTTGCCGTTTCATTTGCGCCAATGTTCCAACACATTCGTCTTCGGCGGTACCATATGGTTTAAATTATTAAAGTGCATAATTTTTCTTTTGGATACGTTGATTTGCAGGCCTATTTGTTCTGAACAATATCGCAGCCTTGTTGTCTTTTCCTGCAAGTCTGTATGTGTTGAACTCAGTAGTGCAATGTCGTCTGCGAAATCCAGATCTTCTAACGTTCTGTTGTTAATCCATTTGATGCCTAGTTGTTTTTGTCCTGTGTACTTTCGCATTGCACAGTCAAGCGCGATGTTGAACAGTATTACTGGCATAACACATTTCTGCTTTACTCCAGTTTCTACTGGGAACCAGTCAGTAATCCCACTATCAGTCTTCACGCAGCATTTTGAATCTACATAGAACTATGATAACGTTTATATATTTCTCTGGAAAGCCATAACGTGTGAGAATCTCCTAAAGTGATGGTCTATGGAGACTATCAAAAGATTTTTGGAAATCTACAAAAATTATATTACGATTTGAATGCATCTCTGTGGATTCTTCAATAAATATAACATATGCAAAAAATTGAGATTAATACTTTAGATGGTTAACCAGATAAATACATTTTTTAGGGCAAAGCCAGTGAAACGTGCTATAATAAAGGCTGGACTCAGACTTGCACTCTGTACTTATAAAACAATTGCTATCCTGCAACAGGTTTGATATCTCAGGGATGATAACTCAGCAATATATGTTAATGTGTAATTTTACTTTGTTAATACTGTCCCCTGACTTTGTATTTCAGATTGTCTTGTCTTGTCTTGTTCTAGTCACAAATGCCACGAAGATTCGTGGGGAGCCTAAGTCTTCTTTCTAATGCCAAATGTGCTGCATTTGTTGTTGTAATACCATGCTATTGTAGTATGTCTCTGATGGTATTAATACATCTGCCTCTAGGTCTCCTCTCGCTCTGAAATATTCTTGTGTTATAGGTTACAGCTGGGAGGCGATCTGGTTCCATTCTCATATGGTGAGCGAACCACTTAATCTATTGTCTTTCTATATATTTGATGCTTGGTACAGTTCCTACAAAATTTCGAATGTCATCGTTTCTTATGCGGTCTGTTCTTTTGACCCCCAACGATCTTCCTTAGACATCTCATCTCACAGGTTGCAATCTTTCTCTCCTGTGTATTGGACAGTAATCATGATTGACATTGATAACACAAAGTTGGTATAAATATACTGTTTATCAATATGTATTTAGTAGACAAGTTGGTGAAAGGGTGTTTGAGCAGGTGTGTCAATTGGTATGAGACTGCGTTGGATTTTTGGCATCGTGTTTCAATTCCTCTGTCCAGTTTGTCGTCTTCAGCGAAAATGCTTCCCATGTATTTAAATTCTTGTACCTGTCTGAGGTACACCATCGTTTCTCAGCATAATATATGCAATATATATTATTAATAACGTACATCATTATATATATATATATATATATATATATATATATATATACATATGTATGGGCCCAGAGATGACATGCACACCAAAGTGCACAGGCCGGTGCTCCATAGCTGGTCGAGCATCAGGGTCAGCGAACCACAGCTGGCCAAGACCATCAGTACACTTCCACGCAGTGGGCCTGGAAACAGGAGTGCAGCAACCCTGCTGTAGCCTGGCCAAGTACTAGGGATCGAAGATACGAGAATCCCAACCAGACCCAAAAAAATGCTGACAGAAGACGGATGTGTCTCGTCGAAAGGCGCAGAAAGTGCAGCTTGCTGTAAAACACGCAGTGGGCCTGGAAACAGGAGTGCAGCAACCCTGCTGTAGCCTTCGCCAAGTACTAGGGATCGAAGATACGGGAATACCAACCAGGCCCAAAATATGCTGACTGAAGACGGATGTGTCTGGTCGAAAGGCGCAGAAAGCGCAGCTTGCTGTAAAACATGACACAACGGAGATGACCCTCATACGTCCTACTCGGGACGGTCAGCGGAATGCTTTCAGAGGGTCCGCCGCAAGGCGTAAGACGAAGAAGAAAGAAGATATATATATATATATATATATATATTCGCATTGTTTTCAAAGTATATGTACAAGCTCTGTGATATATTGCTAATTACCAAGGGAATGATAGAATATATTCTATCTATATCGACGAGACACATTATGATGATGAATTTTCGTTTACGTTTGTTCTCATACTCCGACAGATTAGCAAGGTCGGGAACAGATTAGCAAGGTGGGGAACAGATTAGCAATGTGGGGAACAGATTAGCAAGGTGGGGAACAGATTAGCAAGGTGGGGAACAGATTAGCAAGGTGGGGAACAGATTAGCAAGGTGAGGAACAGATTAGCAAGGTGGGGAACAGATTAAGTTGTATTATGTATATCATTTTTTTTATATTTTTTTGTGTGCTATATCTGCTACTATGGGTCTGAAACATCACGTTTCAGCATAGATTTTGTGTCTGTGTGAAATGAGATAGTTAAACCAATAACGAAAACCTCCATAATCGCCTCTGACGACATGTATGGTAGGTCCAATTCGTGTTATTTTATGCACAACAATGGAGCTAAAATTATATGCCTTTATATTATGCCAAACATGTATGCCTTTATATTATGCCAAAGGTTTATGCCTTTAAGTCTTATGAAAGCAACACACAAAACAATATACACCTACCAAAAACAATGGATTAATGTTTATATTGATGGGTCTGCTTTCAAAGCCATCATTCTATATGGTGTCCATATAGAATATCCAGACAAAACATCTGATGAACATATGATGTATGTGGGGAGATATGTTCTAACTATTTGGCCGAAATAACAACACTAGAAGTTGTCTTGTACTACCTGAAGACCATATTCGATGCCTTTTTATCAAGTCTCAAACATTGTGATTTTTACAGACTCTGTGTCTGCTCTTCAAGCATTAGAATGTGATGGACATTGTAAGCCCGAGCTAGTTGAAATAAATCACCATGCCAACCAGCTGCTTAGTTCTTATGAAGTCAGGATTCCTGGCCACTTAACCACACCTGGCAATGGCAAGGTAGACAGACTAGCAAAGAAGGTAACACAACAAGAACAGCCATACACACAAACAACCATGCACGCAGTTAAAATGATGTTGAAATATGTGAACAAAGAGAATTTGATGAACATATGGGCCATTGGAAACACTGGGAGGTAAATATATAAATATGACCAGCCCAAATCCTAAAGAGAACATCAATTTCATGGAAAGAAAAGACCAGAGTATTAACTTCGGACTGCACACACACGTACAGCTTAAAAAACCACCTGAACATAATACAACCACAACACACCGCAGGGTGCCAGCTGTGCACACAACACACCGCAGGGTGCCAGCTGTGCACACATCCCTATGACACTATTTACCGCCATTTTTTTTAATGTACAGCACTGGATGACGTCAGGAAATAAAACTTTAATACCCAAAAGGTGAGAGGATGTCCGCCAAATATAAATAACCAAAATATCAGAGAATGCCCGACAAACGAAGAGGCACGATAGCATTGAAAGTGTGTTCTTCGAGAGAGTGATAGAAAGCAGTAGAGGCTAAGGTCGACCAAGAGGCCGCTGAACAAGAGATATTCAGGAATGCATGCAAATGTCGCTAGTGGAGGCGGGAAAAGTTTCCATAGACTACGGGGATTTCAGGAGATTTACAAGGAAGACTATGTTCTGGCAATAATATGACACATAAAAACAACTGTTAGAGGCCTGCCCACATGTACACGTGACTGCGTTGCTAATCTTAAATATCAAGTGCATTGTATTGCTAATTCAGCCGTGTTCTGTTCTCATGGAAGAATTTCAATTAGTTATGGTGTGTTCATAAGTTGATAATATTGCGGTTTTGATCAATTATAAACTTGTTTTAATTTTGTATAGTCTTTTTTATGTTGTTGGTGTTAAAAATTGTGCTTTGCTGATTGATTTTTGTTTACATGAGAAACATATTTCATTCAACAAAAGTCGTGGATTGCATTCATTCACATTTTACTGAGAATCACAGATGTACTTTAAAATTGCATTCATAAAACAATGCCACGTTTTAAAACTCGTTAAATCCCATATAAATTTTGAAACAATAACAACAATTCACAAACGTTTTAATTCGTTAAAAAAATCCATTGATGTTTTTAAGTTTATAAACATACCACACAAATAGAAACTGGCATGGCTGTATGGTATTTTCCCGTATGTTATAAACATACCACACAAATAGAAACTGGCATGGCTGTATGTTATTTTCCCGTATGTTATATAGAATGATGTAGACCAATGCTTTATTAGTAATTCTGAATGTGAATCATTTAACATTACTTCCAGACAATGCGTTTTAACATCTGATGAGCAGGTAGTTCCCAGTGTGTTCTCGGAGAAATCTGCTCAGTCAGAATTTCCAGATGCCTTTCTTAGCCACACATGGCATCACATTCCGCGTGAGGTAGCCGAGAAGATTTATGGTTCTTTGCATTGTCCGCATAGTTGACCAGGAACATTGTACAACATGATAAACTAATCACAATAAATAAGAGTACGTAAGAAATGGTAGTGACCACAAATGAGTACAAGTATAGCACCCCGTTGCAGTACGTATCAAGGGTTTTATCTTTTGCCTGGTAAATTCCGTGGGTCCGGTACACGTACACAGATCCTGAAAATATAGACATATACAAATTAAATTCTAAACTATACTATGGGTAAACTATTTCAGAAAGTAAGCTTCTTCGTATGTGTTCAATCTTTAAACATCCTGTGTAATAATGGTTATGTAGATAGAGCTGTTTGTTTTATGCCATCTTGGGTTCCACGCAACTTGTGTTGCAGAGAAGCTCATGTGGGCTAGAATATGACCTTTGACACATATTACAGACCTACCCGCTCATGACCTAGAAGGAAATTTAAGTAGGAAGCCAGAGGACAATTTTTAAAAATTCTTGAGACTAACGGGAATTGAACCAGTCTTGTTCAATTCCCGTTAGTCTCAAGAATGACCTAGAAGGCTGGATTATGATTATTTCTGTGCGTTGGTTATTTCATTTGTCGTCTGTGGCTATTTTCGCTGGTGACTCCACGTATATAAATGTGTGTTCGTCCATCACAAGTGATGATGACCATTTTCTACATCCACTTTTGAAAATTCATGCACAATTATGACCATGTATAATAGTTTGTAGATGGCTAATGAGCCCTATTCAAGCTGTAAATGTCCATCGACAGTTCGAGCATGGAATGACCACTGTAGACGGATTTTGGTCTATTCATGACTTTCTAGCGTCTCTCCGCTGTTGAGCTGCTGCATTTCTCCTCTTTTCACAAGATGATGCACGCGTTTTGTAAATAAGTAAACGTTTATAAATCGGGACCAACGGATACAAAAACAATAATTTAAAAAATGTAACGAATGAAGTATTGTTTATTTTCTGCAATTAGGTATATTATAATGCAGATGGTCGTGGCTAGATTTCACGCCATCTGCATATCAGAAATTATTTATTTTCCAACTGATCTTGATTTCTGACATTCTTTCTATATGTTTAAAAATGTTTCCTTTGTAGATGTTAAATATGCTACGTGATAGAATACATCAATAGTGACAACAGAAATGACACGTCTACGAAGAATACTCGGAGTGTCATTAAGAGATAGAATTAGAAACGATAACATCAGACGGATAACCAAAACAATACCAGTATTGGAACACATCAAAAGACAACAGATCAAGTGGTTTTCACACGCTTCCAGACTACCGACATATAGCATGCCACAAATGACCATGAAAATGATTTGGTTGTTATATTTTTTCTGAAGATCCCGTAGTCGTAACCTTCCATAAAAATTACCATGTTGTTCCGACAAGCCGATGTTGTGCTTGGTTTAAACAGTTTAGTGAGGAAGGCGATCACCGACAAACCCAAGACGAAATTCGTCAATAATACAACTGTGACATCGTCTGTATACAGTCAAAATGACGGACAGCAAGCTGTTGTTGTCAACAATATTCTGAATATACCACTTGCTGGGGAGCGGCACGCTGTATGGATGGAGATTTCGGTTGTTTTGTGTTGTTTTTTTTCTTCGGCAGGAAAAGTGAAAAGTGTGTGTGATCATGTCAGTCTAATGAGGGTCGGTATAACTTACGATTAATACAATTCATTACAAGAGTAAACAAGAAATTCCCCGCCTAGCACACATACCAACAATTTTTCCGCTGTCGAACAGAATTTCCCGTAAAAGTGAGCGATAATTCAATGTCCAGTATATTCAGAAATATCTGTTAGACATAAAAACAACACTAGAGCTTCAGTCCTCACAGCTCGTGGACGGGCACATCATGAGTGCGCGGAATAACAAAGAAACCTGTCGCAAGGGCCAGAGTTGTACCCTGATGTCGAGATCTGTTTCAGCAGCATTAGACTCGGAACACCAGCAAGTCAGAACGCACGGTCATCGCTGTGTTAACAACAGAGGAAGAAGAAAGAAGAAATGCACAAGGAAAACAGAATTCCGAAAAATAACACATAACTTTAACTGCATTAGCGTTCAGCAGCTAATGTCACCTGTATGACTTGGACGTCATGTTACTACAGGAGACACTAGCTGAATATTTAACATTCGTAGACTTCGTATTTTACGTCAATCCTGTAAGCCAGACACACCATAGTGAAACCATTCTAGCTAGGCAAAGATTACCACACACTCAATTGAACTTAACAGCGTGGAATAGAGAGAATAGAGAACTGTAGGGAGTACAGACAACATTCCAGGGCAGAATGTGCAATATCATCAAATCTATATGGGAAATTGCTCTCACATTAATTCTGCAGGGCAGACTCAGGGCAGACATTGACATCAGATGAGATAAAAAGCAGAGACTTCTTTGACTGATATCTTCAACAAAATAAACAGGGTGACATGAATCAACGCAAAGCAATGCTGCGTACGCTGACATCCGTCACGGATATTAACGTTTTGAACTCCTTAAGAGATAGAGCACGCGAGAGTGAGACTAGTGCGGATGATGATTCCTTTTCAATGGCTAGGATTAAAGATCAGGATTTTAAATTCGGTGTTGCTAGAAGTGAACATTTGGAGGGAGCAGAAGAATGATGGTCAACCAGCATAGGACCGGTACTGTCGGCAGAAGTGTAATGGCGGATACACTCAAGGAGCGATCGGAGCAACTATGGACGTGTCCAGTTTGCAGTGATGATGATCCAACGAATAAATAACTTAACTAACTAACACAACAATAAAACACATATAACAATCTCCTAAAACAAAAACCAAGCAAGACCGTAGATAATTGTAGGGCGCTTCAAACTCCCACGCCGTATGAATATAGAGCATGACGACATCTAATGCTAGGAACTTAACCAAGAGGGGGATAACCTCCCTCCCACATCTCCCACTTTTTAAACGAATTTCTGCAAAATGAATAAATTTATAGCATATCCTATGCAGGATGATTCCATCAATACAGCATTGTTTGGCTGTAGTGATTTTCTAAGCAATATAAATATTTTCAGTAGTTTGGCATTGCTTTCTGAACGATCTGGGTACACAATTACCCATGGCAGGGTTCGAACCCGGTGCCTTGCCTGTCAGAGACTCGCTCTGTATCTTACCGCCATAGAGCTGGTCAAAATGGTAATGGTCATCAAAAATGTAATGTAAACGTGGTCATTGAATTGAAAATGTGTGAATGACCTTTTATTTAGACATGCCCCTTACTAAAACTATACCTTCAGTCCTGTAACCGAGTTCGTGAGATTAACTTACTAACCACTCTGTCACAGACTCCAAGTTCACACAATACACAACACAAAATACGTATAACAATCACCTAATAGGTACCGAGTTTGAATTGTGAGATTCACGGACTAACCACTCTGCCACAGTCTCCAAAAGATCACAAAACACATCACAAAATACGTATAATAATCACCTAAAACGAACCATACGAATTCGCCAATAGTGTAGAAGAAGGCGATCAAAGTCAACATGATTTCATGTTCTATGATACACTTTTCTCCTAAGCAGCACCGTGTGAGCATACCAGCCAAGTCTCTTAGGCATGCAGCAATGCCTCCAACCAGCAGGTAGATCGGTATAAGAGGTTCCGCTGGGCATTGATTGTAATAGATACCGAAAACTACAATCTGAAATCAGAAATCAATCAGTTTTAGTTATTGAGAATCAATAGAAATCAGAAATCGATCACTTTTAGTCATTCAGAATCAATAGAAATCAGAAATCGTTCAGTTTTAGTCATTCAGAATCAATAGAACCACAGTCCTTCTGAAGTTAGTAAAGGGGGTATGAAGTTCTTGATTCATAATTAGGAACAAGCGCCACAGCATTGGGAACATTATATTATCCGCTTGCCGTTCCATCAGCCATCTAAGAGTGTATAAGCTCAGCGCCTCTGTCAGTTTCTGACTATCCGTTGTTCTGATCTTTCCCGAGAGGGTGTACTTTCTATCGTCGCCACTAAGTCCCTCTCATTTCAACCATTCTCTGAATATGTACATTGTCTTGTTCGACCTCGTCTTCTCGTAGGGTATCTATGACTGCTCTACTCAATTCAATCATGTCTGTTCTTCTTATCTAGGTGCCATTCACCAAGGCTTTATCAGCCAACACATCGGTTCTTTCGTTTCCCCTGCCTCCAGCGTGACCTGGACAGTAAATCCATGTACTGGGATGAAAAGTGATGAAGTTATATATACCAAGCCAATAAACTCACCGACACCATTGTACCATGCATTATTACTGAAAGCAGATTAAGCCACGGTCTAAATAAATTGCACCTTTGAGAGGCCATGTGCCAACGGAATAATGTAAAATTGTTCTAATGTGTGTTTAATATATTGTGTATTATCTGTCGGTTGGGGGGGGGGGGGCAAGAATAGAATAATTTGCGGCGGCTTGATTCTTGAATGATATTTACTAGGACAGACATCATATCTCAGTTTTCTTGGTCTTTCACGTAGTATTCTTACCAGACTTATTAGAATACTCTTTGATGAGCTGTAAGTATGTAAGAGGTGAACTGAAGAGAGAGAAGACGCTTCACGAACTACTTTAAGGCATCTCTCAAGCAGTGGAGATGCTTGAGAAGGCATCTATCAAGCAATCCATACTCGTGGGAAATTACAAACCTTGACCGCCCAGGCCTTATTTATACATGCCACAAGATAGCACATGACGAGTGAAGAACTACATTTCCAACGATAATATCACATGGTAACACATTCTCATGTGTGTTTACACCAACACACCAAGTTACACAAGCTTATTTGTACAGACAAACTAAAGTTACACAAGTTTATTTGTACAGACAAACTAAAGTTACACAAGCTTATTTGTACAGACAAACTAAAGTTACACAAGCTTATTTGTACAGACAAACTAAAGTTACACAAGTTTATTTGTACAGACAAACTAAAGTTACACAAGTTTATTTGTACAGACAAACTAAAGTTACACAAGTTTATTTGTACAGACAAACTAAAGTTACACAAGTTTATTTGTACAGACAAACTAAAGTTACACAAGTTTATTTGTACAGACAAACTAAAGTTACACAAGTTTATTTGTACAGACAAACTAAAGTTACACAAGCTTATTTGTACAGACAAACTAAAGTTACACAAGTTTATTTGTACAGACAAACTAAAGTTACACAAGCTTATTTGTACAGACAAACTAAAGTTACACAAGTTTATTTGTACAAACTAAAGTTACACAAGCTTATTTGTACAGACAAACTAAAGTTACACAAGCTTATTTGTACAGACAAACTAAAGTTACACAAGATTATTTGTACCGACAAACTAAAGTTACACAAGTTTATTTGTACAGACAAACTAAAGTTACACAAGCTTATTTGTACAGACACACTAAAGTTACACAAGCTTATTTGTACAGACAAACTAAAGTTACACAAGCTTATTTGTACAGACGAACTAAAGTTACACAAGATTATTTGTACAGACAAACTAAAGTTACACAAGTTTATTTGTACAGACAAACTAAAGTTACACAAGCTTATTTGTACAGACACACTAAAGTTACACAAGCTTATTTGTACAGACAAACTAAAGTTACAGAAGCGTATGCATGCAAAAGACGTGAAGTTATACAAGTGTATGTGCACAGTGAACTTTAGTTATGCAGTCAAATCCTGTTCTAATAACTTGGTCCGGACCAACGAAATATATATGCAATAACAGAAATTCGCTTTATACAATATAATCAATAAAGAATACAAATAATTAGGGATTTTGAATGTATTGTTAAAAAGGGGAATTTGTTATAAAATAATACGTTATAGAGGGATTTCACTGTATAATGTTATGTGCACAGATAAGCTAAAGTTATAAAATCTTATATTCACAGACAAACTAAACTTAGGCCTATACACGAGAGTTAACACATGCACACCACGCAACTGTTCAAATTTAGCAACGTAAAACTTATCAATATCATACATGAGTTGGAATATTAATATCATTAATCGAGTTGGAATATTAATATCATTAATCGAGTTGGAATATTAATATCATTAATCGAGTTGGAATATTAATATCATTAATCGAGTTGGAATATTAATATCATTAATCGAGTTGGAATATTAATATCATTAATCGAGTTGGAATATTAATATCATTAATCGAGTTGGAATATTAATATCATTAATCGAGTTGGAATATTAATATCATTAATCGAGTTGGAATATTAATATCATTAATCGAGTTGGAATATTAATATCATTAATCGAGTTGGAATATACATACATATTGCATGCAAAGATATTTCACACTGAAACCATCAATGATATTTCACACTGATTTATCTAAACGTGATTTATCTAGTTATGAAAGTTTGTTCAGTGACGAAGAAAAAACTTAAAACAGGGCAAATGATTTATGTTGTTAATAAGTAAATACTGAAATACTCCTTCGTATGGGGTGCTAGTTTAGACAAGCCGATAAACAAGAAGTTTGAGGAACGGAAATTATCTCTGTTGCGTTGTAAAAGCGAATTGCTCCATACCCCACACGGACAGAAAAGAAAGACAAATAGTACCTTTGCTTATATGGAAAAGTCCTATCGTTCGTTGTCTAGCTGTGTAATACTAGTGCGTCACTTTAAAAAAAATTAGATTTTTTAAAATATTGTCTATTAAAAAGTCATGTTGTGTTGCAACCCTGGAAGGTGCTTGGTAACTATTTTTTCACACTGATATTTCACACTGAAACCATCGATAATATTTAACGATGAAACCATCAATGATGTTTCACGCTGAAACCATCAATGATATTTCACGCTGAAACCATTGATAATATTTCATGCTGAAACCATCAATAATATTTCACGCTGAAACAATCCATAATATTTCACGCTGAAACCATCAATAATATTTCACGCTGAAACCATCGATAATATTTCACGCTGAAACCATCAATAATATTTCACGCTGAAACCATCAATAATATTTCATGCTGAAACCATCAAATATATTTAACATTGAAAACATCAAAGATATTTCACATTGAAAACATTAATGATATTGATTTTACCTTGGAAATTGGAATAAGTCTTAAAATGGCGAATAAGATTTTGAAGATAGTAGAGCTAGCTATGATGACCAATGCCTTTCGCAAGAAACTGATGTTGTGCTTGGAACTTCTTCGTGCTAATTGAATCTGAGATATTTTGGGATGTTCCGAAAGGCGACGTTTCTGTCGCGCCATAAAACCGCTGTCTTCATTGTCCAATTCTTGCTCAGATCTGGAATCGTGTTTTGTGTCGGAATCTTGAAATTTGACTGCGGTTGGTTGACCGGGAGAAACATTTAGAATATCTGAAGATCTAACTGACATAACTGGTATCGGTGTCACAAACTAATATTTTCTAGTGTTTTCTTTCTCCTAGAAACGGTAATTATAACCACTAGAAAAATTATACCACTTATAATTCTTCTCTGGTGGTTAGAAGCATTGTATTAGGTTACAATGTGACCTTCTTACGTGATAAATGTTCGTATCATTATTCAAGTGAGTAATGCAAAAATTTAAATAATAATTTCTTAAAATTTGTTTTTAAATACCAAAAAATTTCTTTGTTAATATTCGTGTTATTTTCGTTTCTGAAGAAAATAAAATTAATAATAATCAAAGTGTAACTTCCATGTTCCAACACTCAGAATTTCTTCATAAGTCAAATACTCAGATTCCAAAATAAAACATGAAGAATCGTCGACAAAGTCCTACATATCAGTGTTGGTGTAATACACACTGTATACTTTTCTTCGCAACAAACGTTTATATCTGAGATAACCAACACTTCTAAAGAAAGATATTGTATATAGATACTGCGGTTAGATTCAAATATTTAAAGATATTCCAGCATAATCATCCACATGTTTTTCATTCTCCATTTTCTCATATTTTATAGATGGATTTCATTTTCCACTGTGTAAAGTTTTCATTGTCTAGAGACATCTCAATACTATGAGATATGCAAAGACGTCCGTTCACGTAGAGTGTGGTTATGTTCTGAAGTGCACATTTGGTACCGCATATTTTCTTGATGCGTGTCGAGCAATGACTAGGTGTGCAATATATTTCTTGTAACAGATTTCTCGAACGATATCAGGAGCCTGAAAGAGAAGCAAAAATAGTAATTTTTACATACCATTCATGTCGCAAGTAGGAAGTAAGGGGCTTTGACACTGAAGATGGATGTCAGATTCCGTTGCTCTGGGTCAAAGTAACCAAGAAAGCATGCGAAAGTCTGATGTTTCATACCGAAAGGGTCAGAAACCAAGATACATGGGAAGAACTTGCACAAAATAGGTCTACATGGCGTCTACAATAATAACAAAAAGAGCGCATTATCTTGTGAAAAGAGGGAACATGCAGCAGCTCAACAGTGGAGAGTAGCTAAGTCACGGATAGACAAGATCCGACTACAGTGGTCATTCCATGCTCGAATTGTACAAGGGCATTTGCAGCACGAATAGGGCTCATTAGCCACCTACGAATTCATAATCAAGGACATAACTGTAATTGAATTTCCAAAAGTGGATGTAACAAATGGTCATCATCACTTGTGACATATAAATATATATATATATGCTTGGTATTGGTTGTTGTTCGTCCAAGCATATATATATATATATATATAAAATTTTCTTTCTCTATCTTTATCTTTTTCTAACTTTCTCTCTCTCTCTCTCTCTATCTCTCTCTCTCTCTCTCTCTATATATATATATATATATATATATATATATATATATATATATATATATATATATATATATATATATATATATATATATATATATTTCATTCATTCATTCATTTTAAATTTAATTCATTCTGAAGTTAGCGCTAATGGCAGAGGTCAGAGCTCTCCAATTCTGTCTGTTCAAAACTATTCTGTGCAGTTCTTGAATAGTATGTATATTGATTGTTTTACTTTCTCTAAGTATTGTTCTTCTGAGTGTTTCTTTTGGTCTACCCCTGGCTCTTTTGCCTGTAGGTTTTCATTCAAGAGATTGGTGGTGTATTCTGTTGATGTCTGCGCATAGGACATGGTCGATGTAGAAACAAAGGCGTTTTCTGATAATATATGTTATGAAGTTTTGATTTGTCTCTTCTCTAATTTTATCATTCGATTTGAATTCACTCCAATGAGTGTTAGTTATCCTACGAAGACATTTGTTCTCGAAACTCAGTAATTTCTTTCCTGAAGATAAAGAATTTTTCCAGCTCTCACATCATAGCACCGGAATAACGCAACAATTGAACAAGCGTATATATATATATATTTCAGCTGTCATATTTTTTTTCAGAACGTAGTTTTCATTATTGATCTTCACAACTCTGGGCGAGTTGACCTCCCACAAGATCATGTACAATCTAATGTGTCTCTTATTCCTCGTCATCTAACCTTCCCTCTGCTACCAGGAACCATAACCTTCCCTCTGCTACCAGGAACCATAACCTTCCCTCTGCTACCAGGAACCATAACCTTCCCTCTGCTACCAGCAACCATAACCTTCCCTCTGCTACCAGGAACCATAACCTTCCCTCTGCTACCAGGAACCATAACCTTCCCTCTGCTACCAGGAACCATAACCTTCCCTCTGCTACCAGGAACCATAAACTTCCCTCTGCTACCAGGAACCATAACCTTCCCTCTGCTACCAGGAACCATAACCTTCCCTCTGCTACCAGGAACCATAAACTTCCCTCTGCTACCAGGAACCATAACCTTCCCTCTGCTACCAGGAACCATAAACTTCCCTCTGCTACCAGGAACCATAACCTTCCCTCTGCTACCAGGAACCATAACCTTCCCTCTGCTACCAGGAACCATAACCTTCCCTCTGCTATCAGCAACCATACCTTCCCTCTGCTATCAGGAACCATAACCTTCCCTCTGCTATCAGGAACCATACCTTCCCTCTGCTATCAGAACCATAACCTTCCCTCTGCTACCAGGAAACATAAACTTCCCTCTGCTACCAGGAACCATAAACTTCCCTCTGCTACCAGGAACCATAAACTTCCCTCTGCTACCAGGAACCATAAACTTCCCTCTGCTACCAGGAACCATAACCTTCCCTCTGCTACCAGGAACCATAACCTTCCCTCTGCTACCAGGAACCATAACCTTCCCTCTGCTACCAGGAACCATAAACTTCCTTCTGCTACCAGGAACCATGACCTTCCCTCTGCTACCAGGAACCATAAACTTCCCTCTGCTACCAGGAACCATAAACTTCCCTCTGCTACCAGGAACCATAATCTTCCCTCTGCTACCAGGAACCATAACCTTCCCTCTGCTACCAGGAACCATAACCTTCCCTCTGCTACCAGGAACCATAACCTTCCCTCTGCTACCAGGAACCATAATCTTCCCTCTGCTACCAGGAACAAATAACCTTCCCTCTGCTACCAGGAACCATAATCTTCCTCTGCTACCAGGAACCATAACCTTCCCTCTGCTACCAGGAACCATAACCTTCCCTCTGCTACCAGGAACCATAACCTTCCCTCTGCTACCAGCAACCATAACCTTCCCTCTGCTACCAGGAACCATAACCTTCCCTCTGCTACCAGGAACCATAACCTTCCCTCTGCTACCAGCACCCATAACCTTCCCTCTGCTACCAGCAACCATAAACTTCCCTCTGCTACCAGGAACCATAACCTTCCCTCTGCTACCAGCAACCATAACCTTCCATTATGAATTTATTTTTCTATTCTCTTATGCCTCTTTCTATTACTTCTGTAAAACACAAGATCTATCTGCTTTACAATGAAAGCACAAACTATCAGACTATTGGATTCGGACATGGAAAAACACAGATAACAGTATACAAACTATCAGACTATTGGATACGGACATGGAAAAACACAGATAACAGTATACAAGGTAATTTTAACTTTTCAACATAAGTTCTTTTTTCTAGAAAATTAAAGACAAAAAGTAAAAGTAAAGAATCAGATACTATTATAAATGCATTTAACGTCAGACATTTAACATCAGGAACATACAAAGTAACAGGAACGTACGTATACACCAGTATTGTCGTCGTGACGTGCTTTAAAAAAAACATATGGGAAAAGAAAACGACATAAGCAATTAATAATGAAAACTACATGAACGACAACACAACAAAGGTCCTATCATCCAAATCTAAATAAATGAATGATCAGTATTAGGACCAAATGGTCATTTATTATCATTTATTGTATGGTACCAAACTACATTATATAGCGGTTTTAAAGGTGTACGCTAGTGGTTCACGATTTTAATTAAACAGTGACCTGAATATCACTGACAGTGTGTTGCCACTGTGTTGCAAACCGTGTGTTGCCGGTTTTATATAACCTCCCATAACCTCCTTAGTCGCCGATGGTCAGTGCCATTGAAATGTATAGCAACAGAAGATCTGTGATAATGTCATAAAGGTGTTGACAGAAACTGTCACTTTGTTTTCTACCAGTTTTACCTGTATATTTGATGTCATAGTTTTCACAAATGCTAACGTAAATAACGTTGCGGAATTTACATGTAAAGACATCGCCGATATTGAAAGTCACCTTATAAAATGACACGGAGCCGATTTTCACTACATATTTATATGTGTTGCGACGTCCAAACAGCAACGAACTGTGCGAAACTCTTCCAAAACATAACCTCTGAGATGACGGTAGGCCAAGATGTCGTTAAGATTTTATATCACACTTATAGGTAATCAGACAAAAGTCTTAAAAACGGCGCGAGTTTGAGTGTCTCACCGCAGAAGGGCATAATGTTTAAACAAGAATCTACGGAGAGTAGAATTATGGGAATGAAAGATTACCACAAGTTAACTCTTTAAGAAGTGGAAGTGCCATGAGTATTAGTCAAGATCGCATGACAAGAGAATTTACAAACACGAAGCTAAATCGATGAAAGGCCACTATCATGTTATGAAAGTTTACGAAAAAAATCTATCATCATTTGATTTATCATATAATTTATCGTCTAATACATTTGTGATAGTGCTTTTATGTCTACTGTTTTTACTATTTGTCTTATATTTTGTTATAAAAGACCTTACGGTCGAAACGTTGAAACTGCCTTCTATACTATTATCTGTATATATTTTCATACTCCTTCCAAATACCCTGATAGTCTGTACGTTGATTGTAAAGGTGATTGTAAAAACATCATGTTTCTCTAGGCCACTATCATTATGCAGTTTTACCGTAGACACATTTATTATCAATTGTCTCATTTATGTAAACTCACAAGCTTATGTAGTGCCACACAAATGTCAATTTCCTTATTATAAAGTTATGTAGTGCCACGCAAATGTCAATTTCCTTATTATAAAGTTATGTAGTGCCACACAAATGTAAATTTCCTTATTATAAAGTTATGTAGTGCCACACAAATGTCAATTTCCTTATTATAAAGTTATGTAAAAGTTGATCCTCTTCAACGCTTAATGTTCTTATTACTTCTTGATTAGTCTTTTGGTATTTTTTGGTATCCATTTGTCTATGGTATTCTCAAAATAATTCTGTAGCATGTCATTTCAAAGACAACTATTCTATTTGCCGCTGTTTTATTTGATAAATTGTTCATATTTACAACCATAAACTACTATTGGAAATACATTTGTTCTAATTAAACCTAAATAAACTTTACAGCTGGTACTTTGCCATGTTTTTTTTTTCATTTGTGCAAGTTTTGAAGTCGCTATTGCAAACCTTCTCTTGATTTCTGCAGCACAATCCCCTGAACTGTTTATTTTTGCACCCAATTTAATGAAATATTCAAGTTTGCGGTTATCAATTATGATTTTATATCAGGTTCTGACGTTATCTGTTGTCTACATTTTTGTTTTCTTCAAATTTTAGAACACTTTCTGTGCTTCATTGTGTTTTGTTTTTGTTGATAGAATCAGTTATTTCAGGCCTCCCTTGTTAGTTTTAAATAAAAGAATTGTGTCTTCTGTATATCTACTTTATGTGAGCTGCTATCGATACGATATGCCTACGATATGATTACGAGGGTGAACTCTGCATGTGTATAGGTCATCTCTTACGCTTCTTATGATGTTTTCTGTGTAGGGGTCAAAAAGAAATAGGGGAGAGAGTATGCATGTTAACAGCAAAAGATAACAGAAAACTAGTTACGACGGAAATAGATTGTTTACATATAATTCTCGATGCAATAATAGGGGACGGAATCAGAAATGAAAACGCCAGGAGACTAAGATAATATCAATTTAGGATTACACGAGAAGTCACGACACCAGAATATCTTCATATAGTTTTCCCCGAAAAGTAATGAAATGCAGATACAATGGATGCAGACCACAGGTCAACCATGCAGAAGATTGTTTACAGAAATAAAACAAGCAACAGAAACAAACTTCTATGTTTATTATCCATCGTCATTCGGAGGATGGTAGTTTGTTTGTTGGTTGATTTGTTAGTTGGTAGACAGTCGACTGTCTATTTCTTTTTGTAGAAGTCTTTTTTGCAGCAATTAATATTTATAAAACCAATATACATTTCAATTGTGTAGTTTGCACTGTGTAATGAAATAGTTTAAACAACATTCATGCATATTTGTGATAGGGGTCATCTATCTATCTATCTATTCGCTAGACCATTTGTTGCCTTTCAGCGGTCAGGGGTAGAAGAGTTTCCCGGAGATAGCCCTCGTGTGTGCTGAGTATATTGTGGAGTCTGTCGCCTCTTTTATTTCGGTGGTCCATCTCTTCATTTTACAACAAGCCATTGTATTCTCAGTAACGGTCTGCTTATCCTGTCTCAGTGTTGTATCAGGAAATGTACATGGCTACACCGCGATCTCTAACACGATGAGAGTGTAATGGTAAATAAAGGATGCAGAAATTATGAAAACATTATGTTTTTCTTTTGTCTTCACACTCTTACTTTCAAAGTTAATATTTATATATATATATATATATATATATATATATATATATATATATATATATATATATATATATATATATATATATATAATATATATATAATACGTTTATGTAGATATATGATATGTCAGAACGGTTGACTATCATGCGTGTTGTGTGATGGTTCAAAACGATCATGAGAAAACATTTCAGGATCAGAACAATTCTTTTACAAATCTATATCTTCGCTAAACCATTTGTTGCCTTTCAGAGTCAGGGGTAAAAGAGTTCTCTGGAGGTGGACCTTGTGTATGCTGAGTATATTGTGAAATTTGTCACCTCTTTTATTTCGGTGGTCCACCGTTTTCGAGGTCGACCTCTAGGTCTGCCTTCACTGTATCTGTGCAGCATAGCTTGCTGTGGTATGATGTCTGGTGGTAGTCTGCTGAAGTGTGCAAACCATTTGATCTGTTGTCTCTTAATATACTCCAAGATTGAGGTGCTACCGGTTCTTTGTCTAATGTCCTCATTTGTCACTCCCTCTTAGCGATATTTCTAGGATTTTACGAAGAATCCTAGAAATATCGCTAAGTAGCATGCCATTTCAGCTGTCACAAGTTTACGTTTGTCTTGTGCTGTGGTTGTCCATGTTTGGCTTTGGTAGCACAATTACCACTGTTAGAGTGAAACAGAAGATGTGGGTTACCAAGTAGGGTACTCAACGTAATTAGGAACAAAAAGACTGGCTTGCATTGCTACTGTGTCCTGCTGTAAATCAGTGCTGATATTTTAAGAGACATATTTTGCCCTTGGGCAAATGAAATTATTGAATGTCATGATTCAGTTTACACATTCAAAATAAAGAATCTGGGTTTGAAATGCGACGTTGTCATAAATGAGTGGCAGTGTTAAGTTATAAGCATGTTTATCAATCAACAGGGAATTCAAAAAGTCTCGCATTGCTCTCGAGTGGACCCACTGTTATCATATAACCAAGATCCCAAAAGTACCTCCTCGTGGTGCACCCTGACAACAGAAATACCGTTTTTCTTGCTATATTGAATATGTGCTAACACTTTTAGGCTTGTGGAGTCTGTAAAAGGAACGAGAATTTCCTTCAAAGACACAGGCAATATCTCCGAGACCTCAACGTCAACACACCCAACAGCACTGGAGGCACACATTGAGGTAAGACATGTGCATTTCGTCGTGGTCAGCACAAAATGCAGAGATATCTTGAGTCTAGAAGCACGTGGGCATTCCCATAAGTGCTCCGCCCTCTGTTCCAGCAGCCATTCGACTTGATGATGTTTCGACTCCAATGCCGCCGAAACAGACGTCGACATCAGGGCACAACTGTGGCCCTCTCAACAGGTTTCTTTGTTGTTCCACCCACCCACGCGGTGCTGTAATTAGTTCAAGCACAACTAGGAACAACTAGTTCAAGCCTGTCGGAACAACATGGTAACTGTTATCTGTTATCAAAGGTTACGACTACGGGATTGTATAGATGACATGCCATGAAGCTTCTATAAGAAGATAACCTCAATATAAAGGCATGTCATCTACTAAGGTTTTCTGTTGCATGGTTGGTTTGTCTAGTTTGGCTCAGACTCTGGACGCTGTGGACAACAAAGACGGGAATAAAGTCACTGTCTTTGAGGACATCCCAAACCTTTTCTAATACTACTGTCGCCGTTGCCCGCCCAACACGTCTGATACGGAGAGAATTGCGTACAGTACCCAAGGGCATATGGGAGAGACAACTCTTACACGAGATTTGTTCGAGGAAAACTTCAGACCTAACCATACGATAAATTTAAATGTCGATTTTTGAAATCAGTGCGCAGGACAATCTTGGAGATGGACTACCCTGGGAACGAAATTTTAGTTGGACAGTTAAATCTATGTTCTCAATTACCACTGTTATAATCATAAACACTGATTATGGGGGGGGGGGATGAGCTGCGAAAACTATTTGCTTAAAACCACCTCACGCTGCGATTTGCTAAATCCACACGCATATCAGTGTACTTAAGAACATTGTTCAAACACGATCAGTTCAGTTGACAACCTTTTAGATTGACCATTGTTATTGTTTGTTGGTTGCTGAATTCAGTGAACCATGGGCTCATGCCTTTTGACTAAATATCATTGTGTGATATACTCAGGGCCGTAGATATGATGACAATTACCTTTAAGGGAGGAGTTTTAAATTAAAAAATTTCACTTGCCGTTTTCGTGTGTAAATTTCTCTATTGAAATGGCCATTGATAGACATGTTTTGTGGAAAAATCTCTACGGGAGGAGTTTTTCCAACTCATTTAGCTTTTCCTAGTATTAATTGTCATGTTAAAATGTGCTAAAGGGGTGGGGAGGGGTTTCAACACCCCTACATTGCCTCATATCTATGAGTCTAGATATATGACGGTGTTTGTGAGCTGGTTTTTCGATATAGCGATAATGTGTACTTACTGCGCAAAACTGAAATTTAACATGTAAATCCAACATCAGCGTAATACAGTTGTGCTAATCAATGAAAGCACACATAATTAAAAAAAATCTTTCGTTACTACATGTTTTCCTGTGAATGAGTGCAGAGAGGCTTTCTATTGGCTGTGGAAATAATGGCCGCGTTGTCATAACAGACGCCGCCACATGTACAGAAAGGATTTTGATTAAACCTCTGCTCGAAAAAAAATCGTGTCGCGACGGGACCACCCACATAATAACACATACAAATCGACGTTTCGACCAAAAGTCCTTTGTCAAGACGAAAATTAAACATACACAACATCAAATGACAAGTAAGAACTATAGACGTCCCCATGGCAAAGTTATATGCGATGTGGAGATTGAACGGAAAGAGTTGCAACAGGATCAGAGGTAAGACGACACAGGACAAGAAATATATAAAAATGCATTTAAAACATATAGCTACATACATATGTCACGAAACAAACAGATGTTATGGAACACCTAGATACCATCAATGAGACCGATGATCATTGATCCCGAAGGGTTTAAGAGTGTCAAATTTCAATTGGTATCGTTTCCTAAGCGCAGGACGGGTCCGGTCGTTGTTTGTTGTGATAATTTTTCCAGTCATCGTCTTTTGATGTTTTGTGTGTATCTTGATGAAGACCTTTTGGTTGAAACGTTGAATATGATTTGTATATTGTAATTTGTATGTTTTCATTTCTTGTGTGCACATTATTATCCACTACTTTTAGATATAGTCTGTCGAGTCTGATTTAAGCGATTATATAAACCTGTGTAATACGTAAGTACAATTGTTGTTACGTTTCACGCAGTTACATTGTATTGATTTAAGTAATTTTCCTGGATTGTTTTTTCACGTTTATCTCACACAGCTTCATTTATCTTGATATATCCAACTTTTCAACAATATATCCAACAAATATATCCAGCTGTTCAGAGGAAAACATCGAAAATTTCTATGAAGAACTAGAAATTGCAATGAAACTGTAAAAATCATTAAGTAACTATAGTCTTATTCTTCTTCTGCGTTCGTTCTCAAACTCCTGTAGATTAGCAGGATGTAGTCCGGAGAACGGAATGCGTTGTGTCATAGTTTACAGCAGTGATGTGATATCTGCGCCTTTCGGCCTGACGCATCCGACTTCAGCATGGCTTTGGGTCACTGACCCTATATGGGATGGGACAGCCAACTCCATCCCATAACCTCCTTAGTCGCCTTTTACGACATGCGTGGAAGGTAAACAGTGTTGCTATTCTTTGCTCCTCTTTCAGGCCCAGGTAACACAGGTAACACACGAGCGAGTAACTATAGTGATGGGGACTTTAACACAAAAGTAGGGGATACAGATATAAAGGATGCAACTGGAAGATTTGGTTTAGGGATGACGAAAGAGGTGACTTATTAATAGAGTGGGCACATACCACATAACTTAATAGTAGGGAATAAATAGTTTAAGCAACATCCAAGAAGGCTGTGTACATGGATTAGCCCAGGATTACACGGTTCCAAATTGATTACATTATAGTCTATAAAAGACAGAAACAGCATTAGATCTATGAAAACAAGACCACGTGCTGACTGCAACAGTGATCATATACTACTGGTGAGCAAATTTTGTATAAGATTAAAGAAGATCAAGAGATCATAAAGACATATGAAATTAGAGTTAACATTATTAAAATCAGATTGCTGGCATTAGAAAAAGATACAATATAATTGTACAGAATAGAAATAATGCCATTGCAAAGATTCAGCGTATTGAAGATCAATGAGACGCTAAAACTTTCGATAAACCAAACATCTAAGGAGATAATACCAAAAGTAAAACATACATCAATACCAAAAATTGATTACAGAAGAAATATAACAATTAATGATCACTAGAAGAAAAAATAAACACAAGATGGAGTTATATCAGCAAATACATAAGGATGAACGGCAATAGAATTACATTACACCCAAGATACTTAACTACATAAGCAAATTGATGTGATAACAGGGAAGAGAACGCAAACAGTTACAGGATGTCTCAAATCTAAGACATGGCAGGTATGAATGGGCAAAGATCACATAGTACAGAGATGGTCGGAATATATCAAAGAACTATAATGACAACAGAACCGAGATAAAAAAGATAACGGTAAAGGTCCATGAATACTCGCAGCAGAAGTAAGGGAAGCGCTAAGGCACATTAAATATGGCACAGCTCCAGGACAAGACAATATCACATTAGAGGAAGTATTAGCTTTGGAGTTGAAATAATGACAAAATTGATGAATGGCATAAATATTAGCGGGAAAATACCCGATGACTTAATGAGATCCATATTTATAGCCTTACCAAAGAAACCAGGGACCAACGAATGTGTGGAACACCGTACAATCAGCCTCATGAGCCAAATAATAAATATACCTCTCAGAATTATCATGAAGATAGTGAGAAACAAAATAAAAACAGAAATAAATCCAGAACAATGTGGCTTTGTAGACGATAAAGGTACCATCAATTATATATATATATATATATATATATATGTTTGTTTGTTTGTTTGTTTTTCGTTCGCTCCATTGTAACCATCACGGATATCCGTGCGATTTCCGCCGGGAGCGTGATTACGTTGTGCCACCGTTATGCGCCTTGTAGGCCTAGCACATCCGATTTCGGCATGCCTTGACAATTCGGGTGGGCTACCCTTAGCCTGTGACAGCCTCTATATCTGTCTCCAGGCACGCGTAGTGGAGACTCTTCGCCCAGACGATTTTCTTGCTCTTAGTCTGACTCAAACGAGGTGTTCCACTGTCTATGAACTTGCCTCGTGTAATTAGACGTGCTGTGCCTGTGCCCATTGGGTACTGAACCGTTTCTCATCCGTGAGCCTGGTTCCTTAAGGGGAAGAACTCAACAGAGGAGTTGGACCCTGGCTCTTTCGCCCTCTTAGCCGAGGTGTCATTCACCGACATCGTGTACCCCTTGTCCAAGTTCGAGTCTCACACCACGCGTTTGAGAGCAAGGCGTTCTCGAGCTGAGCGTCCTTGTCCCAATAGCGCCTGAGCCCATCAGGTACTGAACCCTTTCTCTCTTCAAGTGTATTTCCGGTGTAGGAAAACTTGACAGTAGAGTTGGGCCAGGGCTAAATCGTTGTCCCTTTTGTGCCTGAGCGAATCGAGTACGGAACCCTTTCTCTCTGCAAGTGTACTTCCGGTATAGGAAACATTGACAGTAGAGTTGGGCCAGGACTACCATCGTTGTCCCTTTCTTGCCTAAGCCCATCGGGTACAGAACCCTTTCTCTTCGCGAACATATTTTCGGTTTAGGAAGGCTCGACATTAGAGTTGGGTTAGGTCTTCTTGCTTTACCAAACGCCAGTGGATGGGTCTGGGTCTCTGCCTGTAAGGAACTCAGGTAACTAGAAGCCCGTCTCGAGCTGACGGAGCTTGTAGCTCCCCCTTTCCTAGGGACTTTTCACTTTCTATTTGCAGTTCGCGCTGCCCTCTAGCGCTGTTCTGCCCTTTCATTGTTTCATTGTACTCGGTATGAAATCTATGTCTCTCGCCATTTATCTACCTTTACGTGCATTTTACATTGGCCGCCCCTCCAATGTTCGGACTGGACTGACTAGCTTCACTGTATGTCGACAGTGTCGCTATATGTGGTGATGCTGGTGGTGTCGGAGATATGTCTGTCCGTGTGCAGGCAAATCTCTTTCCATCTGCTACCTCCACATTTTCGGACACGATCCCCAAATGATTTGGCCAGAATCAGCTCGAGCTGATGTATTTCTGTTTCCAGGGTGCACCGCGTGGAGGTACATTTGGGATCTTGGTTATCTGCTAACCCTGGGTCCGCCTAGAGCAATGCGTTCCCTTTGCACCCCATATATATATATATAAACAGAGGTAAAAACAGACCTGTACCTCTGTTTTATGGACTGACTAAAGCATTTGATAAAGTTAAACATAGTGAAGTTATACACATGCTTGAGAATGTGAACATTGATAGTAAGGATTTAAGAATAATCAAGAACATTTACTGGCAACAAACAGCAGCAATAAGAGTAGGGAATCAATTTGGCTCTTTTCAACAAATGAAACAAGGAGTTAGACAGGGATGTGTACTTTCAGGAGACCTGTTATCTTTATACAGTGAAAACATAATACGTGCAATAGTTGATATCCCAGGAATATCAATATTATAAAATACTTAATTTGAGATATGTGGATAACACTGTTCTGATTGTTAAAAGTGAGGAAGACCTTCAAGAATTACTTAATGTAGTAGTCACAGAAAATAAAGAGGAAGTCTTCTTCCTAAATATCTAGAAAACGAAGCAATGATTATTTCAAAAAAATAAATTACCACAACTTGCAATATTAAAGTGAATGAGATAGTATTAAAACATGCCCACCAATTCAAATATTCGGGTACAACGATTACAGCAGATAGAAAACTTTTCAGCAGAATAGGGTAGGCAAAAAACAATATTCAGAACAGTGAAAAATATATTGTGTAACATGACCTAGTCATTAGAGGTGAGGGGGAGAATTATGCAGTGCTATATAACTTCAATACTAATATATGGATGCGAGTCTTGGATAATGAACAAAACAGGAAATTGGGAAATTAGAGGCAATAGAGATATGGTTCTACAGAAGAATGCTGAGAATACCATGGACTGCCAGGAAAACTAATGTGGAGTTGTTGAAAGAGTCAAATGCGAAACGGACCTTAATCAATCATATAAGAAAAAGAAACCTAATTTTTGGTCACTTTACGAGATAAGGAGGTTTTGAGAACATAGTCACAACAAGCATAAACGACGGGCGCATGACAAGGTTGTCGGCTAACGACGATAACAGTACAATTGACTTGGGCTTAGTGACTGCTGATATCGCACCCAGGTGTAGATGGGATGTGCTCGGGCATTACGGCAGCGACCATTTGCCATGTGTCTTGTTGGTCGACAAAAGAACTAATAAACAACAGAGAGCTAAAGCTAAGTCCTTTCAGTATGATCCATCATGGGTCGTCCATCTTAAGCAGAATTAGGAAAGGAAACCGCAGGATACACGCCACCAGGGCACATGTGTGGAATCAACCCCCCCCCCCCTCCCATGGTGGAATGATGAGATTCAATGTGCATGGAAGAGCAAACGTAGCGCATTGCTGAGTGGCAAAAAACAAGGAAAAAAGTGACCACACGCCTTGATCTTGTTTTGCAATTAAAAAAGACCAAAGACGACATGGTTCAACAGTTTAAAGATATCGCTAAATCTGCAACGGAAAAAAAACATGGGATATTTTTGTCAGGAGATTGCAAACGAGAAGTCACTAAAACGTCTCTGGCGCCTGCATAAATCAATGAACGACCCAAGGAAGCATATAACAATCCCCAATTTCCAAAGCACAGACTTAGAATAGCAGAAGACAGATAAGAATAAGGGTGCAGCACTCCTGGCTAATTATAATCTTTTATATTATACGGTACAAATTATTATAAGGCACAAATTGGTCAGAGAAACGTAGGGAATTACAATGAAATCATGAAAACAGTCACAGACATGTGCAATAAGCAAATTATAGAAAGCGATAATGCAATTACTCTTGAAGATATTACTGTCACACTAAAAAGATATAGAAACTCAGCGCCAGGACCTGACGGCATTAGGTACGACGATCTCAGAAGCAGGGCAGACGAAGACCTTATGGAGCTGGCATTGTTGTTCAACAAGAGCCTAGCGAATGGCACAGTATAAGAAGACTGGTTGCATAGTTGCTTAATCCCACTACCAAAGCCAGGCAAATGTCATGCAAAGATACAGGGTTTCAGGCTCATAACCATGCAGAATACGATCGGCAAGTTCTTAGAAAAGATTGTTGCGTGGAAAATGTCCCGACATATAGAGAGGAATAGCAGACTACCCTCAACGTTGGAAGGCTATAGTCCAGGTAAGCAAACTTGGCACAATGTCGCCGTATTCGCGCATGAAGTATTCGAAAGTTTTGACGCACGAATGGAGACTTGCGCGGTTGCAATAAACCTTGAAGATGCTTATAACAGAGTGCCCTTGGATTTCTTAATGTCCATAAGGCTGCAACTCCATGTAAACTCTTTTATTGTCAGACGGATAGTCTCGGCTCTCTTTTTCGGAGGCAAGTTGTTCTTTAGTGTGGGAGTTGGTCTTTGGCATCCAACAGTCATAAGCCCGGGACTACCACAAGGGTCACCTTTGTCCCCAATATTATTTAATGTGTATACAGTTCACATTACGAGCTATCAGATTGCAGGACCGGGGAGAACTACGTCCTCTGCTGATGATATCTTGGTATATAGACAAGGCAGAGACAGAGAAACGAGCGCCAGGAATTTGCAGAGGGAGCGTGATCGTATAGGGAAGTGGTACAGTAATTCTGGAGAGGAGATGTCATCGAGAGAACCAGCACAATGAAGTACTTGGGGGTTATGTTGGATCGAAGTCTGAGTTTCAAAGTTGACCACATCTTTGTAAAGGCTTATAAAGGTCTTGAGGCGATAAAAATTATGGCTGCTGCTCAATGTGTACAGAAGCTGCTATTTCTGCTGTGTCAGTGATTGGTGGTGGTAGTGGTAGAGTACGTACTGGCGTTTCTGTCATACCGTAAGACTCAGACAGAAAGGTTGGATAGAATCCAGAATGAGGCAATGATAATCATTTTGGGATGTACGAGAGACGTCGGCACGGGCAATACGATACTTATTTAATTGCTCAACTGCAGAACAAAGAATACAAATCTGAATATAGCGAGACTACCTACAAATCACCGCTGATAAAGAGCAGCTTCTACACCATGAAATTCTCAAATTAAAAGGTAGTCGACTTAAGAAAGGAAGGTCGTGGATGGGTCGCGCAGAGGATATTATGCAGAGTATGTGCAGATTGGAGGGTGTTCTATCTGGTGCGAAATGGAGTCGGGTACCATTAGATTGTACGACAGTCTTCACAGTAATAGTAACTCTCAATAGAGAATACAGGGATTGGTGCCCATATCCGACAGTGTTGGAGTCCGAGGTACTAATACCAGAGATAGAGAGCTGTGGACAGACATAATCGCCTACACCAGCCGGTATGACACCTGATGATGATAACTGTTTAGAAGTTCTTGAAATATTCAACATCTTAGAGATTACGCATATTCTCACCATGTAGTCACAAGAATATGTGTACACGTCACCGTAATTGCCTAGCAACTATATGTTTCATTGGAAATTGACTGTTGAAGAGACTGGCGGTTGAATGTCAGTTTCACGGCACACGCACACTTACACACTCAAAATATGAAACAAAACAAATACAAAGTTTAAAAGACTGGTTACTGAACATTTTTACTAAGCACTGTTCAAAAAGGTAAGTTTACCATTTGTGTTGAACTATTTCTGACCAAAGTTAACAACTGTTAAAGCATGTACATCTAACATTATATTGGGCTTCTAAGGTAATGTCGATGGCAGACGAGCAAGAGGTAGATTACCAATTGGAAGGAAATGTCACGAGATGGACAGGATAGATTCTAGCAGATTGCACCACCAAGACAAGATGTAGAGGGTTTTGGAGGTCCATTGTAGCTAACCTTCGTTACGGATACGGCCCTGATGATGATTATTGGTCTTTTTCCTTACTGTAAGACCTCATTTTTATTCAATAACTAGATGATGATGATGATAATGATGATAATGATGATGATGATGATGATGATGAAGATGATTGTGATGATGATGAAGATGATGATGATGATGATGATGGTGATGGTGATGGTGGTTATGGTGCTGATGATGATGATGGCGATGGTGATGATGATGATGATGATGATGATGATGATGATGATGATGATGATGATGATGAACATTATGATGATGATGAATGATGATGAACATGATGATGTTGATGATGATGATGATGATGAACATCATGATGATGATGATAATGATGATGAACATCATGATGATGATGATGATGATGAAGATGATGAACATCATGATGATGATGATAATGATGATGAACATCATGATGATGAGATGATGAACATGATGATGTTGATGATGATGATGATTATGATGATGATGATGATGGATGGATGGATGATGGATGGATGGATGGATGGATGGATGGATGGATGGATGATTTTTGATGATGATGATGATAATGATTTTCGATGATGAATTAGTTTCTTGAGCTGTGAGAAGGTACCTCATAACATTTCATTGTCTTTCTGACAAAATGCACAGGTCATCCTTGTTGTGATGTATGTGTATAGTGTATTGTGGGGTGTGGAATCAGGTTGTGTCGGATGTTAGTAAGTTTTAAACACCGGCGCGGAAGTTCAGCTTAGGTGAAAATTAGTATAGGTCTCCGTTGGGCTATAAATAGCTTTAACGTCACGCTTTTAATTTCCTTGAACAACCAATCATATCGATTCATACCTTAGACGAGAATTCTTAGAGAATTAATTATTAATTCTAAACACTAATTCTAATCCTTTTCCCTCCACCCGAAAATTCTATAAATTAAATATAATTCTTGTAACCCCCTTTCTTGTAATTCTTGTAATTGAAATTATAATTCTTGATCACCTTTCCAAAATCGATAATCTTTTCGTGGTAGTTGCGGGGTCTATAGTTTGGTTTATATGCAAGGCATTATTCTGCTCAGATGTTTCTTGACATGGGTATGGCCTATTCTCAGTTGAAATATATACTCTTGTTTGCTACTAAGCTGTTTTTATGGGTTCATTTGGGATGTGTGCTTTAAACGAAAATGTAGATTTAAACACCAAAATAGCACTATTTAAAACTATTATTATGCCAACGCTATGCTACCAATGTCAAACATGGACAACGACAGCACAAGACAAACGTAAACTTGTGACAACTGAAATGGCATGGTTACCTAGAAAACTATGAATATTTCTAAGAGAAAGAATGAGGATTTACATTAGACTAAGATCCGACACCACCGGAATATCTTTGAATATATTAAGAGACAACAGATCAAATGGTTTGCATGCATCAGCAGACTACCAACAGACAGCATACCACAGCAAGCTATGTTATACAGAAAGAGTGAAGACAGACCTAGAGGCCAGCTACGAAAACGATGTACCACCGAAATAAGAGGTGAGAAATTCCACAACATACTCTGTGCACACGGAGGCCATCTCCAGAAAACTCTTCTACCCCTGACTCTGAAAGGCAAAAAAAGGGTTTAGCGAATAGATAGATAGAACGGAATATGTATCTCCTAGTGTATTCTTCTTCTGCGCTCATTCTCAAATTCCCTCTGGGTCTCTCTTATCATAGGCCAATGATCTTACAAGATTTCCATAAAATGTAGTTCAGAGAATGTAAATTAGTTGTGCTGCCGTTTTATTTGCGCTAATGGACCGACAAATCCGTCATCGGTGGATCTTACTGTTTGAAAATTAAGTGATCGGAAGACTGCAGTAAAATTGTACACCATATGGTAAGTAAATTTTGGGGTGGGCCAAATAAAAATGTTAAAAGCAGTTTTACGTTGGACAAAACAAATGATCGATTGCATGTGTGTTGTGAAAGTGATATTATATAGATGTTGTGATTTACACGGTTGTGTCTTTCATCCACCACCAACGGTCTGTGTGGGGGCTGTGCTGCCAGATCACACAGAGGAACACTACACGAATAGAGTGGAACTTTTACCGTAACAACAAGCAGTCTGACAATGAAAGTGTTTGCCGTAACGCGGGCGCAAAACTATAGTCTGTCCACAAATTGGTAATCACCGTTGGAGGAGAATATCTACGAAATTATCTATTAGATCGCAGAGATCTTATAAATGCAACTTTTCATTCACACCAACGCTATACAAAATTTCTTTATACTTCCGAAAGTGTTTGTAGTTTAACACATCTCCTCTATTACTTATATACATATGCACCCACTCTGCATTGCAGAGGATGTAAGATATGTTACAGTATTCGTCCAAGTCTACCGACAACAAATTACTGTCTAAATTATCGAAACACATTTTCATTGGTGACGTTTCGCTTATATTTTTGGGCTTTACATTTGCAGTGACGAAAAGTGTATACATATATATATATATATATATATATATATATATATATATATATATATATATATATATATATATATATTGCCTAATTGATGACATGCTATAAGTTACGATCGTCACCAATCACGCCGTTTTCCATATCTTTAGGCAGGGCTATGTTGTCGTGTGACATGTCTTGTTCTAAAAACAGAGCTTTTGTTTTTGTTAAAAAAGAACTAGAAACTTGTATTTCTTGTTTCACACTGAATATGACCCATGTTTCAGAATTGGAACACGATTTCCATGTGCCAAAATTGAGAATGTGCGATTTGGGATGTGAAGATAGGAGTTTCCCCCTTGAAGAACACAAAAATACTCTCCTCTTGCTGTTGGGCTATAAGGGTTCATTCCCATTAAATGACCGAACCATTTCAGCCTCTGTTCTTCAATATATTTCACTACAGATGTTATTTCAACAGTTCTTGTAAAAGTTGTATTAATTAACTGGGATTTTGTGATATTTGAAGTGTTCATTGAAGGATGAAATATCCTGTTCATTGAATGATGAATATAACAGGTCCAGAAAACCACTATGGGATTTGATTTTTCACAGAAATATACTCTAGATATTGTGGAAGCACTTAAAAAGTGTTCTTAAATCGGGAAATTTGCTATTAAAGGATGCGTTATAGAGCATTTTCACCGTATTATCATGGCAAATTATCAAGCTATACTATAGTGCCATATTATCATGCTAGTTTATAGTGCCATAGTATCATGTTTGCAATAACAAGCTGCGTAACGATGTTATATATGTTTTTCAGGTAATTCCACATCCAAAAAAAATAGTGACAGAAAGTCACTGAATAAAACAGACATACCTCAACATCAGGCGACTACGCTCGTATAACATTTCTCAAATCCAGAGTGCTTCACTTGTGAATGCCTTATTTCTTTAAAAAGACACGAGAGCAATTACACCCACAGAAATTTCCAAGCTTGTTCGCGTATATCAATAACAGATAATATAATACGATTTATATAATAATATATAGAAGGAACAACTAAGTTACGGCAAGATGATCAAAGAACCTTATAAAATTGTAGTGCTTGGAGGCTTACGTTCTGGAAAAACTACTCTCCTCCAGACGTTAGTAGCTTCTAAATCCGCCGACGAGCATGGTCCATACACATTTTATCTAAAAGATATAGAAGTTGACAACGTAAAACATAAGATTGAATTTGTGGACACTCAAGGATGTGAGGAACACGCTCCAAGAATGGCAAACGATGTTACAAATGCTGATGGCATCATTATGGTCTTCGGCTTAAATTGTCGACAATCATTCCTTGGTGGAAAACGGCTCCTGAGACAAGTGTGGGAATATAAAGATAAACAACAGTTTCCTTTAGTTGTTGTAGGTAACAAGGCTGATATACCAGAAGAGAGAGAAGTTTGTAGAGATGATGGGGTTAACTTGGCTCGAGCTTGGAAGGCACCATATAAGGAGATATCAGCACTAGACACAGCACAGGTCATAGACGTGTTCGTAGAGCTGGTCAGAAACATAATCACACCTCCACAAGCACCTGTTCCACCAACACCTCAAGTTAAACCAAAAACTAAATTCTTCAAAAGAATTTTTAAAAAGTGAATGAATTTATTCCCTGCAGTGATGTTGTGCCGATACACAAGAGAAAGGTAAGCCAGAAATTTCGGCTTTGGTGGCTTGCTCATTAGTTTTATTCTTTCTCCCCAATGAATTATAAGCAATAGAGCTTGTGCATCCTTGTGTTCAAATTTGAGAAAGGGATTTAAAAGGGCGTAACTTCATACCAAGAGAAATCCATCTCTCATTGGCGCGCAACGCTATGAGAAGGTCCCGAACCAGAGGGTCAAAATACAAACTTTTTCGGATACAGTGATGTGGGCCTTTTAAGAGATGAATACTTCAATATATATGTATGTATGTATGTATGTATGTATGTATGTATGTATGTGTGTGTGTGTGTGTTGTGTATGTGTGCGTGTGTGCGCGTGTGCGTGTGTGCGTGTGCGCGCGTGCGTGCGTGCGTGTGTGTGTGTATATGTATGTATATATATATATATATATATATATATATATATATATATATATATATATATATATATATATATATATATATATATATATATATATATATATATATATATATATATATATATATATATATATATATATATATATGTCGCGTACAAGAATTTTGTATGTCGATGTGAAAATGTCGATTTAAATCGAACCCGTAAACCCATTCCTTATGACAGTTGGCTATTACACAAAGTGAGTTCTTTGTACTTTAGATCTTAGCAGGTGTAGGCTGAGTAGTCACTATAGGGATAACACGAAAAAAATGGACCAATTTCAAAATGTACAGGGACAATATTTTGAAAGAAATAGACCAATTTCAAAATGTGCAGTGGCGATATCTTGAAAGAAATAGACCAATTTCAAAATGTGCAGTGACGATATCTTGAAAGAAATAGACCAATTTCAAAATGTGCAGTGACGATATCTTGAAAGAAATAGACCAATTTCAAAATGTGCAGTGACGATATCTTGAAAGAAATAGACCAATTTCAAAATGTGCAGTGACGATATCTTGAAAGAAATAGACCAATTTCAAAATGTGCAGTGACGATATCTTGAAAGAAATAGACCAATTTCAAAATGTGCAGTGACGATATCTTGAAAGAAATAGACCAATTTCAAAATGTGCAGTGACGATATCTTGAAAGAAATAGACCAATTTCAAAATGTGCAGTGACGATATCTTGAAAGAAGTCAACGAACAAATTTGGCTACAGAGATGATCAAAAGATATAATTTAGAAGAACACAGTGTAATGGTAAAACCAGAAGAGAAGATGCTGGATACCTTGACATATGGGAGCACATACGTATCAGACGCGACTGACATAAGGCTATTGGCAGAATAATCTACACGTCGTCGTCTTTAGAAGCATGTGTACCATCCATCTATTCGACTTTCAGACAAAGACCAGTTTAAGATCGATTGACCATGTGAATAGAGTGTCAAACAATTTCGCAAACTCTTATCTGGTGGACGGCTACGTAAGGGACATACTACAGCTGATATATATATATATATAAGCCTATCCGCCAAAATTCTTAGTATAAACTGACCGATGATCGTGCAGTGTCGGGTACTGCGTTGCGCCGATGAATGATAAGTTTCAAGTAAAAGGACATGTGTATAGAAAATGTAATCGTTACCATTTAGATTATTTTGATGCATTTCGTTGGTCACCCTAAGCTTTTTTGAGCCTGCAACTGTAAGTACATAAATAGTGACCAACAAACCATAACAATAATCAAAAACGTAATGAAGTCCTAATGAATTTTTTGCGCAAGTCTTCTCCTGCCGACGATCTGGACGAAAGGCACATATATCCTTAAACACGGTGTGAATGTGTCTTATGTCTCCCCCCCCCCCTTCCTCCCTGCGAATCGTAATCGATATAATCAGCCACGAGAAATACTGAAATTTGAGAACTTCGTAATCCACTTGTAACTTTGTAGAAAATACTTCGTAGTCCACTTGTAATTGTGTAGAAAATACTTTGCAGTCCACTTGTAATTGTGTAGAAAATACTTTGCACTCCACTTGTAATTGTGTAGTAAATACTTCTAACTCCACTTGTAATTGTGTAGTAAATACTTCTAACTCCACTTGTAATTGTGTAGTAAATACTTCTAACTCCACTTGTAATTTAGCAGAAAATATTTCGTAGTCCACTTATAACTTTGAGTAAATTACTTTGTACTCCACTTGTAATGTTACACTGGTCTGCTTCCTGGTCTTCTTCTATACAGATGAAAAAAATGCAACATGATCATGTTCTTATAACAATGGTTCTCAACCATTTTTTATGCGAATCACCTTTCTGCGACACATTCTCTTCAGCTCATCTCCTGCTGTGTAAATTATATAATATGAAGTTTTTCTTTACAATTCACCACATACGTTTTTCAATTTTTATCTATATAATTCGTGTTATTTATCGTTTGAGAGTAAACTTCATATGCAGCCCTTCCCTCTGTAAGGATATTTTGCTCCATTTATGAAGAAAATTAAATAAATTTCCTCCGTAGTTCCAATGAAAATCTCCATACTCCCCCCCCCCTCCCTTACGGGACTATATAACACACGTTGAGAACCATTGATTTATACTTAAGACTGCTCTATAATTCATGTGGTGATTTTTCAATATTTTTACGCAGCTTATTATTTTCATAATAAATGAAATTAGTCTATTCTTGCCTTTATGCCTCTACTGCATGACATATAACAGTGTTACTATTATTTGTTCCCCTTTCGGGCTCCAGCAACACCTGGCACAAGTAGAAAGGGGATAATGCGCATGTAAAGAGAATAATAAAATGGAACGATCAGGGATGACCAGGAAGCTGTGTCCTCTCTCGAAATATCCGAAAATATATGACATAATAAATATACGAGTATGATTATGAATGTGAGTTTGAACTTTTTGAATGTAAGTTTGAACTTCTTGAGTGTGAGTTCGAACTTCTTGAATGTGAGTTTGAACACACTTGAATGTGAGTTTGAACACACTTGAATGTGTGTTTCAATGCACTTGAATTTCTGGAGGAACGTAGATTAGAATACCTTGCAAATATCCCTCCTGATATTATGCTGGTTTCTAGTGAAACATCAAGAATCTCGTTTAGACAGACACCTTCAGTCCTTGTGACCTTAAAATACTATTTCCTTCATGTTAACGAAGCCGGATTGGGGAGTAAATAATCGTTAGTGTTTACCTTCCATACATGTCACAAGAGGTGACTGAAAGTTTTGAGTGAAATTGGTTATCCTATATAGGATCAAAGTAGCCCAGAAGCCATGCTAAAGTCGGATGTATCAGGTTGACAGGCGCAGAAATAAGATACGCTGTAAACCATGAAACAAAGCATTCCACTCTCCGGACTACATCCTGCTAATCCCGTAGTCGTAACCTTCGATAACAGTTACCATGTTGTTCCGACAGGCTGACGTTGTGCTTGAAATAGTTACGGGCACGGCGTGGGTGTGCGGAACAACAAAGAAACATGTCGCAAAGGCCAGAGTTGTGCCCTGATATCGACGTCTGTTTCGGCGGCATTAGACTCGAAACACCATCTATTCGAATGGCTGCTGAAACAGAGGGTGGAGCACTTATGGGAATGCCCCACGTGCTGTGATGCCAGTTTCTAATCCAGAATCAAGAACAATCTGTAGGAGTTTGAAAATGAACGCTGAAGAAAACGGTTATTCTTGCCTTGTGTGTTGTTTTGTAAAATTTACTGTATATTTCATGTTTACCAATTTCAATTTACTAATTATGTAATCATTTATGTTTCAGCTAAACTCCACTATACATGAGTTACATCAAGTTGTTTATGCACAAGAAGATTATCAATAAAAGATAGTACTGCTAGTAGAACAGAATGAAAATAATACTCACGTGGAAGACAGGTTATGAAGTTGTACTGGATAACGCCTGACCACACTATCACTGTGGATGCGCATGTGAAATAATATATACAACACAACGCAGGATATAATCATACAAATGACAATACACAGGACATAATCGACGTTTCGAACCAAAAGACCTTTTTGTGGTGTAGTCATTTCTGCGTTTTGTTGTATATATTATTTCACGTAAGTATCCGACAGTGATAGTGTGTCAGTCGTCATTCAGTAGAACTTCAGAACCTGTGTTCCACGTATTACCCACAAGAAACACAATTGATATGCATACAAGTGGACATCGACTTGCGAAGGAACAATGCAACATCTTATGAGAAAAATATTTGAAGGACTAAGTGAATATATGTTAATATTATACTTATTAAATATATAAGACGATTCAAAAAGCAGGTGTACAAGTGGATACTGCAGAAAAAGCAGGTGTACAAATGGTTACTGCAGAAAAAAGCAGGTGTACAAATGGTTACTGCAGAAAAAAGCAGGTGTACAGATGATTACTGCAGAAAAAAGCAGGTGTACAAATGATTACTGCAGAAAAAAGCAGGTGTACAAATGGATACTGCAGAAAAAGACAACTATGTGAAATATGTGCATATCAACACAGCAGCAACAAATAATAAAACAATGGCAACACTGCGATTGTCTTTCTTTCTTTCTTGTATGAAATATTGAACTTTGATCAACTCGAAATGATTTTAAATAGAATCGCCCTCTCATGCATTCTTGTACTCGATTACTAACCACTACTTGATTAAGTATGTTGATTATCCTCTTCGGATATGTGCTCAGATCTCCGCTTCAGTAAATCTCTCAGGGTATAACGGCTGATGGTTCCGGTTCTATGTTGGTTCACTGTTCTTTTTGTTCTCTACGCGCAACGCCCATCCTCACTCCCAATTCGCGCATTCTTGATATTGACTCATGCTCATTCGTGCCAAAATCCTCTGATCATGAACACTGGATTAAACATTACGGATGCTCTATTATCATTCAAATCCTCTCATGATGCAACTATCCATTCTATATCTTGCGGATTATGGATTGAGAATCCTACAAAAAGCGGCACTTTAGATCCACCATAACTTCCTCCGTCTGCGTTTTGTTCGTACTACAGGTTGTCATACAATATGCACCCCCATCTTTCAGAAATTATTGTACCTCTTAAAATGGCAATGTCCATCTAATCTTGACCATATCCGAACAGAATAATTTCAGCTGATCTCGAAATTAAGTAACTATACATGTAAAGCTGTAGAGAAGGATGCGAATATAGACACAGATATTTCTGCCAAGAGTAAATACAGGGTGTTCATTTAGTGACATGGGACTCATTTGAATTTGAAGTAAAACGCTTCATTTTTACGTCCTGCCTCGAACTCCATTTAACTGTACTTCAGAATATCACTGCTATATGCAGATGTTTCAGTATTTGATCTAACTAAACCGCTGCCTGTATTTCCACCTTTTGTTAATAGAGCTGTAATGTGATAAACTACCCAAAATAAGACACACAATAGCAGTATATGTTGCAGGCAGGGAATACAAAATTTTGAATAGTAATATTTTCACAATAACGTAGTTATTAATTTGACAGTCTATGATATTCGCATGAGTTATGAGTTATGACTTCATGTTATCATCATCTCACAACGGACAGGCTCATAGGTTTCCGATCTGTCGCTATAAATCCATCAGTCTAGTAGAAGTCTTGCGAACTCACGGGTATCATCCTTCTAAATCAAATACTTTAATTTTCCTGTAGTTTTTATTGGCTGTCGATACAAAGTTATCAATAAAAATCAAGGGAAAATCAAATTGCGTTACTTTAAAGGATTAATTTGGGAATTATAGTTCTATATTATTATCATTCTAGAGTCCTTTGGACTGCATAATTGACGAATGACACGATATAACAATACTTAGCAAAGAAAGTAGAAGTCATTAGAAATGCCTTTGTAAAGTGACAAATTAAAGCAAAAATGAGTCGCATAAGGTAGATGTTTCCAGGGTATGTGATGAGAAAAGCACAACTGGAACATTTAGTAACCGCCAGAAATATCAAGGGATGATGATGATGAGGATGATGATGATGATGATGATGATGATGAGGAGGAGGAGGAGGAGGAGGATGACGATGATGATGATGATGATGATGATGATGATGATGATGATGATGATGATGATGACGATGACGACGACGACGACGACGAGGAGGAGGAGGATGATGATGACGATGACGATGACGACGACGACGACGACGACGATAATGATGATTCAATCCCTTTCGTTGTGAGCAGGAAGCTCTTGACAGCCCATAGCCTTTCTGGCGAATGCACAGGTTTTCCTCAGTTGTGGTGCAGTTGTGTAGAGTGTGTTGTGTATAGCTGGAAGTGGTGGTAGTAGTTCTTGTTGGATTTATTAGAACCCGCATACAAAACCATGCCTTTAAGATCAAGGAAAGAAGAGAAAGATGAAGCCACAGAGAGAAGTTGCAACAGATATAGACATGTTTCAAGTGAACGAAAGAAGAAGAAGAAAAGTTGCTGGATATGTTGTCATCGTGTCATGGTTGAGTATCTGCAGATGAAGTTATTACTGATAGAAAAGACAAAGAGTTGTGCAGAAACATGACACCTATTTCGCTGCGCAATGCGGTTTTTGATTCATTGATTGATTGATTGATTTTTAAATGAAACAAAGTGGAATATGAACTTATATTTCGGTATTTAAATACGCAACATTATAGACATGCTACACACTACGTCGTGTCCAAGATGCCATGGCGTACCCAACATGACACGGCGTGTCCAACATGTTACGGCGTGTTCAAAAGCTAATATTGTTTTTGTAGAAACATAATCATCATCATCATCATCAAGTGCCGTCTCCGCAACGAAGGTTGGCTGCAACGTATCTCCAACATCTCCTGTCTCTTGTCTTGGTGGTGCACTCTGCTAGACTGTACCCTGTCCATCGTGTAATGTTACTCTCCAACTTGTATCTCTGCCTACCTCTTGCTCGCTTCCCTTTGACTTTACCCTCAAGTAAGGTCTTCAATAGAAACATAATAGTATTGCGTTTATTTCTCAAAATCATCGTTGAGACAATCTATACAAACCCATAGGAGCTCAGTCGCTCCAAGGACAGTAAGAAGCGTGTGAATGATGATGGTCCACGTAGCTTGCTTGCGAGACATACGCACCTTAGGCGTCTCCTCTCAGCTTTTCTGCTCGCCCAGCACGTAAATCCGAATTCCAAAGTATTATATCTGTTTGATATAATGAGGACACATACAGTACACACAAACATGGAGGACAAACAAACATGCAGCACACTCAAACATGGAGGACACACAAATATACAGCACACACAAACATGGAGGACAAACAAATATGCAGCACACACAAACATGGAGGACAAACAAATATACAGCACACACAAACATGGAGGACAAACAAATATACAGCACACACAAACATGGAGGACAAACGAACATGCAGCACGCACAAACATGGAGGACAGACAAACATGCAGCACACACAAATATACAGCGCACTCAAACATGCAGCGCACACATACATGCAGCGCACACAAACATGCGACACACACAAATATGCAGCACACACAAACATGCACCACATATAAATATACAGCACACACAAACATGCAGTGCACACAAACATGCAGCACATATAAACCTGCAGCTCACACAATAATACAACACACACAAACATGCAACACACACAAACATGCAGCACATACAAATATACAACACACACAAACATACAGCACAAACAAACATGAGCACAGAGAAACATAAAAAGCACACAAACATGCAGCACAATGAAACATGCAGTACACACAAACATGCAGCACACACAAACATACAACACAAACAAACATGAGCACAAAGAAACATACAAAGCACACAAACATGCAGCACAATGAAACATGCAGCACACACAAACATGCAGCACACACAAACATGCAGTACACATAAACATGCAGCACACACAAACATGCAGCACACACAAACATGCAGCACACACAAACATGCAGTACACACAAACATGCACCACACACAAACATGCAGCACACACAAACATGCAGCACACACAAACAACAGAAGAGGTAAATCAGTAGCAAGTATTCAAGAACAGAAATATTCCGAGATGAAAATTTCAATATATGTCTATTTGGAGATTTACATCCATCATTCCTTGGAAATTTGATGTGTCGGGCCCTTGGCGCAAAAAGAAAATCTGATACACAACGCATTATCATTCTCTTGACTACGCCCTGTTCCATATCTAGTAGGATTATTGTCCTGTTCCGTATCTAATAGGATTATTGTCCTGCTCCATATCTAGCAGGATTATTGTCCTGTTCCGTATCTAATAGGATTATTGTCCTGCTCCATATCTAGCAGGATTATTGTCCTGTTCCGTATCTAATAGGATTATTGTCCTGCTCCATATCTAGTAGGATTATTGTCCTGTTCCGTATCTAATAGGATTATTGCCCTGTTACAAGAGAGATCCAGTGGGAGAACAAACGGGGAAAATAAACCGAGATAAGAAATTAATTAATGATTAATTACTGAATTACTAATTAATTACTGAAATGTCCATCCATCAAAGCAATATTGAAATAAAACAGACCCAAATGTGTGAGATACGTAGAAAGAATAGAATGTTTTTGAGAACTTCCTGGCGTGGTGGTTAATATGGAAAATATGTGGATAAACATGAGTACAACTAAGTTAATCCTCTAAGTCTTTGTGTCCCTTTTTTATAAAGAATGGAGTACGCGATAATCACAAAAAGGCTCATTGTACATAACGTACAAGTGGAAAAAACACCAAAACTAGGACAAGAAGAAGTTGCTCGGGCAACATAGAGAAAATATACACGAAATAGGATAAGAAGTTGGTCGGACAACATACAAGAAGTAAATATGAACTAAGACAAGAAGTTGGGCGTGCAACATACAGGAAATAAACATGAACTAGGACAAGAAAAACTTGGTTGGGCAACATATAGAAAACATACATCAATTAGGAATTGGGGAGCAAATACAAGGAAGAGAAATGGATGAAGAGAAATTGTATTCTCAACAATAAACCTTCATTATGTGCAACATTATTCTGAAACTGGTGATATAGTTAAAAAAAAAAATGTAGATAAAATGAAAAATTGTGCCGGTATTGACGTATATTTTTTCAACAATACGTTCCTTGATAGTCAATTGCTCTTCTGACTAGCGAATCTGTAAGCCATAATTAATTAAGGTTTATTTAAATGTGTTATTTATATTGCAAATATAAACAGTTTCGGAGGTTGTTCAGTCGAGATTAGAAGAAGACTCGTATTTACAACACTCGTGAACTTTCATTATTAATTAACACAAATGAGGAAGCTAATAACGACACTAAAGTAACCCTTTTAAGATAATGTGTTTTCCCAGTGGCAATATTTGGATGCGAGACTTGGACTTTAAACAAGACAATATCCAAAAGAATAAATTCAATTGAAACAAAGTGCTACAGAAAGTTTCTATGAATATCATGGACAGAGGAAAAAAACATTGAAGTTTTAAAATTACTGAAACTAAATGAAGGGTGGCTTCTAAATACCATCATACGACGGAAGCTACAGTATTTTGGACACTTGAAGCGACACAATGATATCCAAAGGCTGATGATTCTAGAGGGCAGAGTGAGCCAATGCAAACCTGCTGCCCAGAACAGAGTGCTCAGAGGCGCTCAGAGTATCCATGACAAAGACAACGTTCTTGAAAGAATATCCGCGGAAGGTGAATGTGTCGGGCCATTGGCGCAAATAAAACGACGACACAATACATTTCTATTCTCTGGACTACATTCTGCTTGAAATCTAGAATGGATCATGGTCCTGCTGCAAGAGAGATCTAGCAGGAGTTTGAGAATGAACGGTGAAGAAAAAGACGAGGGAAAGAATATGTAATTTGATATATATATTTTTATATGATAGTTTTTCTTAGGGGACACATTTAACTAGACACCGTTTCCTCATAAAATGGCGTCATAACATAAAATGTCCTGTTGACAACACCCAAAATTAAAAAATGTACGTCTACAACTGACCTCCACTAAAGTTATAGGATTTGATACTTTTGGTAATATCTGTAAAAATGAAATGTTATACATTATATATTTTATTATTAACAAATACAATACACAGTGTTGTTTCTGGTCTTCCCCTTTTTCTCTTGTCACTCGGTGACCATGTAAAGACTTGACATAATTTTTTTCTGTCTTCATTCATTCTGAGTGTGTGACAAGTATGCCCAGCGCCTTTTTATTATAAATTATGTGATGTATTCTTGTTTTGTCTCTTCTATTTCAACTTTATGGGTAACATATACTCATAGTACTTCAGTCATGAACGTATATGAATCGTGACTCTGCAGAAGGGACGTTAACAATGGATAGATAAGGTTAACATGTTAAACTTCTTCACTGCTATATCCTGGAGATTAATACTATGGTTGATTATTTATCTAACATCGATTAGAACATAGGACAGAGATTTTGGTTCTTCGTGTGTTGCGGCCCGTTCCTAGCACATGTCGCATTTGCGGAAGAGGTTTTGATTATCTGTGTGTTGCGATCCGCTGCTTGCACTTTTAGTTCTTGTATTGTCTTGCAGTAACTAATTTTCCCTTCTTTAAGTGTTCATCTTGTTATCTTCCCCTCTGGAACCCATATGAGTGCTGAGGTGCGCAACCTTTTTTAGGTTCCGTTGTCTGGATTTACCTTTTTTTCATGTATTGTGTGGTCAGAATGCTGGGTTTTTTAACTGTGGAGATCCAATTGTAAGTTTTTAGCTAAAAACATACTAAGCTAAAATATTGTATAATTGTTCAGTGCATTTATTCATATATTGAACTACATTCAAAATGACAGTGTCAAAAACAGCCTAACTCATACTGTTCACCAATCTCTAACTGGTACTGTACACCAACCTCTAACTCGTACTGTGCACCAATCTCTAACTCGTACTGTGCACCAATCTCTAACTGGTACTGTGCACCAACCTCTAACTCGTACTGTGCACCAATCTCTAACTGGTACTGTGCACCAATCTCTAACTCGTACTGTGCACCAATCTCTAACTCGTACTGTGCACCAATCTCTAACTGGTACTGTGTGCCAATCTATGCGTCTAATTATTATATGACAGATTATCATTACTGTTGTTAACGATTTCCGTTTCAAAAAATACATCGGCCTAAGATAAAAATGAATGTAAATGATTCTACGTCACATCTTAGTGCAGTGTTTCTCACAGTGGGCGGAAACGTCTCCTGATGCAGAGAGTTATGAGAGACTTCAGGAAGGCGATGTATCGTCAATGGGCTGATGGGGTGATGTAGTGTCAGGGCGGTGAAATAACTTTATGAAACAATGAAGGCATCAAATAGCATTGAATGCACATACTACACTCTTCCTTAAGCCTGGTTCAACTAAAGCTATTGCAATCAGTAGATTGCAATCACTGTTCGTTTTCTGTTATAGGCCCTATGTGTTAATCTTGTTTCAATTGTTTGTCTTCATGAAGGCCTTTTAGTCGAAACGTCGATTTGTATGTGTCATAATGTGTTATTAAGTATTAGCAAAACTTTATTACCCTATTCATGTATCTACCTGTTGGATTTCAGTTTTTCACAGTAAGTACATATTATTGCAATCAGTGACAAGTTTCTATTCATATTAACTGAACTCTTTCTTAAACCTTGCTCAACTAGGTTTTTATTTAAACCAGTGACAAGTTTCCGTTGATATTAATTTTAATTTAAATTAAACCTGGCCTAACTAGAATTATTGAAATAAGCAACCAGGTTATATTGAAACCAGCGAGAAGGTTATATTGAAACCAGCGAGAAGGTTATATTGAAACCAGCGACCAGGTTATATTGAAACCAGCGACCAGGTTATATTGAAACCAGCGACCAGGTTATATTTTTTTAAAGGGGAACATTTTTAAATGTAATAACATGAACATAGCCTACTACATTTCAAGAAAAGAAAACGTTGGTTTATAGCCGCAATGAAACGAAGAGAATTTCGTTACAGTATGTTTTCCTGTGAAAGAATGCAGGGAGGCTTTCTGTGGGCTGTGGAAATAAAGGCCGCTGTGCCATAGCAGACGCCGCGATATGTACTGGAATGATTTTGATTGTACCTCCAAAAGAAATAAATTTGTCCCATCCGAGAATTGAACCCGGGACCTCAAGGGTCTGAGAACAGCGTCCTAACAACATATTTATGCGCTCCACTCAATTAACTTTGTAATTAAAACGTTGCGCCTTACAGGAGAAAGTATTTTAGCTTCATCCTATGATGTTATTGTTTGTTAGTATTTTAACTTTATCCTATGCTGTTATTGTTTGTTAGTATTATAGCTTTATCCTATGCTGTTATTGTTTGTTAGTGTTTTAGCTTTATGCTATGCTGTTATTGTTTGTTAGTATTATAGCTTCATCCTACGCTGTTATTGTTTGTTAGTGTTTTAGCTTCATCGTGTGCTTATTATTCTTTTTCTTGGAAAACAATTACATATCATACCTCTTTTGAACGATCCTCGTAACCTGGCCCGGCATTGACGTTAATCACACTAATGTTTGTAAAAATAGTCGTCAGTATGGTCTCGACCGTCGGCACTATAGAAGACATAACTAGAGAAAGTAAACAATACTTCATTCGTTACGTTTTTAATTATTGTCTTGCTATCCGTCGGTCACTATTTATATACTTGAAGCCGCCAGTTAAAATAGCCAAGACTCACCAAGGAAACGCACAAAAATATTCACAATACCGGAAAACCATATTTCTAAGCCATGAGCACACAGGTCTGTATGGGACGTTCTCGGTATAGTGTTGAATAGTGTAAAAACGAATTCATTGCTTTTCCCTTTTTTTTAAAAAAACCAACGTTCTGAATGTGAAAATTGTTTTTCGAATGAGGCTGTAAAACTATTGATATCAAGTATAAATGTTTCAATGGTCATTTCTACATTTTCATGGGTCATTTCTATATTTTCATGGATGGTTGATTGGTTGCTGATCCAGTGGTCCATGAGCTAAAGCCCTTTGGCCCAATGTCATTTTACTGGCATTAAATTGCTGGGGAGTCTGTAGATTTTCGTCCCACCCCGGGCCAGAACCAGAGAATAACTATTACACACTCAGGAAGGTAGGTTTCAACCTATGCACTGCTCTGAGCCACTGTAGCCAAGATAGGGTTCACTGTGCTCATTCCCCGCCACCAATTGACTACTGGTTATGCTGAACTTTTCTATTTCACCAGGCATACAACCAAATGTTCAAATCAAAAGGATTGTCACGCCCTGACTCACTGTGCCTCTATGATGGGCCTCAGCCATAGGAAAAAACAGTGCTGTAAGTTTCCACCTCTCCAGTCCTGGGCAGTACATCTCTGGCTCGCTCCCAACCACAGAGGGTGCAAACATATATAAAAATTAAAACAAAATAAAACACATTACAACAATAAAATAAAAGCATGAGAAGCATAAGTGTATAGATGACGTGCTATGAAGCTTCTAGAAGAAGATAATCTCAAAATAACGGCGTGGTGTCTTCTACTAAGGTTTTCAGTTGCATGGGTGGTTTGTCTAGTGAGCAATTGGTGAAACCCACAGACGCACACTATGCGAGCATTTTCATTGATCATTCCTACATTTTCATGGGATTTTTCTACATTTGCATGGGTTATTTCTACATTTGCATGGGTTATTTCTAAATTTTCATGGGTTATTTCTACATTTTCATGGGTTATTTCTAAATTTTCATGGGTTATTTCTACATTTTCATGGGTTATTTCTACATTTTCATGGGTTATTTCTACATTTTCATGGGTTATTTCTACATTTTCGGAATATTTTTGGTGACATTTTATTTGGGAAAAATCATTCAGATTTTTAATCCGATTTTTTTGTTCCTTCTTCTGCATCGTTCATTCTTAAACTCCCGATGGATCTCTCTTGTAGCACGACAATGATTTTGCTAGGTTTCAGCAGGATGAAATGAATGTACAGAGAAAGGAAATTCTTTGTGTCGCCGTTTTATCTGTGCCAATGGCCCTTGGCCTGCATGACCCCACTGAATTCTCTCACACAACTCCCATGGAAACGTTTTCGCCCCCTTTGAGAAGCTGGGATGTAAATTAAATCTATTCTTTTTTCATAAATAGATTTAGCACATGCATCATCATCATCACGTGCGGTCTCCGCAACGAAGGTTCATTGCGCGGATCTCCAACTTCCTCTGTCAGCTTTGTTGGTGCACTCTGCTAGAGTAACCTGTTGATCTCAGGATGTTTCCTTTCTACTTGTATCTCTGCTTACCGCTGGTTCTCCTCCCCTTACCTCCGATCTCAAGCGGATCTTATGTCATTATATATGTCCAAAATCCTTCATTTGTTTGTTTTTATTTCCTTTAATAGTTCTTTTTAGCACACTTTGCATACAATTAATTATCGATTACTTGTTGTTTTCTAAGAAATCAGAAAGCTTACCAAGATGCCTTCTACGAAAGTGGTCATACTTGGAGGAGACAGTGTCGGCAAAACCTCCATCGCCAGGTGGCTCATGCCTTCTAACAACAAAGAAACAGATGACTTCGATGCTGAGGAGCAAATTACTCATGTATATGAGAATTTCCCATATAGTGGAGAACTACATATTCACGACACAACTTGGTCAGACAAATCCACGACTGAGACGGATATTTTGATCAGAAATAGCTACGCTTTTATTGTCGTGTTCAGTATAGCCAGTCAAATTTCATTTGACGAAGCTAGAAAAACCATATATAAACTTCAAGAGCTACATGGCACTGCGTTGAATCCAATGATTCTTGTTGCCTGCAGAAATGATTTAGATGACCATCGTGAAGTAATGATTAGCGATATTGAAGAGCTGGCTAAATTATGTAACTGTTCGCTGCGAGAAATCTCCGTCACAGACAAAGATCAAGTGTTAGATGTTTTCAATTGTCTAATTCAAGAAATTCATAAACAAAAAGAAAAAGAGAAGGTCGACAAGGAAAAGAAATCACATTGTTGCTTAGTTATCTGAAACAGTCTATCTATCTAAACGCTGTGGCCCTTGTTTGCCTTGCGGCGTCCGGGGTGGAAGAGTTCTCTGTAAGTTGCCTTCTTGTGTGCTGTTTGTAAGGTTGTTCCTGTGGCTTCTTTGATTTCTGTGATCCATCTTTTACATGGTCTACCTCTGGCTTTATAGTCGTGATGTCTAAGTGGCAAAGCCATTTGTGCATGCTACTGTTGGTAGTCTGGAAGCGTGTGAAAACCACTTGATCTGTTGTCTTTTGATGTGTTCCAATAAAGGTATTGTTTTCGTTATCTATCTGATGTTATCGTTTCTAATGCTATATCTTAATGACACTCCGAGTATTCTTCGTAGACATTTCATTTCTGCTATTACTATTTCTTTTTGTCTTGCGCTGTCATTGTCAATGCTTGACTCTGGTAGCACGGTGATGGAATAATAATAGTCTTGCATAATGCAACTTTAGTGTCTGTATTTACATTTTTGTTCTTGAAAATACCTGTCATCTATCCTAGGATCTGGTATGCTTTTGCATCTATTTTATATCTCTTTACTGTTTTTCCCTTCACTCCATATAATGTTTCCTAAGTAAGTGAACTTATTTACCTGTTTAAGGTGTTTATCATCGATGGAGATAGTGATATTTTTTCTTTCTTTGCTATTGCCATCATTTTGGTCTTTTCAATATTAATCTTCATGTTGAATTTTTGACATGTTGTGTGGAGTCTGTTAATATGTTCTTGCAGTTATTCTTCTGATGTCGCTATTGGAATATTATCGTCTACACAGAGTAATTTGTTGAATTTGTCTTTTACGTTATCTTCTTCAATGGTACTTGTTATTTTACAGATGTGGTTTATAAAAAGTAGAGGGGATAGGACACACCCCTGGCGAACTTCTGATTGAATTTGAAACTAATTGGACACTCCTGCATTTGTTCTTACTTCACATTGGCTATTAACATAAATTCCCTTGCATATATTGATTAAATGGGTCTATAACTGTCTATATCAATGTTATATTATTGAAAAGGTGGGAAAACAGAATTGTGTCTAGCTAGACAAAGTTTTCTTAAAGTATATTTATCGGCATGACGGTAGAATAGACAGTGGGTCCTCCACACAAACGCAGCTCGTTAGAATTAGTTAGTCATTCGAAAGTAGATCAGCTATACTGTACTGGCGATGCGATTGGAAATATCAAATAGGTGTAGCATATCCTGAAAGTCTAGTTGAGTCATTCCATACAAGGCGTGAGAGTCACTGTAACTTTGATGGTGTTTCTTCAGAACGTGAGATGCACTGTGACTTTGATGGTGTTTCTTCAGAGCGTGAGAGTCACTGTAACTTTGATGGTGTTTCTTCAGAACGTGAGATGCACTGTGAATTTGATGGTGTTTCTTCAGAGCAGGAGAGTCACTGTAACTTTGATGATCTTTCTTCAGTGCGTGAGATGCACTGTAATTTGATGAGGTTTCTTCAAAGCATGAGAGCCACTATCAACTTTGATGGTGTTTTTTATTATCAGAGCGTGAAAGGCACTAGTAACTTTGGTGGTGTTTCTTCAGAACGTGAAAGCCACTATCAACTTTGATGGTGTTTTGTCAGAGCGTGAGAAGCACTATGAAATGTGATTGAGTTTCTTCAGAGCTGTTTGTGATCAAGAGTAGCGTTAAACAAGGCTGCAATCATGCCCCCACAACTCCTACCCTTTCCACTATTTTTAATTATACTTTTCGCTCCTCTTGAAACATGCTATTACAAACCAGGAGGGTGGTATCAATTAGGAGTGTAGCCTCATCCAGAAGGGTGGCATCATTCAGGAGAGTGGCATCAACCAGAAGGCGGCATAGATCAGGAGAGCGGCATCAACTAAAAGTGTGGCATCAATCAGGAAAGTGACATGAACCAGAAGGGTGGCATCAATCAGGAAAGTGACATGAACCAGAAGGGTGGCATCAACTAAAAGTGTGGCATCAATCAGGAAAGTGACATGAACCAGAAGGGTGGCATCAACTAGAAGGGTGGCATCAATTAGAAGGATATCATATTCACCCATTCTATTACAGATGGTAGCATCAACCAGTTTGGTGACATGTTCACCCATTCCCGTACAGATGGTGGCACCAACCATCGAAAATGGTGGCATTTTCATCCATTTTCGTACAGATGGTGACGCCAGCCAGTCAGGAGAGGGGCATATTCATCCATTCTCGTACAGATGGTGGCATCAACCAGAAGGATGGCATATTCAACCATTTCGTACAGATGGTAGCATTTACAATACCAATAAATTATCACGGAATGTTTGTTTTTTTAAATCAAGCATCATAGTTGACAAGGAAGCAGGAATAATGAACATATAATATATTGATTGGTCAGGATGTGTGTTCGTCCATCACAAGTGATGCTCACAAAAAGGATCAGCGAGAGTTTGAGAATGAATGCTGAAGAAGAAAGAAGGAGAGACGCATAAACAGCTTTTACATGCGGTTATGTTATGTTATGTTATGTTATGTTATGTTATGTTATGTTATGTTATGTTATGTTATGTTCCTCCAGGGCCATAGGCGGCTCATATTGCAGAAACCATAGTGTTCCATTTCTGTCATTGTGTTGCCAGGTCTTTCAGTTCTTGTGTCTTGTTCATTGTCACGTGATACCTACGTAGAATTTTATAGTTAAGGAAATGTGGATTTCTTCACAGCTGACTGATTTCTGGAGGCTTCGTTACTATTCTCTATCTGTTCCTCGTCGCTAGGAACCTCCTCTATTCCTAAAAAAAAACGCATTCAATTCATTCATTCATTAAGTGATGTCTCCAATGTCCTCTGTCTCTTGCCTTGGTGGTGCACTCTGCTATATTGTTGCAATTTGTCCATCTCATGTTTCTCTCTCATTTGTATCTCTGTCTACCTCGTGTTCTTCTCCCCTCGACTTTATCCTCACGTAAAGTCTTCAGCAAGGTGTTATGCCTTTTAATATGTCAAAAATATTTTATTTTTTTTATCGTTATTTCTTTCAATGGATATTTTTTCATCATACGTTGTTTGAACCTCTTTGTTCGTGTCCGCGAGGTTCTCCCTATTCTTCTATATATCAACATCTCAAAGTCATCAATTCTGTCTTCTAATTGTTTGTTTATTGTCCATGTTTCTGAGCCATACATTAATATAGAATAGATGTAGCATTGTATAATTCGCATTTTTATCTTGTTTGTAGTTTGTTTAGATATCAATATTTTAATCATGTCATTGAAAGTACTTTGAGCTATTCCTATTCTCCTGTTTAACTGTTTCACATCTGCCATCATTTTGTGATTATGTGTCGGAGATATTGATAATGTTCTACTTGTTGTTCTACTAACGGTTGAACATTAAATGTTTATACAGGATATGCTACAATTGTTTTTTAATTAATATTCCCTGATTTTTTGTACATTTCGAAGTCAGGATATGAAGATTTTTCTGGAGTAATCTTTGGTTGTTATATAGATACATGATACCCTCCACCGCAACATACCTCCATCAAATCTAAACCAATATCTCATAGAAAACCGCACTATTCATTTCATCTCATTTCCAAAACTGATACAATTTTCGTCGGCTAACATGGACATTGATGAGACCCTAATAGATAATATTTCTTATGTCTCTGCTGTTTCTCAAAATGTTTTCAAATTGCATATTCACATATTTTACAGAATAATTCTCTTTATCAATGTTTATCAAATCCTGTTGTTTTCTGTGTTCTTTATGTTGATTTTTATTTTGCAATCATTAATTCTCATTGAATCACATTAAGTGACGTTTCAATGTGTATACTAGTGTGTATGTATGCTTGCGATTTGACCTTTTCTGTGAGTCAGTGGACCATAGTATATAATAATTTATTTTGAAAAGTATGTTGGACTCGACAAAACGACCTGAGAGCCACTTAGCTACCTCTGGCCTAATATTGACTTCTGCTACATATAAAAATGGGATAGAATGCTAAATACTTGACTACATCACTTTTTATGAAGAAAGTGAATGATCTGTGAAAAGAACAACTGAACTTTCAAACCATTTTTCAGTAACATCTAAACATAATCAAAAAGCAATTTGATTTGAAATGTAGTGTCGCTAGAAAGGAGCGGTTTCTTGAGCAAGAAAGAATCTTCTTCTTCTTCTGCGTTCGTTCTCAAACTCCTACAGATTAGCAAGATGTAGTCCGGAGAACGGAATGCGTTTTGTCATGGTTTACAGCAATGATGCATGTCTTTGGGTCACTGACCCTATATGGGATGGAGGAGTCAACTCCATCCCATAACCTCCTTAGTCGCCTTTTACGACATGCATGGAAGGTAAACAGTCTTGCTATTCTTTGCTCCCCTTTTCTGTCCCGGCAACACACGGGCGTTTTTCAGTACCAACGAAGAAGATAACATAAAAGACAAATTGATTTCAGTACCAACGAAGAAGATAACATAAAAGACAAATTGATTTCAGTACCAACGAAGAAGATAACATAAAAGACAAATTGATTTCAGTACCAACGAAGAAGATAACATAAAAGACAAATTGATTTCAGTACCAACGAAGAAGATAACATAAAAGACAAATTGATTTCAGTACCAACGAAGAAGATAACATAAAAGACAAATTGAATAAACTACTCTTTGCAGAAGATAAATTACTAATAAAGACATCAGAAGAACAATTGCAAGACCACATGAACAGACTCCACACAACATGTCAAAAATTAAACATGAAGCATTAAAAAGACCGAAATAATAGCAATAGCAAGGAAAGAAATAGCATTATCTCCATCAATAAACACATTAAACAGGTAAATGAGTTCACTTACTTAGGAAGCATTATATCGAGTGAAGAGAAAACCAGTAAAGAGATAGATATACAATAGATGCAACGAAACATAATAGATCCTAGGACAGATGACACGCATTTTCAAGAACAAAAATGTAAACATTTTTTAGTAATGCTAATGTTCGCAATATACAGAAAACTGATAGTCTTTCTTTGTGACGTGTACTTTATAGAACGTTGTCCTCCCTGCCACTCTGTAAGCCGCTTGCTTCTGTGCAAGTTGCTCAGCTTCTTTTATTGTATGTTCAGAAGGTCTTTGATGTCATGTGCCCAACTGCCTTGGCCTTCCTCTTGTTATTTTTTTCTGGATCTTTCCCCTCGATGATTAATCTTTTTGATCCATTATGTTTCTGTATATGTCCGAAATATGTTTGTTTGAGTTTTGTTTGTTTATAGTTCTCAGGAGCCATTTTTCTTATATTTTCAGGTTTTTACGGACTTTTATGTTGATTTGTCTTTTTGTCCATGATATTCCTCTTAGGACCTCTCTATAACATTTCATTTCAAATGCTTATATTTTCATTTCCATTGCACATGTCATTGTCCATGTCTCACAACCATATGTTGCTGATGGATTTATATAGTTTATTAATAGTTGTAACTTTCTTTTTCTGTTTGTCCCTTGTCATAGAAAACGGATAGTACTGTATCGGAAATCTAGGCAATATTTGTACTGTTTTACAGTAGCTACTCATACCACCGAAGACGGATATGTCGGGTCATTGTCAAATAAAACTGTGGCACAACGCATTTGCGTTCTCTAGACTACATCCTGTTAGAAGTCTAGTATGACCATTAAGATCCTGTGGGAGTTTGAGAATGAACTCTGAAGAAGAAGAGATAGTTACTCACAATTCCTATTTATTTTTTTTAAATGGCTCAAAAGGCTTAGAAGACTGACTTCACTGCACACGGGTTACCCATATGTACTCCGTTCCTCTCAGCGAAGCGGCACACACATTTTTCAATACAAAAGTATCACTGAACAAAAGGAGCATTAGACAAAAGTACCACTGGACGCATGTGGCACTAGACAAAAGTATCACTAGACGGATGTTGTATTAGACAAATAAATGCATGTTTATTTTGTTATACATTATATTATATTACATTTAATTGAATTACTAGAAGTAGCACAATTGCATTGAGATTGTGTTGACTTGTAATCTTCGATAAGCTGCTAAAACAGCCAATTAAGCAAACCCCTACTTCTGGTACGCCGCTGAAAACTCCATTTTAATAAGCTACTTCTTATGCTTTCGTTCTCAAACTCCCGCAGATTAGCAGGATTTAGTCCAAAGAACGGAATACTCTGTATATAGTTTACAGCTTGACTGCAATATCTGCGCTTTTTGACCTGACATAGCCTCATATTGCTTCTGTGTCATTTTCACTATTTCTGGGATTGAACAGTTAACTTTGCCACTACATTTGACCGAGGCCATTTTTTTGGTCAACTTCTGATTGTTTTGTTGGGTGCCGTAGACGACAATGTTCCTCCACAACTCACTATCTATTTGTCGATCTCTCTCTCTGTCTATTGTGTTATTAATACGCTCAATCAGTGACAAACTAATTACTATTGATACCTGACCATTACTTTCTGGTTGAATGATTTTTGTGATATCTCAAGAATTATTGCTGCACGTTGTATAAAATTGGATAATTTTAGCTTTACATTGGTTTCCAGTATTCATGAAAAATGTGATATTGTTGAAATAATTTTACGAGTAATAATACAAATAATATGTAAACTTTCAACTTTCTTCTTTGTTTTTTATGAATCTTAGTTTGTTGTGAACTTTGTATGAATCTTTTCTCTATATTTTAAGACAGGTGGTTATTAGTGTGAGAGTGTTGTAAAAATATATACCTATCTATTTATATATAAATATATATTATATATATTAATATATCGCAGGAAAATGCGCTTATTTAATTCCTGCGTTATTCCGGTGCTATCATATGAATGTGAGAGCTGGACAAGCTCTTTATCTTCAGAAAATAAATTACTGAGTTTCGAGAACAAATGTCTTCGCAGGATAACTAACACCCATTGGAGTGAATTCAGATCGAATGATAAAATCAGAGAAGAGACACATCAAAATTTCATCACAGATGTTATCAGAAAACGCCGTTGGTCCTACATAGGGCATGTCCTACGCGCAGACACCAACAGAATATACCACCAATCTCTTGAATGGATACCTACAGGCAAAAGAGCAAGGGGTATACCAAAAGAAACACTCAGAAGAACAATACTTAGAGAAAGTAAAACAATCAATATTCATACTATTCAAGAACTGCACAGAATAGCTTTGAACAGACAGAATTGGAGAGATCTGACCTCTTCCCTATGCGCTAACTTCAGCGCAAAAGGAAAATGAATGAATGAATATTAATATATATCTAATAAATATATATTTATTGTCTTTTCCCTGCTTTGTCTTTATGGTCACGCGAGATTGAATGACGATCGAATATCGGTCTATGGCAAGTTTGGTCGCTAGATATGGAGTAATATTGTAACATCTCAGAACGTTGGTAACTCCTTCAATCCACATTCTTCTTGGTCTTTCTCTACCTATTGTTTTTTTTTTCATTATCATCATGTATGCTCTTACCGCAGGCAACTAAGAGATCATTCTGATTAAACAGCTGAACCATTTCAGCTTGTTGTTCAATATTTTTTAACACACCCGTTGTTCTTACAGTTCTTATAATCTTTTCATTCGTCACACGATTACTCTTCTCGTGTTTTTTGACTTTTTTAGACATTGTATGCCACACTTGTTAAATTTTCTCACTTGTTCTTTATTTAGTGTCCATGTCTTGATGTATCAGAATAGTGTAGTATAATGATTTTAGTATAATGAATAGTGTATAATATGAATAATAGTAATAATAATGAAATAGTAATAATAATGAAATAATAATGAAATAGTAATAATAATGAAATAGTAATAATAATGAAATAATAGTAGAATATGAATAATAGTGTAGTATAATGAATATGAATAATAGTAATAATAATGAAATAGTAATAATAATGAATAATAATGAAATAGTAATAATAATGAAATAGTAATAATAATGAAATAATAGTAGAATATGAATAATAGTGTAGTATAATGATTTTTTGGGTAAGTCATTAGTAATACTCCACAGACCATGAGCCGCATGAAGTATATATATATATATTATAATTATGGGTGCATTAATTTTCACATCACTGTAATTTTTTGTATTTTTTGTAGATGTTATATATAGCATCTCGCCGAAGACGAATGTGTCGGGCCAGTGAAGCAAAAACATACGGCGACACAACGCATTTCAATTTTCTGACTATATCATGCTGGAAATCTAGAAGGACCATGGTCCTGCTACGCGAGAGATCCAATGGGAGTTTGAGAATGAACGCTAAAAAGAAGAGGAAATATGCAGCATAAATGTTTTAAATGCTCTTTGAGTCTTTCTCTCTTTCTTTCTTTCTTTCTCTCTCTCTCTCTCTCTCTCTATCTATCTATCTATCTATCTATCTATCTATCTCATGGAAAAATTGCAGCGACGAGACTGTTTGATCATCATATTCTCAAGAGTCCCTTAATTTGACTGTGTATAATTGGTATGTGTTGCCAGTTTTCCGTAACAATGTGGATTTATTTCATGCGAAAGATCGATAGCCTACCCCCGCCCCCCCCTCTAACCCCTACCCCCCTCAAACGTGTCTTCTCATATGCCAGAATCAAACAACGGTCCTAGTCTGTACATATGAATTAGAAATTGAGATGTTGGTTATCTCATGGTTGTGCTGATCTAACATTTATTGGAGGGAAAATACATTTGCGACACACCAGATGAACTATTCAATGACAGAAGACATATGTGTTCAATAGACGGATCAATGAAAAAATCACGTGACAAACAGTCCAACTTTTGTATTTCATACGTTATTGCACAGTTTCCGTGACTCTAGATTTAAAATGTCGTAACTTGGGATACCGATCTAGCGATTTGTGCGCAACGCACTGGCCATCCAGCCCCCTACTCCGTGTGTAGCGCGAATATCGAGTGACCGGGGACTCTCATCGCGTAATGCGTAGAACGTTGGAAGAGTCAGTATATGCGTCTTTATCGTTTAATAATGTTAGCTTTTTTTGTTCCGTAGAAATCTGGTCACTGGCCCCCGTAGAAAACCGAAATGTGTTCTTAAATTGCTACATTAAGTATAATGCCTTACATTTTGATGAGGATGATGATGATGAAGATGGTGATGAAGTAGTCCCTTTAGATATCATCTGGTGGCTCGTGACAGCCCCCATATCCTATTTGACAAAAGCACAAATCCTCCTCATTTGAGTAACTGAGGCGACATATGAATTCTAAGTTTTACAAGTTACCTCACAAACGTTGATGTGTTGAGGGGAGGAGTGTTATTGGTTCATATTTAGTCCTCAAAGGGAGGTATTTCGGTGCAGAAGTTTCCCAGATTATTAATCTGATTAATAATTCCCAGATTACTAATCTGATTAATAATTCCCAGATTACTAATACAGATTACTGTACAGATTACCGGTACAGGAGATTATGCATACAACTATGAACAAACGAATTCATCATTTTTCTGTCAGACGTGTTAACCCATCAGAGGTGATGTCACACCTATCATTTCTCGCTACCTAGGATTATGTCAAGAAACGACAAAGCTGCAATGGTTGCTGATCTGTATCTCTTCCTTATACTTGGAACTTCTCATAAAAGACCAAAGTAAAAATTTATACAAAAAATGCATACTTGGGGACCTTCTCATAAAAGACAAAAGTAAAAATTCATGCAAAAAAGGCATTGACACGGATGATTTTTTTTTATATAGGTAGCAGATTGTCGACCTATTCCCTAACTTTCTGTAGTCACTTTATACGACATGACTGAAAAGAAGACAGTGGATCTATTCTCTGCACCTTGAACTAGAGGTCCTGGTCTCGATTGTAACTGGAGAAGATAATCATGATAACACTAACAGATATTTTGCACAAAGACCCACTGCCGTATAATTTTATAACGTTGATGATAACAATGCCTTAACAGCCTCTCTGCACTCATTAACAGGAAAACACATAGTAATGAAAAATGATAATGAAAGAAAAGTTAAAACGTCGAGTGTATTCGTTGACACCATAGTTTCTCAAAGTGGACTATATGTACCCCCAAGTCGATTTAACTTGAAGGTCGTCCATAACAGCAAGAATAAAAATTCGGAATGCACTAGATGTACTCTTTGTAATAAAGTTGTAAAAAATTGTATATGTTTTATTTTTGTACAATTGTTATATCAACAAAACAAGATTAAAGTGACCAGCACTGTTTCCACTGTCAAAAACACATTTGAAGTAAATATAATTAGGAAAATTCAATAATAGGCAAGCACGGGGTCTGCAGAAAACAAAACAATCGGCATGGTGTCCACGGTGTAAAAATTTTGGGATTCACTGGTTTACATATATTATTCAATGTCTTAGTCTTATGTCGTTTATGCTTGTATTGAAAGAGACGTTAAAACGAATTATGCATTAGCTTATATAGATGTTCAAATGTCGCACACTTTGAAGTAGTAATGATGTTTGGGCTAATAATAAAAGAAATATTAAAACGTCCAGTGGATTAGTTTATATAGATGATTCAGCGTCGCCTGTGGTTGCCGGGCCCGAAAGGGGAGCAAAGAATAGCAACACTGTTTACCTTCCACGCATGTCGTAAAAGGCGACTGAGGAGGTTATGGGATGGAGTTGGTTGTCACATCCCATATAGGGTCAGTGACCCAAAGTCATGCTGAAGTCGGATGTGTCGGGCCGAAATACGCTGATATCGCGGCAATTCTGTAAACAATGACACAAAGCATTCCGTTCTCTGGACTACATCCTGCTAAGCTGCAGGAGTTTGAGAACGAACGAAGAAGAAGAAGAAGATTCAGCGTCTTACAGTTCTAAGGAACAATGCCGTCTGTGCTAACAATGAAAGAAATGTTTAAACGTCCAGTGAATGAGTTTACATAGAGGATCCAACATCTTATAGTTAAATCATGTTTGCGCTAACAATGAACGAGATATGACAGTACCAGTGTATAGTTTACATAGATGACAGTTTATTGGCAATATCTAGCACATGTTCAATAAGTAAACAAAACTATAAGCACAATTATTTTTTACCCCATTCGAACCTAGCTTGGGGATACATGTTTTAAAAAATGATAAATCAATATCTGGCACATGTTCAATTAGTAAACAAAACTATAAGCACAATTATTTTTTACCCCATTCGAACCTAGCTTGGGGATACATGTTTAAAAAAATGATAAATCAATATCTGGCACATGTTCAATTAGTAAACAAAACTATAAGCACAATTGTTTTTTACCCCATTCGAACCTAGCTTGGGATACATGTAAAAAATATGATAAAATGTTCAAATAATAACACAGCAAACACCTGTAGGCGGTGGAGCCTCGTCTGTAAATTCTTGATCAATCCTACACATGTCTACGACATTGTAGAAGATGCTGTGAACGCTGTTTAAATCTGTGGCCGATACTTCTAAGTACGGTATTCCCCAGTCCTCTGCTAAGCAGGTTGCATCGGCATGTGAGACTTGTCTCTCTTCTTGTAAATCTAACTTATTCCCTACTAAAATCATCGGTATCTTGTTTGTAGAGTTTTTCACCGATATAATTTCTTCTCTGGCCGGCTTCAAATCAAAAAATGTATCAATGTTCGTGATGCTGAAAACAAGAATGAATACTTCGCCTTCTCTGATAGCTTCTTCTTTCCACAAATTACTTTCACCAAAAACGACACTAGTGACGTGCAGCTCATTTGCAGCACCGGCATCTGTAATGATTGGCTTGATTTGCCACACACCTTGGGCGTGAGCAATCCCCTCCGAAGTAGTTCCTTTTACAAAATGTGTTATGATTGTACTCATTCCAACTTTGGCATCTCCAAGCAGTACAATTTTGTGAAATGTCATTCTAACAGCAACTCAGATTTTATCAATATAGTACACTTTTCTCTGAGTTTTCTACTAACATGGATATAGACTTCTTCTGAATTATCAAACTCCAGTGTAAACATTTAGTCCGAAATGTTTATTTTATACTCCCATTGTACAGATTACATCTGAAGTGTTCATTTTCTTCAATGTTTTTTATTGCATTTACACATTTAAAATATATACAGTACAATCATTGAGCAGAATTCCAATTCATTATGTGGTCCGTGTAGATGATACGGTTTCATTTTTATAATGTTAAATTTGTTATTAATTGCGGCAGTGTTGTTGTTTACAGGCCTTAAGAGGTATCTGAAATAAAGCCAAAAATATCAAAAAAAGTTGTAGTTAAACTATATACTATATACATGTTTCATGGCAGTAAAAACTAGTTTTTTAGTCTACCTCAGTTGTGATTAAATGTTTACCTCTGGGGAAACCCCTTTCACCTTCAGAGGGAATTCTTGCTTTGCTTTCATTTTCAAAGTCCTAATATTTACAGGATTTAGTCCAGAGAATGGAATGTCGTGTCATGGTTTACAGCTTGATTGTGATTTATGTGCTTTTATCACAGACAATTCCGGTTATAGCACAGCTTTTAATATACAATAGGAAGGAATAGTCAAACTCCATCTCTCACAACCTTAGTCACTCTTATGACATACATAGCATATTTAGTGTTGCTATTTATTTATCTTCTTTCGGGGCGAGAAAAAATAATTTTCTCACATCACAACATTTAATCATCAAAAATACTGTGCGTGGCAGTTCATATTAGTACTCCATAGAACCATTGTCTATTTGATTAGTATGTTTCATGTTAGCGCTCACCTAGCCAGTGAAAGACTGAAGAGGGGAAATTTTATACACCGATCCAAAAAGCTAAACAGAAAATATAAGGAAGAACTACCAGACATAATTAGAGAGATATCACCAACACTTTTTCCAGTTCCGTGGGAGCAATACCCAAATCTCACTATCAGAACCAGCATAAACAACTACCACACTATGATAGAACTGAATAATCTTCAAAAGAAAACAATAGTATGCAACATGATTGAAGATATGTACCCCAGAGAAGCATGGATACATATATATATATACCGACGGATCAGCAACCAGAGCAGTTAAGAATGGAGGTGCTGGAAAAGAAAATGAATCCACATATTCACCAACTGGAATATTCTGCTCCAACTACTCTGCAGAAGTACAGGCTTTAAACATTGCTGAAGAAATAATTAAAAACACAACAAGTCAATGGCAGCAGGTGGTATTTCTTACTGATGCTATGTCTGTCCTACAAGCCCTTGACAGGATAAGCTGCCAGACCTGAAGTAAACCATGCGAGAAGTGAGCATCCAAAGAAGGATAGTACTACAGTGGATACCATCCCACTGTGGCATACCAGGAAATGAAGAGGCAGACAGACTGGCAAAGGATGGAGCTACACAGGAACAAAAAAGACCAAGAAATCACCTACCAAGAAAAGAAGACACTCATCAAAACCATCAAGAAAGTCGACCACCCAAAAGACAATTACCACTATCTCGACAGAGCAGAGCAGGTTATTATCTTCCGCCTCAGAACAGGACACAACAGATTAAACAGCCACTTAATTAGACTAAGATTGGTCCCATCACCACTGTGCCCTTGTAGGCAGGCAGCACAGACCGCTGAACATATCCTGCAAGACTGCACTACACTAAACCAGTTAAGGGAAGAACACTGGCCTACAGAGATGGACATCCACAGAAAGATGTATGGGAGCACTGAGGAGCATTCAAATACAGCAGCATTTATTAAGAAAACAAGACTTGCTGTGTACACATGTCAAACTGCGAACGAAAAGAAGAAGAAGTACTCCACAGAATAATTGTCTATTTGATTAGTAAGTTTCATATTAGCACTCCATAGAACAATTGTCTATTTGATTAGTAAGTTTCAAAGTAAAATTAGGTAGGTATTTTAAATATATATATATATATATATATATATATATATATATATATATATATATATATATATATATATATATATATATATATATATATATATATATATATATATATATATATATATATATATATATATATATGTGTGTGTGTGCGTGTGCGTGCGTGCGTGTGTGTGTGTAGGGCTGCTTCTAAATACCATCATAAGAAGGAAGATACAGTATTTTGGACACTAAAAGAAACATGATGGTAGCGAAAGTCTGATTCTGAAGAGCAGAAGCCGAGAAGAAGGAGAAGACCAGGACGACGATGGACCAGCGTCGCCGAAGACCGCATGAACATATCTCTGGTCATTTCAAGTCTGTACCCAGACAGAGACGCGTTCAGAGTATCCACGATGACGACAACGTTCAGAGTATCCACGATGAAGACAACGTTCAGAGTATCCACGATGAAGACAACGTTCTAGATAGGATATGCCACTTTATATATGTATGATACTTCCTGAATACACAAAAGAAAGCTCGGAGAAACCTCCCCACTAAACATAGGAAGTAATAGCTAATCGCTCGCAAATCCTGGTGTTCAAGAAGAATTAGATTACCATTGGTTTCTGAACAGTCAGGATGCAAAATTACCTGCGGTAGTGATATATCTGGACAGTTGTAACTGTCCGAGACGCGCCGTGAATGCCTATCTCCATATATCAAGACCTACCTCTCCACATACGTAGTTCTACCTATTCACATATGAAGGTTTACCTCTCCATATATGAAGTTCTACCTCTTCAAATATGAAGTCCTACCTCTCCACATATGAAGTTCTACCTATACACATATTAAGTCCTTCCTCTCACATATGAAGTTCTACCTCTCCACAAATGAACTCCTACCTCTCTAAATATGAAGATCTACCTCTCTACATATACAATCTTACCTCTCTACATATGAAGTTCTACCTCTACACATATGAAGATCTACCTCTCTACATATACGATCTTACCTCTCTACATATGAAGATCTACCTCTCCACATATGAAGTTCTACCTCTACACATATTAAGTCCTTCCTCTCACATATGAAGTTCTACCTCTCCACAAATGAACTCCTACCTCTCTAAATATGAAGATCTACCTCTCTACATATACAATCTTACCTCTCTCCATATGAAGATCTACCTCTCTACATATACAATCTTACCTCTCTACATATGAAGTTCTACCTCTACACATATGAAGATCTACCTCTCTACATATACAATCTTACCTCTCTACATATGAAGTTCTACCTCTACACATATTAAGTCCTTCCTCTCACATATGAAGTTCTACCTCTCCACAAATGAACTCCTACCTCTCTAAATATGAAGATCTACCTCTCTACATATACAATCTTACCTCTCTCCATATGAAGATCTACCTCTCTACATATGAAGTTCTACCTCTACACATATTAAGTCCTTCCTCTCACATATGAAGTTCTACCTCTCCACAAATGAACTCCTACCTCTCTAAATATGAAGATCTACCTCTCTACATATACAATCTTACCTCTCTCCATATGAAGATCTACCTCTCTACATATACAATCTTACCTCTCTCCATATGAAGATCTACCTCTCTACATATACAATCTTACCTCTCTACATATGAAGTTCTACCTCTCCATATATAACAAATGATTAAAATACTATCCGTGCATCGCATGTGATGATGAAACGGTCTCTAGCCTTGAGCCATTTCTTTCTGTCCAAATGTTGCTCTTAATGATCTCACCAAAGATAGAAACATTTGGTATCTGCTCTTCAAGGGGTACAGGAAATGATATGTCCTTCCAAGTTGAGAAGTTTGTTCGAAGTTTGCTTGAGATGTGTGTTCGGTGTAGCCTATGTTGTACCTACTTTTCAGACGAATATGATCATAGCGATGAAAAACTTATTTGGGTTTGCTGTTTGCTTGTCAGTTGGCTGATGAGTCCAATCCTCACATGGCTGATTAGACCAATCCTCAGATGACTCATGAGTTCATTCTTCAGATGGCTGATGATTTCAGTCCTCAGTTGGCAGATGCGTTCAATCCTCAGTTGGATGATGATTCCAATCCTCAGATAGCTGATGAGTGCAATCCTCAGTTGACTGATGAGTCCAATCTTCAGATAGCTCATGAGTTAAATCCTCATTTGGCTGATGAGCCCAATCCGGACTCCGAGAAACATGTTGCTGTCTGAACATGACTAAGGAATGCCTTGAAATAAGAGAAAACAGTCTCACCTCCTTTGTTTTTGTATCTTTGGAAATGTGTGCAGTATTATACTCTATTCATATCTTTTGATATCTCCATACCCTCACTGTTCTCATGCCAGACTGGGCATTCAAAGGCTGTAATTTTCTAATTGCTTGGGTCAATGTTTGAGAGATGTTTTCGAGTAGTTATTTAACTACTATTTCTGACATCCACTTGAACACTTACCTACGCATATCTCACAATGGAACAGTTTCTATGAAAGACGCTTATCCGGCGCACGGAAGACGTGACCAGACCTATGAAATTGAGATCTGATCAACAACGCATATATGCTTTCCATCTTTAGTCTTTACACGAGGATCTAAGTGTCTGCTATTTGATTCTGTAATCGATAAACAATAAGCTTTCTCATGAATCGAAGATGAGAAGATGCTGAATTGTCTAGCTTAGACTATCAATAAATCAATAAACCTGTAATCCTTCAGGGTCATAGGGGTACCATATTGGATGCTTCAGCACACAGAGTCCTCCAGCGAATTCTATCATCAGCGATGCGGATGAGTGTGGAAATATCTTGCCCTGTCCATTCCTTGATGTTGTCTGTCAATGCCTTTATTTTACCTCCTCTGCTTCTTCCACCCTCTACAGTTCCTTGCAGTATTGTTTTTGACAAGGAATCATGTCTGCATACATGTCCGAACCATGCTAGTTTTCGTCGTTTCACTATTGAAAGCAATGGCACCTGAATACCTGCACACATCTCTACTTTATTTCTTACGTACATGATTATCCATTGTAGTATTTCAGTCGGCAAAAGGTTTAGCTAGTGGTGCCCATCTCCTCTCCAGCTGTCCTTATGATGTGGTTACATAGTTGTGTTTTCTCTCTCCGTCTCCATTGCACTTTGCTGATGTTGACACTACTTCACGTTTGAACTTCGCGCTGAGCGCATCGCTACCATTTCACTAGGTCACAACCTTACTTCGTATGCATCCACATAATGACTTCTAAACTTGATAATACCTTCACTATGTTGTTATCTTTTAATTCATTCACGAAATAATCTTCAAGATATTATCCCGATACATTGACTATGCAAAAACTGTAGAAAATATGCCCATGGCACAAACTATAGAACACAATCCCATGGCACAAACTATAGAAAATATGCCCATGGCAAAAACTGTAGAAAATATGCCCATGGCACAAACTATAGAACACATTTTCATGGCACAAACTATAGAAAATATGCCCATGGCACAAACTGTAGAAAATATGCCCATGGCACAAACTATAGAACACATTCCCATGGCACAAACTATAGAACACATTCCCATGGCACAAACTATAGAACACATTACCATGGCACAAACTATAGAACACATTCCCATGGCACAAACTATAGAACACATTCCCATGGCACAAACTATAAAAAAATATGCCTATGCTACCGCTTTTATCTTTTTCAAAGATTCACGCACTGTGCCGTATGAACAAGAGGTTAGAGCGTTAGACTCACAACCGTGATGTTCAGGCTTCGAATCTGAGTAAGGGCTGAGATTTTTTCTGCCGGAGGGTAAATTAAAAATCTCACCTTGTACACGACCTGGCGACAGCCAGGGTATGCGGCCTTTATCATACCTTTACCATGTTACTCTATAATGTAAATCATGCAGTTTTGTCAATTTGTTCAGTAAGTGCAAAGTCGTCAGCAAATAGTAGGTTTTTGGTGGTTATTTATTTCCCCTTTGCGGAGGCCTGTGGTACTGAGATTAAATAGCTTTGAGCATGTCTTATATTTAATATTTATTTCATCGTATTCACATCACGTAAGGACATCCATTCACATCACGTAAGGACATCCATTCACATCACGTAAGGACACCCATTCACATCACGTAAGGACAAACATTCACATCACGTAAAGACATCCATTCACATCACGTAAGGACATCCATTCACATCACGTAAGGACATCCATTCACATCACGTAAGGACATCCATTCACATCACGTAAGGACATCCATTCACATTACGTAAGACCATCCTTGGTCATGGCAGTGAACATCATGCACACAAAAATGCGTTTAGTCAGCACGCAGCCTTTTCATTCAAGGATGAAACTACGACAAGTCCCGCAAACCGGTAGGGGCTTTGAGTGTTCACATAAATCTACTCCAGATGTGCAAAACCTTTCAGAAAATTAAAAAAAGTCCCGATAAAAACCAACAGGCAAATCATAAATTAAATCTTCATACCAACGTTGTGTTATCAATGTCAGACATGTACACTAACAAGAGAACAAGAGAGTAAGCTTACTACTTGTGCAATGATAAGTCTAAGAAAAGCAGCAAACATAACAAGAAGAGATCATGAAAGTAATGAAAAGATCACAGGGACTGTCTGAACAAACCCATTTTTACAAAATTCACATACCTTGAAATGTGTTACACGAACACAGTATCAGTTGTTAAAAATAGCATACACATTTGTAATAAAATATATTTGTAGAAATATGAACAGACAGTCTGAACACTGTCCACTATTGCTAAGAAGAAGTCAATATCCCTTTTCATTTGTGCTAGACTAATGGTGCGCACACAAATAAACTGAATGCAGCTTTTCAAGACGTTCATAAACCATATAAAATATCTCGGTAGTATTTTCACAGAAAATGAAAGCCTTGATAGAGACGAGATGTCGAAAGGCAAATGTAGTAACATACCAACTGTCACCACTGTTTCTTCATCCCAAGATCGAGATGGAAATTTAAAAAAAACAAATTATTTACAATATATTCCTACCAACAATGTGTTACCAGTGCCAAACTTGGTCTCTTTCATCTTCACATTACAGAAAGATAGGGACATGTAAGCGCATACCTCAAAGTGAGTTCTGACATAGGCCATCCACTACACATCGAGCTCCCTCATGTGAAGGGAAGCAGGCTTAAGAGAGACAAATCGTGGATGGGTCGGGCCGAGGATACCGTTAAACATATCTGCGCCCCAGAAGACATAGCTCCTGGCGAGGAGTGGATACCTATTCCTACGGTCTTTCAAGAGGCATTCAAGACCGTCATTACACTCTACAGAGAGTGCAGGAAACACAGCACAAGACAAACGTAAACTTGTGACAGCTTAAATGGCATGCTTACACAGAATCATAGGAATATCACTAAGAGACAGAGTGAGAAATGAGGACATTAGACAAAGAACCGGCACTGCCCCAATCTTAGAATAAATTAAGAGCCAACAGATCAAATGGTTTGCACACATCAGCAGACTACCACCAGAAAACTCTTCTACCCGTGACGCTGAAAGGCAACAAAGGGTTTAGCGAATAGATAGATAGAATGAAATATAATATACAATCCATAGTAATGATAACACAAATAGTATCTACATAGGGATATGTACAACGAGATTACTTTTAATTTATAGAGTGTAATATGATTATCCATTGTAATATTTCGGTGGGCAAAAGGTTTAGCCAGTGGTGCCCATCTTCTCTCCAGTTGTCCTTACAATGTGGTTACATAATGTGCTTTCTCTCGCAGTCTTTGTTGCTCTTTACTGATTTCGACACTACATCACGTCATGTTCAGAATGAACGCAAATGAAGAAGAAAAAATTCTCAAGCTTGTTGCAATTTTTCCTGTGTATAAAAATTCTGCCTAACACCGCTGAAAAAAGAAACCAATACAAAAAACATGGCGTGAAAAACAGTTGTCGTACGCTACGACAACTCTCAAAGGAAGATATTCCTCATGTAGAAGTTTCAAAGCAATGAGTTTGAGCACATGTAAATTTATAATGTTTTTCTTTGTCTATTCTTAAACTCCTGTGCATTAACAGGATGTAGTCTGGACAAGACTGTAGATAGGTTTTTTAAAGCGGGAGTGATACTGATACCTATTTTTTTTTTTAAAAAGGCATTCATTCATATGTTTGTGTGTCATGTAAATGTCTCTGTTTGATGTAAAATTTGATGACTTTTTTGTGAAAAAACGCTAAGGGGGTAGGGGACATTCTACTGACCTTTTGGCTAAGTCCCTAGTTCTAAAAGTCTTTTTCTGATTTGCTAAGCGGAGGAGGGGAGTGTTTAATCAGACTTGAGTCTGAAGAATGAATGGAATGCATTGTTGTGTTATGATTCCCAACTTGGCTGCAATATCTGCATTGTTTGATCCAAGCCTGTAGATTGGAGGATTTGCCCAGGGTAAAACCCCACCTGTTGTCTGCACTATTTGATCCAAGCCTGTAGATTTGAGGATTTGCAGTATTTAAACCCCATCTGTTATCTGCACTATTTGATCCAAGCCTGTAGATGGGAGGATTTGAAGGGTTTAAACCCCTTAACAAGAAGAGATCATGAATGCAGGGGCAGAATCCCTTAGGGCCAGAACATGACTTTTAGTACTAGAAATTTTTGTAAAAAGATTGTGACCTATCCCACCTCCTGCAACCCTCTAATGATTTTCCAGAAAAAATCAAAACAAATCTCATGAAATGTAAGGAATTATGCACAAACATGGGTGATATACCATTTTTAAATGAAATTATAATGCCCCAAACCTATTGAAGGTGTATCTGTAGCACTGGTTAGACTTGTCACATTTGATGAACATGACTTCTGGGTGATTTTGTGAACTTCCATTGAATAGAATTCTTCTATTGAATCAGACCTTATGGTTTCCTTAAAGTGTCCAATGAAATGATTAAAAACCTAGGAACTGCACAAAAACAAAGCTAGTGCATATCTCCATTATATGTTGGACAACAGGGGAAAAGTTGCACATATCTGGAGTGAAACAATTGTGATATTACTCCCAAAACAAGGAAAAGACAGCACCACAGTCTCCAACTACATACATATCATCAACCTCAGGTTGCAGTGGTACCTTGAAAATGAAAACATTCATATACTACAACAGGCAAGCTTCAGGCAATACTAATCTACTAAATATTATGCACCTACCTCACCCAAGAGTTAGAGGATACATTCCAAGAAACTAGTTCTAGTATCATGGATAGACCTGGGAAAAGTTTTGGACAAGGTTTGGAAAGATGGGCTTCTGAAAACAATTGAGATATGGCAGATCAGGTTGTAGGACATACAAATGTGTAAGCATACTTACATAAAAGAAGATTTAGAATTTAACTAGATGGCCATAAAAGAAAGAAAAGATAACACAAGAAATAAGACGAAAAATACGTACCGGTACTATAGAATATAGGCATGGAAAGATGCTTAATGAAACAACAGATTTAATAAAAGATGGACAGAGTATTGCATGGAGCTGTATAACTGTGAATGTGATCCTGACTATACTATATTAGAGAATAGAAAGCTGAACTAAGCAACAGATAAATAGAAAATGCAGAAATTCTAGTAGATGAAATAAGAGGCAATACAAATATTGAAAGAAAGGAAATAACCTGGTGTAATCATCCCAGCAGAACTCTTGAAGTATGAAGGAATGAATATGGTAAGTATAATGATTAAAATTTACCTGAAAATTTGAAATACAAAACAGTGGCTTACTAAGTGGACACAATCACTAATAATACTCATTTCCAAGAAAGGGTATTTGACAGTATCTGAGAATTATAAAATCATTAGCCTTATAACACACCCAAGAAAAGCAATGTTCAGAATACTTCTGAAAAGAATAAAGCACTAGTCAGAGTAACTGATTGCATAGGAACAAGCTTGGTTCAGAGCATACACAAGCATTCTAAAACAAATCTTCAACATCAGAATTTTAAATGAAAAAAAAAACCATATTCAGCATCAGCATATTTTATACCAAAATTTCATTTATTTTACGAGGGAATTTAATGGTGTCTGACATAATCGTCTCAGGTACATACTGAAATAGTTTAATTTTGACAACACAATCATAGACATTGTTGAAACAATTTAAAATAACGCAAGTAGCGCTGTCTTACCAAATAATACCATAGAAGAGGTTTTTCAAACAAATGTAGGAATCCGGCAGACATGCATCTTGTCTCCAATATTTTTCAACATATACGTGTAAAATATAATACAAGAGACACTTCAGGATTATAACAAATCTCGATTGATTGGAGGTCACCCTATCTGACATTTTTACTGCGTTTATGATATTGACCATATGGCTAGCACAGAATAAGAACTATAAGAGCAACAGCAATGGTTGGGAAAAGTTACAAGCACGTACAGGATGTACATCAACAGTAAAAAAAATAGCAAATTTTGGTTAACAACAAAAGCATAGATGCACAGACTAACACTATGATGAATGGCCATAAACTTGAAGAAGTGAATACTTTCAAATGCCTATGATCGTGCATATGCAATGATGAAAAAACCAAAGATTAATCAAAGATAACAATGGTATTGACTGCTATGCAAGACTTAATCTAATATGGAAAAGTAATATCATTGTTGGAGTGAAGATCATAAATTTATAACTCACTAGTGTTATCTATTATGCAGTATGGTTGTGAGAGTTGGCCACTCACTGCAAACACAGAGATATGGATAAAAACCTTCAAATGCAAGTGTGACCAGCTCTTTGGCAACCAGACACTTGTTGCAGACCTGCCCATCATGACGGAGAATGAAGAAACACTTGGCCATGTCCTGTCTGCTTTTATAAACAGTTATATGGCACTACTCGGAGCCTGTCATTGGTTTCTACCTTTACAGAGTTTTCAATGTGGAAGTCTGAAAGTGAACGAAGAAGAAGAAGAATACAAGTGTTACCACAATAGACACAATAGACCTCCTTCTTCTTCTTCTGCGTTCAGCATGTGGTCATGCTATACCGTCAGACCTGTCATCACGACGAAGTCCACTGTCTTCTCCAGGTCAGAGCAGCTGCCCCATAGCTTTTGCCTCAAGTCTGTATCCTCTGGCCAGGTCTGCTGTCTTTGCTCTTTGTATGTTGGGCAGTCCTGAAGTATGTGTTCTGGAGGACAATAGACCTGACCCCTATGAACCTGACAGATTATTGCTTTATGGATGGGTGGAAGACCATACTATCAACTATATTTTTTTAATGTCTGTCTGTTTTGTGAATATTTGTAATATTTGTGCTTTCTATTGATGCCTATTGGTAAACAGTTTTACCGCAGTCTACCAATTAAGATCAAATTTAAAGATAAGGTATTTTCCCTGTAGACAGGTTGACAGTTATTAAATTGTCAAAAATGCTCAATTATTATTTATTTATGATTCATTGTGGTGTTATGTAGGGAAAATGAAGGTGAATTTTCTGCAAATTTGTTTCCACTAAATATCATATATATATTCATTGTCTTATTTTGATTTCTCAGAAACTGGAGTGTGCTAACCTTGACTTGGTTAAACATGTTTCCATTCACGACCGGAAGAAAATTGGATATGAGTGACTAGAACCTCGTGAAGCAGACAATATTCTGCAGAAAATCGCCAGAATAACTTTACACATGGATTCTAACTCTGTTCATAATGCGTGGGGATGTTTATATTCACACAATGTCATCCTTTTTTCTATAAATGACAGTAGTCCTATATTTATTTGTGCATAATTCTTCTCTGCAATTTTTTATTGAAAGCTGCATGATTTCATGTTCCTACTATGAAGACTTAATTGTGCCTACAAGAAATCTACAACATTATGTTTATGTGTTTTTTATATAGACATTGTTGTTGTTTTTACAATGCCAAAAAATGAACGGACTATTTTTGTCTTTGGCCCTTCAAAGGTCGGCAAAACTTCTCTCATCAATCAACTTAAACTTAGCATGTTTGACGACAAGTACGTACAAACGTTCCATAATGTCTCCTTTATAAAATTTGATTGCGATGGAAAAATGAACAATCTAATAGTTAATGATATATCTGGGAAATTTGAGAACACACTAGTAAGAAATTCATTGATAATGAATTGTGAAGGTTTTCTAGGGGTCTACAGTGTTACAAGTGCTATTTCTTTTTTGAATCTTCAAAAATATGTTGCTATACTTCATGCACTGATACAAGGCAAAAGGATCCCTATGGTTATAGTAGGATGCAAACTTGATCTAGTGAGCGAACGTGAAGTACCCGAGAACCTTGCATCAGGTTTCTCCGATTTAATTCACTGTCCCTACTTTGAGACATCTGCCAAAGATAAAAACCAAGTGCTTAATATATTTGCAAAGTTAGTTCAAGAGATGGACCAGGTTGTGTTGGAGGTAGAAGAGAATAATGATACTGTACTAGTTGAACAGAAAGATAAAAAGACACGATGCTGTGCTCTTTTTTGATGGAGATCTAATGAGTTATAATGTCTCCTTGATGCAGGTAAGGAGTAAGAATGTATTCTTTGGTGACTTTAATGTTTCTGTTTCATTATTTTTTCACTACCAACAATTTCCTTAATTAATGTTTCTGTTTAATTATATTGTCAGCACCAACAATTTCCTTAATTAATGTTTCTGTTTAATTATATTGTTAACACCAACAATTTCCTTAATTAATGTTTCTGTTTAATTATATTGTCAGCACCAACAATTTCCTTAATTAATGATTATGTTTAATTATATTGTTAACACCAACAATTTCCTTAATTAATGTTTCTGTTTAATTATATTGTCAGCACCAACAATTTCCTTAATTAATGTTTCTGTTTAATTATATTGTTAACACCAACAATTTCCTTAATTAATGTTTCTGTTTAATTATATTGTCAGCACCAACAATTTCCTTAATTAATGATTATGTTTAATTATATTGTTAACACCAACAATTTCCTTAATTAATGTTTCTGTTTAATTATATTGTCAGCACCAACAATTTCCTTAATTAATGTTTCTGTTTCATTATATTATCACTACCAACAATTTCCTTTATTAATGTTTCTGTTTAATTATATTGTCAGCACCAACAATTTCCTTCATTAATGTTTCCTTCTGTTTAATTATGTTGTCAGTACCAACAATTTCCTTCATTAATGTTTCCTTCTGTTTAATTATATTTCCATCACCAACACATTTATGTCATGACAGAAATTAACTGTAGGGCCTATACAGTATTAAAAAAGGGTATATAATTTGGTATTTTAAATGTTCATCATCAAGTGACATATTCTTTCCAGAACGTAGTCTTTCCTATGGATCTCACGAATTCTCCGCGGTCTTGAGCAAGTTGCCCTGCATCTTCCAGTGACATGCGCAGGCATTCTTGAATGTCTTTTGTCCAACAGCGTCTTGGTCGGCCTTTGCCCCTGTTGCATTCTATCATCCCCTCCATTAACACTCTCTCCATGCCGTCGTGTCTTTTAATATGACTGAAAAAAACTAGCTTTTTCTTTAATATAGTGTTCAGAAGCCAGACTTCCTGGACGTTAATTGTTCATAACACCTCCTGGTTTGTTTTCTTCGCTGTCCATGGTATTCTCAGAACTCTTCTATAACACTTTAATTCAAATGATGTTATTCTCTTGGCCACTGTTTTATTTAGTGTCCATGCTTCACATCCATATGTCGCCACAGGGAATACACATGTTCGTAGTAAACACAATTTGGTTCTTATGTTAGTACCTTGCCATAGTTTCTTTATCTGTTTTAATTTTGCCAGCGCCATTGCCGTTCTTCTCTTGATCTCAACTGCGCAGTCCCCCGCATTGTTTATATTATTTCTTAAATAATCAAAATTTGTCACTTCTTCCAAATTGCAGTTCTCAATATTAATTTTGGGTCTTGATTTAGTTTTGTCAGTTGCCATTATTTTGTCTTTTTCATATTTAAGAACAAGTTTAGCTGTTTGCTGAACTTTTGGGTTGACTTAATTATATTCAGTAGGTCGTGTTTGTTTGTTGTTATGTTTGTTACATATGGAAATTTCTTATAAAAGGCTGAGCTATAGATGGATTCCAATGTACATAGAGAAAGATATAAAAGAGCTTGGTTATATATTTAATACAATTGGAAGGACATTCTAAAGTTTACATTTTTTTTAAAGAAGAAGTGGTTTGGTCACTACCTGTCCTTGACATTGGTTGAAAGGTGAATGTTATCGTATATATTACATGTGTTCTTACAGACTGTCACAAAGTTGGCCAGTATAAAAGTTACATGTGAACTATGAAGTGCTGAATCAGCAGTTTTTTGTACACCTGATACCACACTTATGGTATAGCACTTGTGCATCCCTGTGTGAATGGTGCATCCCTGAGGTAATGGCGCATCCCTGTGAGAATGGTGCATCCCTGTCATACTGGTAGATGTAATGAGTGTACCCAATTAATTTCAAGGTGGATTATCCTTCCAAACATAACGTTAGATTGATGGTGTGTAATGTCCAGCATTAAAGTGATAGTTTGTATTGACCAATCGTCATATTTTCATTTTATGCAGAATGATGGAAAAACTATAGCAGTGATATTACTTCAGATTTTTCTAAAGTCTGCATATTCTCCCAACATGGCTTCGTGTGAACTGTTCCCCAAGTTGAAGGGAACCATGAAAGGAACCAGAATTGAGTCATGAGAGGACATTATGTAGAACACAACATGCAAACAGTACTCCATTTCAAATGCAGTCTACTAGCAATGATTCCAACAATGAACAAAATGCAGGGAGAAGTGTATGCAGTCTCAATGTAAGTATTTGAGTACATGTATTTTGAAGGAGATTACAGTTTCAGATATTTAGGTAAGTAACTTCATTATTTGGACCACAGGTGAGGTAATGGTAGGTCCCATGGCAGCAGCCATCCCTCGGGGCATCTGGGATGAAGAGAACTCTTCATATACTAAGCCGAATGTGGCCAGTTCCCTTTATTGCTGTCTTTACCTCCCCTAACTTATGTACCAGGTACCCATTTACAGCTGGATTGACTGGATGAGCGGACAAGTCAGACAATAAATCATGACCTAGATTATTTTTTTATTGTGTGTCCGGATGTGGTTTCAAACCTGGCATGCTGTAACCCAGTGATAGTAAGCAAGCTCACTATTAACGAAGTTATCACAGACTACATAATATGATACTTATTGAACAGCACTTTGTGTTTGTGAATATATGAATTATTATGTGTGAGTGTGTTTGTGTATGTATATATCTATATATATATATATCATATATATATATATATATATATATATATATATATATATATATATATATATATATATATATATATATATATATATACTCGCAACCATTAAAAATGCATCAAAATGTGATTTGTTTTCACAATTAATATATTTTGTGCATGTATGATTTTTTCATCCCGGAACTTGTGCAAGTGGTGAAGTTCATGTAGTCGCATTGTTGTAATGTTTCTTTAACATTTTTCATGCTTGACATGAAAAACAGCAAATAAATATATTTTGACCCTATTAAAAGTTAAAATTGACACACACGTTAATAAAGTTTAGGCGAGTACAAGGCATGTGTCTGGTTTTTATCGAAAGGTCTGTTACTGTTTTCATGCCTCGGCTGACACTATTAGAGCGATGGCAAGCTGCTGGTATGGTTGTCAGTGGAGTGATGACCAGAGAAATTTCCAGATATTCAATTGTAACCAGTCCACTTTAGTAAGGCTTCAACAATGTTTTCTGGCAACAGGTAGCACTGATGATTGCATCAGACCTGGTAAACCTCATGTAACATCACTAGCTCAAGATCGTCATATTGCCCTGGTACATGTGCTCAACCACTCCCAAACAGCAACTCAAACATCAGCTCATACACGTGACAGGCGAGGGCTTATTAGTGCAAACAGTGTGCGAAGGAGAATCACCTCTCCGTCTTGCAAAACAGAAGTCCTAATATTGATCCTATCCTTACAAGACACCATTTGGTTAACAGGCTGGCTTTATTCCAACAAAATATTCATCATCCAAGGGCTGAATGATCGACGATGTTCTCAAATGAAAGCCGGTTCAATGTCTCATTTGTTAATAGGAGAAATCAAGTCTGACATCGTCCTGGAGAAAGATATGCTGACATGTGTATAGTCTAGCATAACAGATATGAAGAAGGAAGCTTACATGTTTGAGGTGGATTCTTCCATGAACACCATACTTCCCTTAATGTTTTCACAGTTAAAGCAATAGTTGATGTCTGCATTAATCAAGTACTGCCTACCGTTGTGCCTATCTTCCACAATTTACAAAATGTGGGATATTTAGCACAATGATGCTAGGCCTCACTCTGCTAATTTAAACCGGAATTTATTAGCCCAGCAACTTTTTCTTATATTCAATTGGCCTGCAAACTCTCCTGACATGAACCCGGTTTAACATGTTCAGGATGAACTGAACATTGGGGTCCAGCAGCATGGCTTCAACAATGTGAATGATCTCGAGTGAGTACTAATTACAGTAGGGAACAGCATACCCCAAATATTTTTCAACACAATGCAATAGGAAGAGATGCCAATGACAAGTTTATGTTGATGCTGCTGGGTGACATGTGTATTTATGATGGCTGTGACAGTGAGTAAAAAAATGAACTGCATGGGTAGACAATTGCAATATCTGGTTCTGAATTATTTTAATTTTTAAACTACCGAAGATGTGATTCAACAAATAGTTCATAATTGTGAACAAAATAGTTTCAGTTAATTTAAATTCAGCACATTTTTTATTAGGCCTATATATTATTTTTTTTTACATTATTTAAAATATACGTATATATATATATGTATATATACAGTGGAATCCTGTTATAACAACTAGTCCAGTTCGACAAAATATGTTTGTAATAACAGAAATTCACTATATGAAGTACAAATAATATAGAATAAATATAATTGGGGATTTTGAAAAATGTTGTTATATGGGGAAATTTGGATTTAGTTATAAAATAATGCTCTATAGAGGGATTCCACTTATATAGGTCCTATATATGTGAGGTTATACTTGTAGGAGATCATGGTAACTGGATTACCCTGACTTCAACTTTTATTGATGATAAAAAGCTCTGATTTATCCAATTTAGACCAACGTCTGCGGTTAAAGGAAGCATACCTCATCATAAGATGTACTTTTTACTAAACCAAACAAATATATGAGACAAATACAAATTCCTTGTCCCTGACTAATGTAGGAGAAGATAGGGCTAAATTTTCAATTTTTATGTTTTCGTGCTGGCCTATACCTTTTATTATGTGGACATGCACTTTTTCTTTTATTATTTTAGTAGACTCATACCTAGTCTTTTATTGTGTCCAACCCCATCAAGGCCAGCACCTTGCAGTGGTGATGGGGCTTAGTTCAGCCATCAGGGGCTGGAAACTAAGACTGGTCGGGCAGTCCCATTCGAGCAGGACCATAGTCCTGCCCAAGTAAGCAGAGTGCTGAAGACGGAGGCATCCAGCCAAAAGGCGCACAGATAATCAGGATGCCACGCACAAAACACAATGGAAACATGTCTGTATCTATAAAAAGTTATGGTGCCTGCCCTGTTTCGGACGTTCAGGCAGGGACGGTGCCGGGCCCTATACCTCGAAAGGGCCCAACCTCAGTTACTGAAAGTCCTTCTCAATTGCCTCGAGGAGCCAGGAGGCAAGGGAATAGAGCTACTGGCCAAACAAACAAACGACCAATAAAAATAATGCACTGGAATGCTGAGGGTGTCAACAGTAAGAGAGATGGATACAGCAAAAAATTGGAACTTGAAAATGTCCTCAGTGAAGAACAAGTTAATATATGCTGTATCCAAGAAACACACCTCAGCAGCGACATAGCCTTCAAAATCAGAGGCTACCAGTGCTACCGATCTGACCGAAAGGACAGGCGAAAGGGTGGAATTCTGACACTTGTTAAAAACAATATCAGCGCATGTCAGCTGGAAGTATATATGGAAGGGGCAGAATACCAGATGCTCCACCTAAAAACAGACAGTGCAGAATTCCATCTCCTGAACTACTACTGCCCAAATGATAAACCATTGGCACTAGACACAATTCCAGATAAAGAGAGACTTATGGTGTGTGGTGACTTCAACAGCCACTCTCAGAGCTGGGGCTATGATCATATCGACAAGAGAGGTGAGGAACTTGAGAGCTGGCAGGATGAAAATAATCTCATCCTTATTAACCAGCCAGCTGACTCACCAACGTTCTACTCGAGAGCATGGCACACCACCTCTACACCAGATCTGGCATTCCACTCACCAGGCCTGGAATGGAACATCACACGTGTCGTTGGAAAGCAGCTTGGGGGTAGTGACCACAGACCAGTATTTCTGGAAATCCACAATGAATTTACCAATGACAGCAGCACGCTCACTAGGTGGAACTATAAGAGGGCAGACTGGAAAATGTACCAGCATTTAACCAGTGTTCTAGTTAAGGACATGAACTTGGACAAAGACATCAATAGAGCAGTGAGTGAATTTAATAGATGTATACTACATGCTGCTAGTAAAACCATACCCAGGGGGGCACGCAAAAACTACAAACCCTACTGGAATGATGAACTGGAAAAGCTGCAAAATGAGATGGAAACATCTAGACAGCAGGCTGAGAACAGACCTAGCCAAGAACATCACAACAAATATCAGCAAACAAAGGCTAAATTTCAAAGAGCCAAGTTACAAGCCAGACGGAGTAGCTGGAAAGAAAAAACAGAGTCGCTGAACCTAGAAAGAGATACTAGGAAATTATGGAAACTTGTAAAACAACTAAATGATGAAGGTACAGGGAGAAATACCAGGATCACACTTTATAAAGATAGAAACATTTTAACAGGTAAACATGCAGCTGATTACTTTGCAGATTCCTTTGCAGAAGACAATAACATCAAAGTCAGCCCAGACAAACAACAGGAGGTTCGAGAGAATCAGCAAAACATTGGACAAGGCGAACCTATACCTGAAGTCATGGAGGCACCAATCACAATGAGAGAACTGGAGCATGCAATATCCAAATTGAAAATGAAAAAGTCCCCTGGAGCTGATGGAGTGTCCAATGAAATGATTAGAAACCTGGGAATTGCAGCAAGAGCAAAGCTACTGCAGATCTTTAACACAAGCTGGTCCACGGGTAATGTACCACAGGGGTGGAGAGAAGCAATAATGATACCACTCCTCAAATCAGGAAAAGATGGCAACACAGTCTCCAACTACAGGCCCATCAGCCTCACAAGCTGTCTATGCAAAACAATGGAACGCATTATCAATCTTAGGATGCAGTGGTACCTTGAAAGTGAAAACCTTCTGGTATCACAGCAAGCAGGTTTCAGACAGTGCTACTCTACTGAAGATCAGGCAACCTACCTCTCCCAAGAGATTGAGGATGCCTTCCAAGATAAGAAACTGGTACTAGCAGCATGGATAGACCTCAGAAAAGCATTTGATAAGGTCTGGAAAGAAGGGCTCCTAAAGAAATTGCGAAATTGCAGGGTTAGCTCAAGAATGTACAAATGGGTAAAAGCATACCTGCATAATAGAAGAGCCAGGGTACAATTAGATGGTCGCAAGAGCAAGAAGGTTCTACTGCGTCATGGAGTCCCCCAGGGAGGAGTCCTGTCGCCCACACTTTTCTTGGTTTACATCAATGACCTAGTTGCTGAACTACCACATGGGATCAAAGTGGCAATGTATGCTGACGACCTGGTGATCTGGTGCACAGAAGAACATGCGACAGTGGCCACTAAACAAATACAAAGAGCTATTGATGCCCTAACCTTATGGGCTAATAGATGGTGCGTCAGCATTAACACAGATAAGTGCAGCACTACACTTTTTACCCTCTCAACAAAACAAAAAGCCGGTCATATCAAAATAGATGGAGAGCTCTTGAAAGAAGACAAACAACCCACATACCTCGGAGTTACTTTTGATGATAAACTGACATGGAAGCAGCACATAAACAAAGCAACAACAAAAGCCAGGAGGAAGTTAGCTATCCTGAGAAAACTAAGTGGAACCACATGGGGAGCCAGTGGGAATATACTCAGTAAAGTTTACCAGCAAGGCATAAGACCACACCTGGAATATGGTTCAGCTGCGTGGTGTCCTGCATCAAACACCACATTACAAGATCTAGATAAAGTGCAAAACCAGGCACTTAGAATAATGTTGGGAGCAATGAAATCAACACCCATAGCAGAGATGCAGAAAATGGGAAGAATGCAAACACTTGGCGAACGCAGAGACACAAAAGTACTAATTCAAGCAGAAAAGTTTCAGTGTATGCCAAGTCATCCAATGAAGGAAAGATTCCAAAATCTAGCAATGGGACGACTGAAAAGAAGCAGCTTTATTCATCAAGCTAAACGACTCCGCAGACAACTTACAGACCTACCTGAAGTTGACAGCCCCTTAAGGCCTGTACCAGAACAAACCCCGTGGAATGAAAGACATGGAATGCCAATATACATTCAGACCCATGTGAAAGGAATACTAAGCGTGGATGAACAGAACAATGTGCAGCGAAGGACAGTCACCCTCAGTTTCCTGGATGAGGAATATCCACAAGATATATGGGTCAGAGTATACACAGATGGGTCAGCACAGAATGCCGTGAGGAATGGAGGTGCAGGTGTATATATAGAATATCCACACAAGCCTAGAGATACAATCAGAACACCGACAGGAAAATTCTGCAATAATTATGATGCAGAAATCCAGGCAATTAGTGTGGCAGCTAAAAAACTGCTGAACTCCAACTCTGACCTACAGCCTGTGGTATTCCTGACAGATGCAAGGTCAGTGCTTCAAGCTCTCCAGTCTGAAAAACTAACAGACTTGAAAAAACTACTTAGCGAATTGTCTTACCAGTATAGGGTAACCATGCAGTGGATACCCTCTCACTGTGGAATACCAGGAAATGAAAAAGCAGACCAACTGGCTAAGGAAGGTGCTGCCGAAGACCAACCAGATATACCAATCACCTACCATCAGAAAAAACAGATGATAAAGTCAATAAGAAAGCCACAAACACCAACACAAGATGAATATCATATTATGAACAGATCAGAACAAGTTATAATTTTACGCCTCAGAACAGGACACAACCGACTCCGCAGTCATATGTATACAAAGTTCAAGATTGGCAACACGGCCATGTGTACATGTGGACAGGCAGCACAGAGTGCCAAACATATACTTCAAGAGTGTTCTGAGCATGAAACGCTGAGGCAGACATATTGGCCAGAGGAAACAACACTGGAATCAAAACTCTATGGGACACTGTATGACCTACAAAAGACAGTGAGTTTTATTAAGGAGACAGAATTACAGATATAGACATGTTTCAAGTGAACGAAAGAAGAAGAAGAAGAATTGTGTCCAAAATATTTTATTTGTTTGATATTTATTCCTTTCATAATTCTGTCTTCATTCTAAGTTAATTTATTTTCTTCTTTTTCCATGATGTGCTCTCTATTCTTCTAAATGTCCACATCACAAAGGAATCAACTCTGTCATCTAATTGTTTGTTTATTGTCCATGTTTCTGAGCCATACATTAATATAGAATATATGCATTATTTTATAATTCTCTTTTTTAGCTTGTTTGTAATTTATTTATATATTAATATTTTCCTCATGTCATTGAAAGTACTTTTATCCATTCTCATTCTCTTTTTAACTTCTGTTTCACATCTGCCATCATTTGTGATTATGTCCGAGGTATTGATAATGTTCTTCTTATTGTAATTTCTCTCCATGTATTTTTATGTTTAGCACCTGTTATTCTGTGTGCTGATTATCATAGTTTTTTGTTATTGTTTTTTTTTAAGGATATAGTCCGGATAAAAAAATATGTTGTCATAGTTTATAGCTGTGGGTAATATCTGTACTACTCTACCTGTTATTCATACGTCATCGTGACAGATTTTTTTTATGCGATAGGATGCACCAGGGTATGTGGCAGCCGGCGCTAGAAATTCTAGCTCATGGTGCAAATAATAGGCCACCATCTTCTTTCTAGGATGTGACTAAGGAAAGTTGGGAGATGGGCTGATGACCTGTAACCTTTGATATGAGATAGACTGACAATCTGTCACCTATGACATGAGATGGGTTGACAGTCTGTCACCTATAACATGAAATGGAGTGACAACATGTCACCCATAACATGAGATGGGCTGATAACATGTTTCCTATAACATGAGATGGGCTGACAACCTGTCACCTTTGACAATGCATGGGCTGACAATAGGTCACTTATAACATGAGATGGACTGACAAAATATCACCTATGACATGAGATGGACTGATAACCTGTCACCTATAACTTGAGATGGGCTGACAACCTGTCACCTATGACATGAGATTGGCTGATGATCTGTCACCTATAACATGAGATGGGCGGAACAGCCTGTCACCTATGACATGAGATGGGCTGACAGTCTGTCACCTATAACATGAGATGGACTGACAACATGTTTCCTATGACATGAGATGGGCTGACAGTCTGTCACCTATAACATGAGATGGACTGACAACATGTTTCCTATAACATGAGATGGGCTGACAATATGTTACCTTTGACAATGCATGGGCTGACAATAGGTCACCTATGACATGAGATGAACTGACAACATATCACCTATGACATGAGATGGGCTGACAACATGTCACCTATGACATGCAATGGGCTGATAACATGTCACCTATAATATAAGATGGGTTGACAACCTGTGACATATGACATAAGATGGACTGACAACCTGTCACCTATAAAAACATCAGCATAGTCACATTTTATCACAATTTCACTTGTCTTCTGTCAAATAATCCCCATGAATGATGGAGAGGTGCAGGACAGCGGGTATTACATTGCACATTGTCCCTCTCTGGCAGACTGCCAGGTGAAAGGAAATGTTAGATGTGCCATAACTGCAGATGGGTCATCAAATCTGGTAGAAGAATTATGATATTAGTTTGCCCAGAAGTATGTGCCTGAGCTACAAGCACGGCATAGCAATATTGGAATACTGATGCACTGAAATGCATTCCATTGGGTGGGGGTGTACTTGAACCCACAACTACCCCCCCCCCCAGCATCGTCAATACTCTGGCGTTATGTAAGACAAATTCTAGTTTTATTATTCATTAGTTGTGGATTAGGAACCTGTACCATTATACTCGGTTAACCCATAGGTGTATAGTATGGTTATGTTGGTTCCCGTCAAGTTCTTCAAAAAGAAATTCCTCGAAAACCAATTCTTTTAATGCAAGTTCTTTGAATGATTAATTCTTCGAAGGACCAATTTTATGAAAATAATTTTTCTAGTGAAAATAACTTACATATTCATAATCAATCAAGTGCCATGCCGACTAACGTAGGCGATCATGTTTCTCCACGACTCTCTGTCTCTTGTGTTGTCAATAAGCTTGGTTGGTGAGCTTCTACCGTGCCACGATAATTGCAGGATATTCATAATAGGTAGACCAAATAATTAATTATTCCTAATATGTCAGTAGTTTCTTTTATGCATTAGCAAACATTGCGTAATAATAAATAACAGTATAATAATGACTTATTTATTTTTTTTTGTTTAATCGATTAAGACCAAGTATTTCCAAATATTGGAATACATTTATCCACAGAATAATATTAAAATTAGTCAATGAAATACGTTATTTATTCAGAGAATATATTTGTAGCCATTCACATTTGATTTTCCTACATATCTTTACTATAAGTCTATAAGTATATTCCCGCGCAAAACTAATGTATCTTACCAGTTGTAAAACGGATTTCTTATGACTGTGTTGTTCATTTAATGCATATAGCCTAACCATGGATTTAAAATTGGTTGATAGTGAAAAGGGAAATTAGAAGTTCTTGTTTAATGGATATTTATTTTATAAAGACAAAAGCAACGCAATGAAAATATACTGGAAGTGTGAACATTTTCAAAGTTGTGGATGTAAAGCTTGTGTAATAACACAAGACAAACGTGTTATTAGATTTTAAAATATTCACATCCACGCAGATTTTGCACGTGTACTAGCAAAGGCTGTCATCAGTAACATTTATCACGAAGCACACGCCACTCCTGAAGCACCACAAAATATTATTACTTCAATTCTCGCGTTAGTAAGTGAGTGTTGCCTCTAAATTGCCCAGTCTGTTAAATCTTACAAACTGTACATATATTTCGACAAAGGAATATTAGGACAAAGGAAAATAAGGGACCTGCGATTCCAATATCAAAGCGTGACATTATATTTACTGATGAATAGGCCTATACCAATACGGAAAAAAAGAACATTTTCTTATTTATGATTCCGGAGCAGAAGACAGACTATACATTTTTTCCACTCAAGTGAATTTTGATATTTTACTCCATTGTAGTTTTCACATGTGTGGAGGGGTTGTGATCTTCAAACACACGGATGTAGAGGGGTTTAGTTTTTTAAACACACGGGTGTGGAGGTGTTGTACTATTTAAACCCACGAGTGTGGAGGGGTTGTGATTTTCAAACCCTTAGGTGTGAAGGGGTTGTGATCTTCAAACCCACGGGTGTGGAGATGTTGTGGTCTTCAAACCCATGGGTTTGCAAGGGTTGGTGTCTTCAAACCCACTGCTGGGGAGGGGTTGGTGTCTTCAAATCCACAAGTGTAGAGAGGTTGGGGTATTTAATCCCACGGGTGTGCAGAGGTTGGGGTCCTTAAACCTACGGATATAGAAAGGGTGGGGGGGGGGTCTTCAAACCCACGGGTAATGTGAGTCTTCAACCCTCCCCCTCCTTAGGAAATCATAAATATTATAACGAAGTGGTAATGTTACTTAATCAACTATCAAATATTAAAAAACAAATAACAATAAACAAAAGGGCACTGACTATTTCAAACTATTTTGTTTATTGTTATTTATTGTTTAATATTTCATAGTTTGTTGATTAGATAACATTATTGCTTCATTATAGTATTTATCGCTGTTTTGTTTTGCTACTGTGGCACTCTCCATTTTGTCAGATTATCCTATGACAGTGTGGTTATTTATACTTAGGAAATCATAACATGACTTTTAGTACTATGAGTTTGGCAGAAAATTGGTAGCCCAAGCCCCCTTTTTTACGATTTGTCACAATGCCCTCCTTACTGAGTACGTACCCTCCTTAGTGATTGTATATCCTCCTTAGTGATTGTATACCCTCCTTAGTGATTGTATACCCTCCTTAGTGAGTGTATACCATCCTTAATGAGTGTATACCCTCCTTACTGAGTACGTACCCTCATTAGTGAGTATATACCCTCTTTACTGAGTACGTACCCTCCTTAGTGAGTATATACCCTCCTTAGTGAGTGTATACCCTCCTTAGTGAGTGTATACCCTCCTTACTGAGTACGTACCCTCCTTAGTGAGTGTATACCCTCCTTACTGAGTACGTACCCTCCTTAGTGAGTATATACCCTCCTTACTGAGTAGATACCCTCCTTACTGAGTAGATACCCTCCTTACTGAGTAGATACCCTCCTTACTGAGTAGATACCCTCCTTACTGAGTAGATACCCTCCTTACTGAGTAGATACCCTCCTTAGTGAGTAGATACCCTCCTTACTGAGTAGATACCCTCCTTACTGAGTATGTACCCTCCTTAGTGAGTATATACCCTCCTTAGTGAGTACGTACCCTCCTTAGTGAGTATATACCCTCCTTACTGAGTAGATACCCTCCTTACTGAGTAGATACCCTCCTTAGTGAGTATATACCCTCCTTAGTGAGTAGATACCCTCCTTAGTGAGTATATACCCTCCTTACTGAGTAGATACCCTCCTTAGTGAGTATATACCCTCCTTAGTGAGTAGATACCCTCCTTAGTGAGTATATACCCTCCTTAGTGAGTAGATACCCTCCTTAGTGAGTATATACCCTCCTTACTGAGTAGATACCCTCCTTAGTGAGTACGTACCCTCCTTAGTGAGTATATACCCTCCTTACTGAGTAGATACCCTCCTTAGTGAGTATATACCCTCCTTAGTGAGTAGATACCCTCCTTAGTGAGTATATACCCTCCTTAGTGAGTAGATACCCTCCTTAGTGAGTAGATACCCTCCTTAGTGAGTATATACCCTCCTTACTGAGTAGATACCCTCCTTAGTGAGTATATACCCTCCTTAGTGAGTAGATACCCTCCTTAGTGAGTATATACCCTCCTTAGTGAGTAGATACCCTCCTTAGTGAGTATATACCCTCCTTACTGAGTAGATACCCTCCTTAGTGAGTACGTACCCTCCTTAGTGAGTATATACCCTCCTTACTGAGTAGATACCCTCCTTAGTGAGTATATACCCTCCTTAGTGAGTAGATACCCTCCTTAGTGAGTATATACCCTCCTTAGTGAGTAGATACCCTCCTTACTGAGTAGATACCCTCCTTAGTGAGTACGTACCCTCCTTAGTGAGTATATACCCTCCTTACTGAGTACGTACCCTCCTTAGTGATTGTATACCCTCCTTAGTGATTGCATACTCTCCTTAGTGATTGTAGTAATATGTGGCTTGAAAAAGGACAAAAATATTGCTGTATAAACTGTATACATTTGTGAATAGTACTAACCATCAGGTGACAGGACAATATCAGGAGTGAAGATATATGTAGACAAACGGACTAACATCTGGTGGATACTCATGTTAAGGAGAGAATATAGAGATGGCTTGCTACTCTCCCATAAAACCAATTAAAGAAATAGCTGGAGAATCACTGAAATGGAACCCACAGGGCAACACAAAACAGAGGAGACATAGGAACATATGGATAAGAGATGCCATTATGTATTTGACACGAATGAGAATCATATTAGACTGAGGCATAGGCCTATCCAAAGGTAGTCTGTAGTCTATGCTCTCAATGATATGTCAAATCAAACACAACAATCTGTCAAATACTGCATGTTCCCGTTACGGAGTTGCAGGGAGGGATTTTGTAGCTGTGTTATAAAGGATGCATGCTTATATACTCCAACAGGGAAAAAAAACAGTCCTTCAAATCGAACTCTAGACCTCACTAGTGTGAGACCAACGCTCTAACCTCTCAGCCACACTCAACGATATGTAAACACCAAACATCAGCATACCTTTATTGATTGATGCAAGTAAAGTTGATGTAAAGGGCCCATAATAAAAAGTGTACTAATAGTATCGCACGAACCTAGTCTCTCCAGAGAAAAGTCATCGCACACCACTGCAGCAAATTCGAAATGTAAAGAGATCGAGGGAAATACATGCATTCCCTCTGGAAATATCTAGAAATTTCTTACTGCCAAATTTCAAACAACGTCATTAATACTAGCTGCTGCAGCTAGTCATTGGTCACTTTACATGTACAGTGAAATTTCATTATAACAGCTTGGTCAGGACCGATGAAATATGCATAGGCCTATAACTAATAACAGAAATTCTTCATATACAGTACTAGCAATAAAGGATAAATATAGTTAGAGATTTTGAAGATTGTTGTTATATAGAGAATATTGTTATAAAAGGATGCGCTATAGAGAGATTCTACTGGTATTTTGTGGCGCCATACACTAAAAGTCTGATCAGACGAAATAAGAGGGATGTGCGCACGTGACAATTCTGGAGAAACGTCTGTCAAGAATCGAGACAAATTTCACTAGAGCCACTCTATTGATTGTCTATTGTCTGTCCTCAGATGAACGATGGTTGATCGTGTGCATGCTTGCTGTTAAGCGTATGGATGGGAGCTTCAGTTGTCCTTTCAAGGCCAGATGAATCGCCTTGGTTGCATAAAGTCTGTTTATTTAAGACTATCTTGATGTTTTCTATCCACCTTTTTATTGGGCTACCTTTGGCTTTATGTACGGATATTCTTTTGTTATATGCCTAGGCTCTATTGATATTTGGTTTGGCTTCATTCTCATAAGGTGACCGAACCATTTTACTTGCTGTCTTTTGATATGCTCAATACATGATATTATACCAACTCTTTTCCTAATTTCTTCATTTCTTTTTTTTTATCTAGTTTAGTCACCATTGCAGCTTTTCTCAAACACTTCATTTCACATGTAACGATTTTTCTCTGCTGCGAAGACCATGTTTGACATTGGTAGCAGAGTGTTGGTATAAAAATTGTAAATATTATCTCTCTTGATTTCCATCTTGATCTTTGGATGAAGAAGTAATGCTGAAAGTCTGTATGTCACTGTTTTTGTTTTCTGGCACAGTTTTTTTTTTTTTTAGTTTCTATTTCTCTGTCTAGTCTTCCATTTTAATTTTTTTTTTTTTTTAAAGCTGCCTAGATATCTAAATTCTTTGGCTTGTTTCATTTATTATATCCATTGGTGTTCCAGACTTGCTAATTTTCATAGCTTCTGTTTTAGTGTACGTTAATTTTCATGTTGTACTTCTTACATGCTTATAGTAATGCACTGATGTGCTTTTGCAAAGTTTCCTCTTCTTTGTATATTAGACTTTGATCGTCGGCGAATTCCTATTAGTTCGATTTCATTATTAAGTTCCTCATCAGGTTTATTTGCAATGTTTCTCCTTTTGTTAATGTGAGCTTCTTGTATTATTATATTATTATACTCTAATGATACACATTAAAAAAGCAGTGTCAAATTCAGAGGTGGCCAAAATAAGATCCGCGGTCAAATCCAGCCCGCAAATTAAAAAAAAAATTTCTTTGCTTGCCATGTTCATTTAATATATGCACGGATTCCTGATTTTAGAAATTATTAGAGGATAAGCGATCTGAGCCAAACTGTAACAATGAGCTTAACATTGATAAGGAGGAACTTATTAAAAGATAATTCACTTCATTTGCCACTATATTTACATATGCAGGAAACAATCGATGGTGGAAGAAGCAGAAGGGGTTCACGGAAAATCATGGACAGACATCAATCATTGGACAGATCTAAAAGGTTCCCTCAATCGCATCGCTGAAGACAGAAGTCGATGGAGGACTCTGTGTTAGCACCGCCAATGCGATACCCCTACGACCCTGGTGGGTTATGGGCTTATAAATATGAATGTACATACCACTACTAATTGAAAATTAATGCACGCCGCCAGCTTTGGTATCGAACACTGGAAATTTCCTACGTCGCAAGCCGTACGACGAGTTTTTGGTGCTTAGAATTTCAAAGGAATAAACAAAAAGAGGACGATGATTATGAAATAACCTCTTGCGCTGCGAGGAGGTAGTTCTTCACGGCCCATAGCATTTCAGAAAAAAAGCATAGGTCCCTGTTTGTTGTGTGTAACCGACAAGACACCCGGACTCATACAGGCCTAAGTTTATTTCGAAAGTATGAAAGTTCTGAGAAACCTCCCCACTGAGCATAGGAAGTAAGAGCTAAACACTCGCAATTCCTGTAGTTCGCAAGGAAGAGTTTATGGATGCAACATTTATCCTCCGATGGGAGGCATTTCAGTGCATTAATATCACAGAATGATCTCGTCCTATCTGGTGTGCAGTACACACTTCTGGACAATTATATCATCATTTTTCCATCACAAAGGAGAAAAATAAAAAGGTCCAATCCACCCGGCAGATCCAAGAAGGTTTCCCACCACTGACCAGATGTCTTTTAGTGTGTACCATCTTGCACTAACACTGCACGATGCAAAAGCGTGTTTCAAAATGTCGCTGTGACAGTTAGTCGGGATATGTACTTCAGCGTGAAACACACTATTGGGAATGTGTTACATCAGATATATCCTGCTTGTTACAGAGAATGTGAATTTGTAATAGCCAATCTTGTTTCATTGGTTTGTGTGCTGTTTTTGTTGTTTGACAATTGAATATAGATGTGGCATAAATGCTGACGTAGTGCACGATTTCTAGGTTAGGTCTTCTAGATGGCCCCAAATATTGGACGATATCGTTAGCGTTTTGGAATTGACAATTGGCTATTGCTAAAACTATAGGAAATTATTAACATTTTTCCATATTGACTGTAAGAAACACCTTATATTTCCTCTTTTCAACAATCGTGATCAGGTCCTATAGGTAAAAGTTGGCTGACGAGCTATCCCTGCTTTTTGTCAAATTATGAAAATAGGGACCTTGGCCTATAGTATAGGCCTAATAATTGTCACGTATAACCTAAAGGAGACATGATACAAGAGTTTAGGTTCAATATTAATATTTATTTATGAAATAATGCGACCATTTTGTAGCCGCACAACTACCCAGAAGTTTATTTTTCGACCAATTAATCAGGGCAGTTATCAAATCCTACAGACCGGTACGGAGTTTTAGTAGATATGGCCGCAGATACGCCTTCAATTAGGGACGGGGATTGTTACCTAAAAGATAAATACTCTTTTGTTCATTATCGGGCATAATTAATTTCTTCCTTGTTGTGCAATTTTTGATGGCCTTTTTTATTTTTATTTGTAAAATCGTTTATTATTGGGCTGGGGGGGGGGGAACTAAATTCCTAGCACTAAAAAAGGTGAAAATACATGTCCTGCTTTCTTGGGAAGGTGTGTGTTTGAACACCCCAAAACTCACTACTTATCCATGGGCTTGTCATTATGCCTAAGTATGGACAACGCTATTTGCTGAGGTTATTCTACTGACATCACTTCATCCACAGTTTGTATGAAGGCACTATTCAGCAGCATAGTCAGGAGTGATGTCAAATTCCTTATGCTATCTGTAAAATCACGTTGAATTTTGGATAAAGATTAATAATGGGAGCTCATTTATAATGGGGAAGTTGTAGGGTTCAAACCTCTTTCATTTCCATAGGGAAATAGCACATCACTCTTAGCATCCAAATAAAACAAGCAATAAAAATATGGCAAACTCTTCCTCCCTTTGGTATTTCCTATGAAGAAATTATATAAATACAGTTTTTTTTTAATAAGGAAATTACCAAACCACCTTGTCCTACACAGTTTGTTTCTATGACCGTGTAATGCCAACAGTTATTTGATTTTTGTGAGATGTGTGCAGGGTTTATGGATGCATGTTTGTCCCCAAATGAAATCATCCAGTGCAGCAGTATCCTAGGATATCACATCAAGAAGTGTAGTAGACCTACTAGTATATACTTCTGAGCCAAATAGTTCATAATTTTTCTATCAGATTTGCTGACCTAACTACAGTGGTGACAGACCTAGCATTCCCCACCACCTAGGAGTCTCCCACAAAAGGACAATGGTGTAATGTCAGCTAGCCTAAATATCATCATTATCCATTGAGACCATTCAACAGAAGACAAAACTAAGAAATTGAGACAAGACATGCAGTAACAATTATAATTTTTTCACCGGTGACAAATCAGTCTTTCCCTCAACTTTCCTTGGTCACCTCCTACAACATGCATGGGAAGAAAATAGTCACCCTATTGTTTACTCAACTTTCCTTGGTCGCCTCCTACAACATGAATGGGAAGAAAATAGTCACCCTATTGTTTACTCAACTTTCCTTGGTCGCCTCCTACAACATGCATGGGAAGAAAATAGTCACCCTATTGTTTACTCAACTTTCCTTGGTCGCCTCCTACAACATGCATGGGAAGAAAATAGTCACCCTCTTGTTTACATCCTGAATTAGATGTCCAGGTTTCAGTTGACACAGCGGTATGGCATGATTGCAGAGAGTGTGGCACAGAATCCATGAAAATATTCTGAAAATAGTGTGCACTTATAATTAGCGGAGATTATGCATATGGTATATGGCCAGCCATCACATACTCACACTCTGTCATCTATGCATACCCTTTTGATAGCTAAATTATGTCTGTGTCCTATAGCTTCTTTTGGGATGATATAACAGCCAATTTCTATGTTCTATAGCTTCTTTTGGGATGATATAACAACCAATTTCTATGTTCTATAGCTTCTTTGGGATGTTATAACAGCCAATTCAGATCTCATGCCAGTTAAAACCATTTATAAACAGTACACCTTATTCTATATACCGGTAACTTTTCTATATAATATATTCATATAACTGCATCAAGCTGGACAAGAGCTCCTCCCCACCATGTCCATTTATTCAGAACACTTTATATGGAAGTCTTCCGCCAAAGATGGATGTATCAGGCCATTGGCACAAATAAAACAGCGACACAACACATTTCTATTCTCTGGACTACATCATGCTGAAATCTGGTAGGAGCATTGTCCTGCTACAAGAGAGATTCAGAGGAGTTTGAGAATGAACGCTAAAGAAGAAGAAGAATATGTAAGTCTATCACAATTCCTGGAAGAATATACAGATTTTGCAAATCGGATTACACTGCCCAAAAGTGAAACTCAAAGCCCTGGCTACAAGAAGAGGAAGTACACTTATATTAACTGATACTTTATGACTAAAAATATTGTGACCTGTAATTAGCCATTATATGCTTCATAATTGACTACTTTCTTATTTAAAAAGTTGAAATATTTGGCTTAATCTATTTTGTTTTTCATTTCAGGGTCTTCAAACTGGGCTATAGAACTAGTTTTCTACATTTATTTTAAATAAAACTCAATGACAAGAGATTTTTAGAGATATTTTACTGAAACAATTTTTAGTGGATTTAAGGGCTAAAGAAGGATTACATCAAGTCTTAATTTAGTAGAACAGGAAACACAGCTGGGGATTCGGGTGTCACAGCTAACAAGGATTCTGTTTTAAATGCAGAATGGCACCGCAAAAAATTGTCGTATTAGGCGCCCCAGGTGTCGGCAAATCCTATGTAGTCTCCAATTTTGTTAGTGGGAGCTTTGATGCAGAGCACGATGTCAAAGAAGTGAGAGAGCTCACCCGTAATTTAGAAATTGATGCTGTGCAACATGAACTGGCTGTTACAGATACTTTGGATGGTGACCCAAAGACAACAGAGGCTATAGCCCAAACTGATGGCTTTATAGTAATATTTAGCATCGCAAATGCGGAATCTTTCGAAGCAGCTAAACGCATTTTAGATGATATTTATAAGATTGATGGCCCAGAAGTTAAAATACCAGTAATCTTGGTTGCTAATAATCCTGATGCCAGTGCCGAAAAACAAGTGACAGAGGGTGATTATTCAGAATTGGCAAAGAAGTGGAGCATTCCTATTGTTGATTGGACAGAAGCAGATCCGGAAGGTGTGACCAAACTCTTCATCATGATTGTACAAAAGATTAAAGAACACCCAAGGCCTCATAAAAAAGATGACGGCAAAGGTGGCAAGAAGAAAGGCTGCTGCAGCATCATCTAAGGATTTACATACTTTTTTTGCTGCTGTTTTGCAGTCACTTGGGAAGGTTAGAATTGTACATGTTTTATGTTGTTTGTGGGTCTGTTATGTGAAATAATGAAATAGTATAGACACGTTTCTTTAACATTGTCTTTTGTAGTTGCATGTAATATTTTTCTTATATTGTTATATTCACTTTAACGTGAAAAGGTAGTTACACTGCTCTCATGTGATTCTCAGGGCTAGCAGATAACACTAAAGGCACCTCTTCATGGTTTAGATGCATATGATACTAAGTTACTTTGAAGCTCATGTGAAGCTCCTGAGAAATGCCTTAAGGAACAGTGTCTGGGCAGTGCAGACTGAGATGAAGTGAGATTTAAGTGTGCACGATAAATAATATTTAGGAAAGACACCTCTTTGTCCCCACAGCTAAAACACTGTGGCAGCACAGTGCAAGACAGCGGCAGGCAAGGACAGCCATATTGTCAAGTCTCACAGCTCATGATAATATCATTAGTGAGTAAGCCCTAGGAGAAGTAAGGCTAGTCTATTGTGTACACTATGAAGGCAGAACAGCACTGGAGGGCAGCCACAAGTGCATGTAATGGTATACTCTATAAAGTGAAATACGGAAGCCGTAACGAATGTGGTGTTCATACTGTAACAAGCTTCTAGTTATATTCTGCAAGCATGTGGTGAGAAAAAGCAGAAAATCATGTCCCATTCCATAGAAATTGTGTAAAGGCTCAGACTTTGATAAAGTGTTCATGATGTTGTTATAAGGAATATTTCCTTCTTCTTCTATCCTGTGCTGCGAGTTATCACTCTTTGGAAGCCCATGCCAGTGTAAAATCTGTATGCATTCTGTTGTTGGGATTTATAATCATATATCAAGTGACATATTTTCTTTCAAGAATTTTATCTTCATCGTGGATACTCTGAACGCCTCTCTGTCCCAGTCAAGCAGGCCTGCTTTAGCCAGAGACGTGCACACATTCTTCTATGTTGCTAGTCCATCGTCTTTTTGGTCTTCCTCTTCTTCTCTTGCTGGGCAGTCTTTCCTCCAGAATCAGCCTTTTGATACCATCATGTCGCTTTAAGTGTCCAAAATATGGTAGCTTCCTTCTTATGATGATATTTAGAAGCCATCCTTCATTTAGTTTCAGTAATTTCAATATTCCTTCTTTTTCTCTGTCATAATATTCTCTGTCATAAGGTTCTTTCTGTAGCACTTTCATTTCAAATGAATTTATTCTTTTGGATATTGTCTTGTTTAAAATCCAAGTTTCGCATCCATATGTTGCCTCTGTGATAACATGTGATCTTTTAAAGGGTTACTTTAGTGTCGTTACTACTACTTTGCCACAACATTCTCATTTGCATTCATTTGAGTGTTGCAATTACGAGTCTTCTCCTAATCTCGACTGAACAATCTCCCAACACAAAGTTATTAGGATAGACTTCCATATATAAAGTGTTTTGAATACCGGGACATAGTTGGAGAAGTTGTTGTCTAGATCAGATAAGAGAATGCACAAACCATAGTACAAATCCACTGTAGAGTATTTTCTGTACTAGAACCAAGTCTCTCCGATGTGAAAGGGTAATGGATCACCTAGTTACACGAGTTGAGTTTTCCAGCAGCAGAATAAATTGTACAAGTTAGATGTAGTCGACCCAAACTGTTTCTATTTTGGAAACTGTTACACAGGGACATATTTTGGAAACTGTTACACAGGGACATATTTTGGAAACTGTTACACAGGGACATATTTTGTAAACTGTTACACTGGAACATATTTTGGAAACTATTACATCAGGAAATATTTAGGAAACTGTTACACTGGAACATATTTTGGAAACTGTTACAAAATAACATATTTTAGAAACTGTTACATGGAGACATATTTTAGAAACTGTTACACTGGGACATATTTTAGAAACTGTTACACTGGAACATATTTTGGAAACTATTACATCAGGAAATATTTAGGAAACTGTTACACTGGAACATATTTTGGAAACTGTTACAAAATAACATATTTTAGAAACTGTTACATGGAGACATATTTTAGAAACTGTTACACTGGGACATATTTTAGAAACTGTTACACTGGGACATATTTTGGAAACTGTTACAAAATAACATATTTTAGAAACTGTTACATGGAGACATATTTTAGAAACTGTTACACTGGGACATATTTTAGAAACTGTTACACTGGGACATATTTTGGAAACTGTTACACTGGGACATATTTTAGAAACTGTTACACTGGGACATATTTTAGAAACTATTACATCAGGAAATATTTTGGAAACTGTTACACTGGGACATATTTTAGAAACTGTTACACTGGGACATATTTTAGAAACTGTTACACTGGCACATATTTTGGAAACTATTACATCAGGAAATATTTTGGAAACTGTTACATGGAGACATATTTTAGAAACTGTTGCACTGGGACATATTTTGGGAACTGTTACACTGGGACATATTTTGAGAACTGTTACACAGGGACATATTTGGGAAACTGTTATACAGGGAAATATTTTGGAAACTGTTAATGGGATATATTTTAGAAACTGTTACATGGGGAAATATTTTAGAAACTGTTACACTGGGACATATTTTGGAAACTGTTACACAAGGACATATTTTGGAAATTGCTACACAGGGACATATTTTGGAAACTGTTACACTTGGACATATTTTGGAAATTGTTACACAGGGACATATTTTGGTCAGCAAAGACAAGGGCATAATTGGTTATAAGCTGAGAGCTAATGCACACTCGTCACCTGGTGACAGATAGGAAGATTGTCACAAACTAGAGAAGCTCACCTGAGTCAATGGCACAATGAAAATGGATGTGCTAGGCCTATGTGGTACAATGTAAATCATGCTTTACACTTAAAAGAAATAAACAAAACAATAAATATTTTTGACATATTAAAAGAAATGATACCTTGTTGAAGACCTTTACTGGAGGGTAGAGTTGAGGGAAGATGAGCAAGAGGTAGACAGAGATACATGTGGGAGAAAAACACCATAAGATGGACATGTTACAATCTAGCAAAGTACATGATCAAGGCAAGAGACAAGATATTGGAGGTCATTTGTAGCCAACAGTCATTGCGGAGAGCACCTGATGATGACGACTCATATAATAGCACCAATATTTTTTCTTTGATAGGGATCTTGTCCATTACTCCATCTTCAAAATTTAAAATAAAAATGTACATTGTATGATGATGTACGTCGCTTTTAAACAGTGACATAAGTCCGATTTAGTTATATCATAGCTTTACCATACAATATACCTAATGTAGGTTGTAGTTCAATGAACCACAACCTCCGATGATGCTCAGTAAATCTTTACCTGTTCACTTCTATGGAGCACACATGGAGGACTATGTTTTATTTCTTCATTTGTTTCCTTTATTAGATATGCAAACTTAGTTGTAAATGCAATATTCAATATCTGCTATAGCAGCTATCTATCAAAGCTGCCCAAAACTTGATCATTTTTCACAGAATGTAGAGGGCCTATACAGTGATAAACTTCATTTGAAAACTTTATTATGTTCTTTCTATTCTACTATTATATGTAGAGTTGCTATAACATCTGTTTAGGATCAACTCTATCACAAACCTGACTGTTCTCTTGTTAGCTTTTTTTCTATGGCAGATTTTTTTTGACCAATGCTCCCTTTCTGGTGAAAAGTTTCTTCCAGACGTACACCTTCTCCCTCCCCCCCCCCCCCCCCAACAGCTTTTTAATCTTCATTTCTATAATTCATGTGTGTTTTTCATTCATGTGGCTGCTTTCCTGTTATCCCTGGATGGTTCTGTGACCTTCCAATTTTTAAGCATTTATTTTAACCATGCCCACCTTTTTCTCCCTACTAGTCTCCATGGTCCATGCTAATATTTTTGATGTCATCAAGGAGCTTCGCCAGCTGGAGGATGCAATGTGTATTTCTTCTGTGTCAATGACTGTAATGCAGAACCTGGGAATGGATGTATGGGGTTGCAAAAAATAAGCAGCATATAATAATCAAATGTAGAGTTATCAACCAAAACAGAAAAAAAAGTCAGTTACCACATGCTGAAGGGCATAATGAATATGAGATCTGAGACTTATAGATGAGTTCAAAAAACAATGATCTTTAAAAAGTTGAAGACCTGTAATTTGTTTGTTAGTTTATCCTTCAGATGTCCTTCTTTCCAGTCTGTTGGTGTTTCATCTCTTTCTCATATTAGCATTATAAAGTTTCTATTTCACAAAAACACAAAAATATCTAAAAATATTATCAAAGTACAGTATTTGTTGGGGTTTTAAAAAAATTAACATTGTCCTCATAATTTTTGTTTACTTGAACATTTATTTCAGCATTATAATATTTATAATTGTTGTGTATCTCTCACAGTCTTACCTAACAACAAGACCATCACAGTTTTACCTAGCAACAGGATCATCACAGTCTTACCTAGCAACAGCAGGATCATCACAGTCTTACCTAGCAACAGCAGGATCATCACAGTCTTACCTAGCAACAGCAGGATCATCACAGTCTTACCTAGCAACAGCAGGATCATCATAGTCTTTCCTAACAACAGGATCATCAGTCTTTCCTAGAATCCTGATCATCGAAAATCATTCCTAGCAACCTGATCATCAAAATAGTTCCTAGCAATCTGATCATCAAAATAGTTCCTAGCAACATCATCATCTCAGTCATAGTCTTACCTAGCAACTGAATTATCAGCTTTATCTAACAGGATTATTGAAGTTATGCTTATCGACTAAATCAACACAACCTCTTACCTACCAACAAATTGATCACAGTTTTTCCTAGCAACAAACATCACTAAATTTCATTAACAAAGTGATTATCAGTTTTGCCAATCAACATGCTTATCACAAACTATTTTGTAACAATATGATTTTCATAGTCAATATAAAAATCATAGAGTTTATAGTGATATCAGTCTTACCTAGCAATACTGTTAGCTAGCAAGATGGTTAAAAGTTTTACCAAGCAATATCATCACAGCCAACACAGCAATCAGATGACGGTTCTACCCTATCATCAAGACTACCCCATGTTACAACTAGTAATGAAATCATCAGAAAATCTTACACTTAGAATCAAATAGTCAGAGCCTAACAGTGAGATAATAAATATACCATAATTAACAGGAAGGATTGTTTCATCAGGAGAGCAGAAGAAATCGAAAAATAAAATTCTGGTAGCAATAATGTTACCAAGGCAAGATACATTATTCTTCTGTAAACTGGATGCATTAACGCTTAAATCTGTCAAGTGCTTCGCAAACAGTTATCCAAGTACTCTAGATACCAGCCACTATCAACTTCAAGTAGCAGCTGTCAAGATCCCAACATAGAAGATATCTATTTCCTACCTTGCTGTTAACATTACATTATATGATATACTAATTAGAAAATAATTATTCAAGTCACCCAGCCATCCACTTAATAGCCTTCAAGATGTTCACAAACTGGCAAATACAATATCTATAAACCAGTCATCCACTTCTCAGTTAATAAGACTTGACTTGCTGGCCTTCAAGACATCCATATGCCAGCTAAAAATGCAGAAGCAGGTTTTCCAACAAGACTGTTACCACTTACTAATCAATAAGACATTGACTTGCTGGCTTTTAAGACACCCATTTGACAACAAATAATGCAGATGTATACAATCCAACAGGACCTTTACATTCCAGTCATCCACTAATAAGACATCTACTAAGTCTTCAAGACATTTAAATACCATCCAGTGAAACTCACACACATACATTGGCCAACAAGACATCCAAATACCTACCAACAAGATATACAAATTCTTTCAAGCACGATATCCACATAATGATCAACATGGTCGTGGCAATATCGGTGGCCATCTGTTCTAAATCCAAGTGTTCAACAAATAAAATTATTGCTATCAATAATAAAAGTGAACTATGACAACTGCACATTATTGTTATGTTTGTGTGTTATTTATATTATTACTGTCCTCTGCAAGATCTTACTAGTCTATAGCTATGTCTTCTGGTTAAGGTTGGTACTTCATTCTGCTTCTGTGATCAATTGTTAAATATCCAGTCCAATATTGGTCATGTTTAGAGTGGTTTGTTTTAGGTTATCTTGGGTTCCCCACAACTTGTTTTGCAGAGAAGCTCCCGTGGACCAGATTGTCATCCTGTGAACAGTGAAACTGAGACAGTTCTGTAGTATGTGTTCAGGTGTCAGTGTTGCTGCTCTGCAGATCTATGCAACAAAGTTGTTTAAGCTGATTCGGTTTGAGTGTGCTTTTAGAAGACAGTATCCCATTTTCAATCAAAATATCATGACCTGTTCATTTCTGTTCAATTTGTGAATGTTGTCTTGCTTGACGCTATAGTTTCCATTTAGTTCTCTCAACTGAAGTTGCATTGATTGTTTTAGCAAAGAATTTACTTCGCTGAAGCTTTGAGTTACACAGCTCTGATGGAGGTTGCTCCATGTTTATGTCTATTCATCTACTTTTTCCTTACCATGGATGTTACAGTGAACTGGTATCTAATGTAGTACTAATGTAGTTTTTCTAGATAATTTGTAGATATTTTGTCTGATGTGAATCTGAATTAAGACTTTGTTTATGAAGTCATAGAGGGTCATGAAATTTAATTGCACTTTATTGGAATCTATTTGTTTATATGTGAATTTGTTCAAAGATCCCAACAGATTATTGCTTAAAGCTTTGAAGTTACGTGCTATGAGTGATACTCTTGGCATATAGCATACCGTTTTGTTGAGAGCGACAGAATGCATATGGGCTAAATCTAAGTACAATGAAGTCAACCTTCTATGTCTTTTCAAACTCAGTTAAGGGGTAGTGGTTAGTAACACAGCTGAATGTTAGTATCAGAGCCACCATGATCTCACAGCATCTCTGTACGATGATCCTAGATAACAGAGCTGTCTTGTCAAGGAGTAGGTACCAAAGAGGGAAGATATGATACCGAATTGACATCAGTGTCTGTGGCTTCCATCTGCGGACACTAGATATCCTAGGCAAGCTGTAAACCATGACACAACACGTGTCATTCTCCGGACTACATCCTGATAATCTGCAGGAGTTTGAGAACGAATACATAAGACAGACACAAGGATATTTACTAAAGGACTGTTCCAGCTTTGCTGCTCAGAGAGGGACATTTTGTCTCACAGGATTGTTTCTGCACACCAAATTATGGAGAACCCAAACCGACATAATACAAACTGTTACATATATGATCCCACTATCAGACTGGATGCATGTTGATTGGTCATAGAAGAAGAATCATGATACCCAAAACAAGATAGTGTTGAAGTCAGATTTTTATACCTGAAATAGATTTTGCAGTCAAGCTGTAAACTATGATGCAGCATGTTGTGTTTTCCAGACAACAATCTGATAACTGACAGATGAATTAATGAAATATAAAGTGACACTAATTGCTTGTGAGTGAATGTCAATATTGGCTAGTGAGCTGCGACATATGCAAGTACTATTGAGAAAATGATATACAGCTGTCATAATGGAAGCAATGTTTAATGCTTGAGAATAAGTTCCTAGTTATCTTCTGGAGGCGTGTAGAATGGAAAAGCAGGGAGCCAAATAGTTCCTTTCTGCAGAAAATTGTTCAAGATAGACATAGACAACCCTAGTCAAAACCAGGCCCACAGATGAAGATGGGTACAGTAACTCAGAACAATGGACCTTCTTACATGAGATAAGTTATCTGGTAATAGAACACCTTGTATAATTTAGACGTAGACAACCCTAGTCAGAGACTGCCACCCAGGGACATCTTTTGGCCTGCATAGTCCAAGAGCATAGTTGATCATAACCATCATGGCATAGAAGTGATACAGATTTGGTGACAAATAAGAAGGCTGTCACATACTAGGGGATCTCACCTGAATTAAAAGCATGCAGTAAACAGATGTGCTCTGCCTCTATGGCACAAATTAAACATAAGTACTATGTACTTCACATTTGTCAGCCAGCAGAAAGCGCACAATAATTTGTGCTGGTTATTTGAGAGTGAATGCAGCAGACAGAAAGATGGAGGGGGCAGAGGTGTTTTAAACCCCAACCATATCCCTTTTTAGGAAAATAGAACATGATTTTAGCACTAAATAATGATAAACAAAAATGTACCCCAATGAAAAAGCAACTATAATTTCTCGAAAACTGAAGTAATTTTTAGAACTCTCCTTTCCCCCACCCCCCAAAATAAAATTAAGAAGAACTCGCATTTTGCAAGCTCGTATCTGTGACACTTTGCCATTTGTAACTTTATGTTATGGTGTCTTCTTCATTGTTCATTCTCAAACTCCCACTGCATATCTCTTGTAGCAGGACCATGGTCTTATTAGATTTCCAGAAGGATCTAGTCCAGAGAATGGAAATACATTTTGTCTCAGTTTTATTTGCGTCAGTGGCCCGACACATCCATCTTCGGCGGAATGTTATGGTTTGTAGTTCCACATTTTCTTATTGTGATACCACAGATGTAACGTAATAATTCTGTTTTTTACTTGGCTGTTGACGGGGCCTGAAAAGGAAGCAAACAATGGCAACACTGTTTACCTTCCATGCATGTTATAAGAGGCGACTAAGAAGGTTATGAGGTGAAGTTGGCTGGCCCATCCTGTACAGAGTCAAAGTGACCCTGATGCCATACTAAACCCGGATGTGCCAGATAAAAACGGTTCAGATATCCTAGGTAAGCTGTAAACCATGACACAATACATTCTCCGGACTACATCCTGCTAATCTGCAGGATTTTTAGAAGGAATACATAAGATGATGTATCCGTGCTATTGAGGGAACTTGCGACAAAATAAATAAGAATCCACAGACAGCTAGTGGAACTCATAATACATTCTTTTCAACATTTTTGCAAAAGTCAGAGCACCTTTGAGTAGACAGCACAATTTTGACTGCAAAGTCTGTTGACGTTTGGGTCCAGCATATGGATTTATATTTTCTATGCACCAAATGTCAGTTTATGGGCACGGCTTGTTTGTCCCTATATTTCATGGTCCAGATGAAATCGTCCTTGTGTGAAGTTTCCGATCAGACAGAATATAAAAAGCATAAATGCACTCAGCGCAGATATTTCCATCTGGATTTTCAAGTTATTCATGAACTGCAGAATACACTTGTTCTAAACATCTCTACAGAACTTTGGATATGAGCTAAGCACTCTGCTTAAATAAATGCACTTATCAAAATTATTTGTCTTGAGATAACTCTATGTTGACTTATAATTACCATCCACAGATAACTTGCCTTTATTTTAAATTGCATTTGTATATTATATTGTTACGTCCCTTATGACACAGCCCCCCCCCCCCTTGTGAACAGTAGCTACAAAGATTAATAGTTCACATAGACGAATGAGTAATAGTTCACATAGACGAATGAGTAATAGTTCACATAGACGAATGAAGCAAAAATTGTGGGCTAGATAGTAACATGTAGAAAACACAACCATGAGAATCAGTACAATCAAAGAGTATCCAACACTAAGCATAAAATTACGTGGTACTTGCTGTGTAATTTGTGCATAGAAGCAGAGCACATCTGTTTACTTCTTTCCTTCTTCTTTTACCCTTTACGGGTGTCGAGGGAGATACAATGTTCTTGTGCTCGCTTTTCTGGCAGCTTCAGATAATGTTATTTGGTGTTCGTGTAATGTCTCTTTGATGTTGTCGATCCAGTGTACTCTAGGTCTACTCTTGGCTCTTCTTTTTGCTTCTCCTCTCTTCGTATATATGTTTACTGCCTGCTTTTAATTCATGTGAGATTCTGTAGTATGTGATAGTTTTCTTACTTGTTACCAAATCTGTATCACTTCTATGTCATAATGGTAAATTATACTGGCAACTGAGATGTGGTTTTTAGGAAGAACGATGAAAATGTCATGGACTGCCAAGGAAGCAAATGTAGATATTCTCAAAGATGCCAGAGTAAGATGACAAATTATAGAGAAAATTAGAAACAGACAATCAAGATTTGAGGGCATGTGATGAGAAAAGATAAACTTGAATATTTCGTAACCACCGGAAAGATCAAGGGGAGAAGAGACAGAGGAAGACACAGAGAAATTTCTGGATGGGTTATCATTGTGGCACAAAAAGAAGTCACCAACTGAACTTATTAACAACACAAGAGACAGAGTTGTGGAGAAGCATGATCGCCTACGCCACTCGATATGATACTTGATTGATTGATATTGAAACAAGTAGAACAGTACCTTTATGTTTACACATTACAAAGTAAGGTAGATGTGCAGAAAGAATTTAAAAGGAAAATAGGAATTGCTAAAAGTACATTCAATGACTTGAGGACAATTTAGTAACATCGAAAAAAATCACTAACTAAAAATAAAAATTTTAAAATGCTACATCTATTCAAAATTCACTCCTTAGCTGCAGCAAGCTGCTAAAATAGTCAGTTAAGCAGACCTCTTCTGCCTACAAGCCACTTGAACATCAATTTTTATAGTTGCTTCTAAATATACAACGGTGCGGTAGGAAAATCCTTATGGAGGTATCGAGTTGTATATAGCCCAGAAACGTGGATAATAAACAAACACATAGAAAACAGAATTGATGCCTTTGAAATGGATATAAAAAAGAATTACAGGCTTTCGAATACAAATGCTACAGACAAATTCTACGAATTTCCTATAGGGAACATAAGACCAATGTGTTCGTAAGAAATAAAGTAGAGATGTGTGCAGGTTCCAGGAACCATTGATTTCAATAGTGAAACGACGAAAACTAGCATGGTTTGGACACGTATGTAGGCATGATTCCTTGTCAAAAACAACACTGCAGGAAACTGTCGAAGGAAGAAGAAGCAGAGGAGGACAGATAAAGGCATGGACAGACATCATCAAGGAATGAACAGGACAAAATATTTCCACACTCATCCGCATCGCTGAGGATAGAATTCGCTGGCGCATCCAATCTGGTACCCCTACGACCCTGAAGGGTTACGGGTTAATTGATTGATTGATTGATACGACAATCAATAAAATGTGATACTCCTGTAAAACTGAATAACAATAGTACGTACAACACAGGTTTTCGAAGTTTCACTTGATGTTAACTAACACACTATCAATTAAGGACTATAAACACGAAAAAATACAAATACACAAGACATTTTCAAAGTTTCAGCAATTAGTTTTATTGTTTTTATTGTGTTTTCAGTTTGTTTTGTATCTTATTGATAAAGATATAACGATTCGAAACGTTGAAAATGTCTTGTGTATTGTTATTTGTATTTTTTTATGTTTACACCCCATAGCCCCTTAGTGATAGTGTGTCAGTTATTGTCAAGTGAAACTTCGAAAACCTATGTCCAACTATCTATCTGTTCGCGAAACCCTTTGTTGCCTTTCAGCGTCAGGGGTAGGAAGAGTTTTCTGGAGGATTGCCCTCGTGTGTGCTGAGTATATTGTGAAATTTTTCGCCTCTTTAATTCGGTGGTCCATCGTTTTCGTGGTCGGCCTCTAGGTCTGCCTTCACTGTATCTGTGTAGCAAGGCCTGCTGTGGTATGCTGTCTGATGATGTTTGCATACCTTTTGTTCTGTTATTTCTTAACTATATTCCAAGATTGGACTGGTACTAGTTCTTTGTCTAATGTCCTCATTTCTCACTCTGTCTCTTAGCGATATTCCTATGATTCTGTGTAAGCATACTATTTCAGCTGTCACAAGTTTACGTTTGTCTTGTGCTGTCTTTGTCCATGTTTGGCTGTGGTAGCACAGTGTTGGCATAATAATAGTTTTGAATAGTGTTATTTTAGTGGTTAAATCTACATTTTTTTCTGATGATTGGTGTCATTTGCAGTAGGGCTTGATATGCTTTACTACATCTATTTACGTATTTCGTTATTTCTTTGCTGCTCTTACAGTCAGTTGTTATATTGCTTCCTAAGTATGTGAATTCTGTCACTTAGTCTGTTGTTTCCAATATATATATTGCTGTTTCTTCCTGTAAATTCATTTATTTATTTATGTGTATCCATTGTATTTCCATAGTACTTAGTAGAACACAGATATTTGATGTTTCATTTGAACACAAGAGACGGACTATCACTAAGACTAAGGGCATATGAGGTGTAAACACGAAAGCATACAAATTACAATACACATGACATTTTAATGTATCTAGTGCCTAGGTAGTGATAACGTTGTTTTTACTATTTTCATTGTTTTCAACTGTTTGTTTTATATATTCTTGAGAAAGATCCAACGGTTCGAAACGTTGAAAATGTCTTGTGTATTGTAACTTGTATATTTCGTGTTTACATATTATAATCCCGTAATCATAGTGATAGTCCGCCTGATGTGTTCAAGTGAAACATCAAAAACCTGTGTTCTACGTAAGTGCTATTGTTGTCCCATTTCACTGCAGCATTGCCTTGTATATACTTGCCTTGAAAAGAATATCCGGGCATAAGGCCAACTGTAGACCAAGACAACGGATAGAAAACATCAAGATAGCCTTGAACAAACATAGACTAAATGCAACCACGGCGACACATCTGGCATTGGAACGACAGCTTAAGCTCCCACCCCTACACTTAACAGCAAGTGTGAATGCAATCAACCATCATTCACCTGGGGATAGATAATAGACAAGTGCCTTGTATGTTCATGATGATATCACATCATTTTGCATTTAACCATTCGAATTATGTCTAATTTCTTTGTTTATTGTGTTACATTATGTAATTTCAGCTTTCAGCTTTCTTATTTGTTCCGTCAACTTTAAGATATCTTCTGTAATCCAATCTTTCTGTGCTAGATGTTTCTTATGCTGTAAGATTTCTGCAGATATTTGCTGTATAGATTCTTCCAATACCATCAACTATTCGTTGATGGTTTGTAGTTTCTCTATGGCGTTGTACCTGTTTTGTATTGCTGTGTGGTTATATTGTACTGAGCTTGTAAATTTTTCTTCTTTGTTAATATATTTACGTCTGGGGTATTATATTTCCTGCTAATCCTTTATCATTTTTTCTTCTTCTTCAGCGTTCATTCTCAAACTCCCACTGGATTTCTCTTGTAACAGGACAATGATCCTACAAGATTTCCAGTTGAATGTAGTCCAGAGAATGGAAATGCGTTTTGTTGTCGTTTTATTTGCGCCAATGACCCAACACATCCGTCTTCGGCTGGAATCATTTTAATCGTATACTTAACATTCCCTACCACAGAAATATGACCTTTAGTGCAGTCTGCGCTTGGGCGTGTGCAGACCTCAATGAGTTTTTGAATCTTTTAATGACCATAATATAATCGATTTGATTGTGAGTCTTGTTATCTGGGCTTCTCCATGTTCATATTCGTCTATGATATTGGTAGGTAAGGTATGGGTTTGGAGTTCCCTGAAACCCCTGTCGTAACAAATCTGAACATGACATTTAGCACTAGGAATTGAACCAAAAGGTCGATAAAAAGCACCCCCATAGCGATTTTTCACAGTAAGGTCTTCAAAATTGGGCAATATCCCCTCCTTAAGGTAGTCATATTTATGGCTCTGAATGGAACCAAGTATTTCGTATTATCATATTAATACTTCTGGTCCAGTCCAGTAATATCTCACTCTTTCATTTCTGATGTCTAAATATACCAGTGACATCAATAGCCATATCTTGTTTTTGCCCCACCTTTGCGTTCAAATCTCCCATCACATGTGTTTGCACTGTTTCATAGCCATGTTTACATTTTTGTAGAATTGCTGTATGTCTTCATCTGAATTTTCTGATGTTGGTGCTTATGCTTGAATAATATTTATGTCAATTGGCTGTCCCTCTAATTTAACTAGTAGAACTCTGTATGATATACTGCATAAGCCATGTGCAGATCATGCTCTCTTCTTGTCTAAAATTACAAGTACTCCATTTCTATTTTGGTCTCCGCCGAGTGCATTATTTTGTTTATACAAGTAAATTTAAGTAGGAAGCCAGAGGACAATTTAAAAAAAAAAAAAAAAAAAAAAAATTCTTGAGACTAACGGGAATTGAACCAGTCCGTTCTACGGCACCAAATCGCCTAGCAACAATTATTTTGAAGCTTTTCGATACTATACTGCTTGCCTCCAACCATCTCATTTCATATAATCCAAGGATGTTGATATCCACTCTCTTATTTCCTGTTCGATGTTTTCTAATGTATCTAATGTAACATTGTCAAGGCTAATGGTGATTTGGGAAAGCAACATTAGTGTTGGAGTGAAAGTCAAACTGTAAAAGTCGCTTGTGCTTTCTGTTATGCTGTATGGTTGTGAGAATTTGACGCTCACTGCGGACATGGATAGAAAATTACAGGCTTTCCAGTACAAATGCTGCAGACGAATTCTACGAATTTTCTATAGCGAACATAAGACCAATGTGTACGTAAGAAATAAAGTAGAGATGTGTGCAGGTGTTCACGAACCATTTCTTTCAATAGTGAAACGACGTAAACTAGCATGGTTTGGACACGTATGTAGGCATGATTCCTTGTCAAAAACAATACTGCAGGGAACTGTCGAAGGAAGAAGAAGCAGAGGAGGACAGATAAAGGCATGGACAGACAACATCAAGAAATGGACAGGACAATATATTTCCACACTCATCTGCATCGCTGAGAATAGAATTCGCTGGAGGACTCTGTATGCTGAAGCATCCAATGTGGTACCCCTACGACCATGAAGGGTTACGGGTTTGCTGATTGATTGAATGTACTTAAATCTGTCATGGTTCTCACGTTCCATGTTCTATCCTGATGGTATTTTTGCGAACTTCTACCGGAATGCAGTCTGTGTCGTCTTGAAACATGATACACTAGGGATGATCCATCGATGGTTTCCCACTTACCTTCCGTCGGTATGTTTATGGTTTGCTTGATATTCTTTGACCCTACCAGAGCTAAGCTTACAAAGCATTAGCGATTTAAATGTGGAGTGTCCTTGTCTTAGACTAATGTCCTCCCGAGCTGGCGAATTTCCATATATCCGGAAACAACAGTAAATAACACACTTATTACATGCTTGGAAGGTAAACAGTGTTGCTACTCTGTGCTCCTATTTCAAGTTCCTGCAACATATAGGAAATTTCACAAATATTATAGGTAGGCCTGCTTAAATATGTCACAACATTATGGGGATATATAAATATCGACGACACTAAGTTAAAGTGACAGGGCAGTCGTTCCGGTTGGGAGAGTTCTTTTTCTTTTTCATTCATTCTCAAACTCCCTCTGGATATCTCTTGTAACAGGACAATGGTCCTACTAAATTTCCAGCAGGATGTAGTCCAGAGAATGGAAATGCGTTGTGTCGCCGTTTTATGTTCGCCAATGGCCCGACACATCCATCTTTGGCGGGGGTTGGGAGAGGTAACAGCAACCCACGGGGACGCCGCAGAAGAAAGTGCTTTATGTATGGGGATGAGGGTTGGGGGGGGGGGCTAGAGCTTGCTCAGTGAGCCCAAATATATAGTTTTGAGTTGCATAGAAATCTTATCCAACTATATCTAGGTCCCTATCTATTAATTATAAATGTCACAAAAATTGATGTAGCCTACTATAAATGTCACCGAATTATATGACATATGCCTAAGTGTAAATGTTATTGTCTATTATAACATAATACTCATAGGAAGCCAGTATATTCCGGTAAATTCTTTAAATGTAGGCTTTCACTTTTCATATGACTAGGGTGAGTCACTAGTTATAGTAGGCTTATTGGTTAGTCTGCCCATCAAATTGGCCACTCCTACTCGTGCGACAAATGAGTTTCACTTCTTTTAATGGACCATCTATGAAGGCATGTTCGCTAAATTAAGTTGGACCCCATTCGTGACTTTTTGGATTATTCTTGTGTTTTCGTTAGTCAGTATTTATATACTTGGAGTCGAATGCTTAAAATAGGTAAGGCCAACCAATAGAACTCACTTAAATTGAAAACTCGCTCATATTTACGTTTTAGTTGATAGGTCTCTTAATCTAAGTTCGGTCACGGTTTAGGCCGTACAAGCCGTCGTGCAAAAATGTACATATATTAAAAATAATTAATGCTTGCTACCAACTGATTGTAGGCCTAGATGCTTACTATCTCTTCATATTTGGAATTTGTACGATCAATTCCCTTAAACTGGTATGACCAACTCCCTTACTAGTTAACCTTTCATTTCCTTTAATCAATACGTCTATGGAACACAGCTGAATGGCGTGGGGTTGCATTTGGACAGCAGATATGTCATATTATCTGCTAGAAAAAAAGTGGGGGAGGGGGTTACATAAAATGACTAAATCCTCCTGTTCGTGACATTTTAAAAATACTCTTGTTTTTTAATGGAAACTAGGAAGAATGTGTTTACCAATTTTTGTGTTCTTACTGGTACTACATGTCATGTTCTTACTGGTACTACATGTCATGTTCTTACTGGTACTACATGTCATGTTCTTACTGGTACTACATGTCATGTTCTTACTGGTACTACATGTCATGTTCTTACTGGTACTACATGTCATGTTCTTACTGGTACTACATGTCATGTCATGTTCTTACTGTGCTACATGTCAAGTTCTTACTGGTACTACATGTTATGTTCTTACTGGTACTACATGTCATGTCATGTTCTTACTGGTACTACATGTCATGTTCTTACTGGTACTACATGTCATGTCATGTTCTTACTGGTACTACATGTCATGTCATGTTCTTACTGGTACTACATGTCGTGTTCTTACTGGTACTACATGTCATGTCATGTTCTTACTAGTACTACATGTCATGTTCTTACTGGTACTACATGTCATGTTCTTACTGGTACTACATGTCATGTTCTTACTGGTACCACATGTCATGTTCTTACTGGTACTACATGTCATTTCATGTTCTTACTAGTACTGCATGTCATGTTCTTACTGGTACTACATGTCATGTTCTTACTGGTACTACATGTCATGTCATGTTCTTACTGGTACTACATGTCATGTCATGTTCTTACTGGTACTACATGTCATGTCATGTTCTTACTGGTACTAGATGTCATGTCATGTTCTTACTGGTACTACATGTCATGTCATGTTCTTACTGGTACTACATGTCATGTTCTTACTGGTACTACGTGATGTCATGTTCTTACTGGTACTACATGTCATGTCATGTTCTTACTGGTACTACATGTCGTGTCATGTTCTTACTGGTACTACATGTCATGTTCTTACTGGTACTACATGTCATGTTCTTATGGTACTACATGTCATGTTCTTACTACTCCTTCATGTCGAGTTTTTAACTTGTGTTACGTGTTGAGTTCTGACTTCCTAAGAAGCGGGTATGTGAACCACTAAACCCAGATTATACGGGCTTAGGTTGCGCATAAAGAGATGACAATGTGATTACTTAAAGGCCATGCATCTAATGGAGCACAAATTTCATAGAACCATAAATAAACCTTAGATATGTATGGGTGAATTCTAGTTTCGTTTTTCTTTGTTGACAGAAGTAGACATTTATTACACATACAGAAATGGACTAGTAGACATCCTTCCGTCTTTCCAGACGATAGTATTATTGTTTTCTATTTGAGGAGGCAAATAGAAGGGCAAAAGACCGTACACTCACTCTCCCATCAACACCGAAAGGTACATGAGGACAGAAAGAAGAAGAAGTATTATTGTTGCGCTATAAAAAATGTAGGACCTAATCTACGATCAATGGCGATGATGGATGTGAACCACAAGACCGATCTGAGCCACAAAGATTTTCATAGTGTGTACAAGGAATCACAGGCCGGCTTGTACCATCTTGTGTGTCTTCTTAGACGTGCAGCCTTGAACAGTGGCGTGGCGGGGGTGGAGGTGCGGACCTCCCCAGGCGGCATCATCGGGAGGGCGGCAAATTTATTTTCGTCCAGTCTTTCACAATCACTGACAAATTTTTGTCATGTCACAAGGGCGGAAAATTATGATTCCGCCCCGGACGCCATTGACCCAATTACGTCACTGTGTACAAGCCTATGCATTTCTGCGAACCAGCCGATTTTAATTCTTGATTCTTGATTAGAAATTTCTTGCTTCCTATGTGCAGTGGGATGGTTTTTCTGAGCTTTCTTTCATACCAAGGAGATTTCAACTTTCGGCTTAGTGCAGTGCCTATTTAAAGATACTTCTACTCAGAGAGGGTCTATAATTGTATAGATGACATGCTACAAAGCTTCCATAAGAGAGTCTCAATATAACGGCATGTCATCTACTAAGGTTTTCTGTTGCATTGGTGGTACTCTTATGGTAATGGTGCTCTTATTTCAACCGCGGACATGATCCATTTTCGCTCTTGTTCTTCTGCGTTCGTTCTCAGACTCCTGATCAGCTTTATGTAGTTCGGAGAACGAAGTGCATTGTGTTATAGCGTACATCTTAGCTGCGATATATGCGCTTTTCGGCCTTCCAGATCCTACTTCAGCATAGCTTCTGCGTGCCTTTAGCTCTTTTTTGGATGAAACAACCAACGCGAGCCCAAGACCTGCTCATTCGCCTCTTACAACATGATTGGCAGGTAGCAATGTCGCCTTTCTTTACTCCAATTTATGACTCCGGAAAAATTTAGGCGACAATTTGGTTGTATCATCAACGTTTTTAACCATCAGCTTATAATAATAAAGGTCGTGTTCTGGTAATCCAGTCACCGCGAATTCAAGAGTATGTGTTTAAGAGTGTGTTGCTGAACCAAAACTGCCTGGGTATATAATATATCACGTTTTTATCATACCAATTTTATTATTAGAGCACATTAAGGGGATCAACACGTGATATATTATATCCAGAACGTGGTCTTCCTTATGGCTCTATTGAATTCTCCTCGGTCTTGAGCAAGGTGTACCGCCTACTTTTGGGCAGACATTCCTGTGTGTCTTTTGTCCAAGGGCGTCTTGGTTGGCCTTTACACCTGTTACCTTCTATCGTTCCTCAAATATCACTATCTCCATACCGTCATGTCTCATAACATGACCGAAAAAAGCTAGTTGTTCAATTAATATGGTTTTCAGAAGCCAGCCCTCTTGGGCGATGATTGTGCTTTGTACATCCTGGTTTGTTTTCCTTGCTGCCCATGGTTTTCTCAGAACTAGTCTGTAGAATTTTAATTTAAATGATGTTGTTATATTGGACAATGTTTTATTAGTACCCATGTTTCGCATGCTTTGCATTCGTCGTTACTGGAAACACACATGTTTGTAATAAGCACAATTTGGTTCTTATTTTGTTCACAAGGGATATTCTAATTTCCAGTTTTTGTACACAGGAATCATGGTCAACCTACATATGAGTTTTTCATAATAATATTTTTAACATTTTAGACAGATGCATACAACAGAAAAAAGAAAAACTATTTGTTTAATTCGTGTTTAAATTCAAGATGTAGCAGGAGTACATTTCTTCTCTTTTTTTTGACACAATAATTAGTCTTCCACTTCTCGTTCACAGTTTGACGTGTCTACACAGCAAGTCCTGTTTCCTTAATAAATGCTGTTGTATTTGAAAGCTCCTCAGTGCTCCCATACATCTTTATGTGGATATCCATCTCCGTGGGCCAGTGTTCTTACCATAACTGGTTTAGTGTATTGCAGTCTTGCAGAATATGTTCAGTGGTCTGTTCTGCCTGCCCACAAGGGCACAGAGGTGATGGGGCCAGTCTCAGTCTATTTAAGTGCCTGTTTAATCTGTTGTGTTCTGTTCTGATGCGAAAGATAATAACCTGTTTTGCTCTGTCGAGATTCTGGTAATTGTCTTTTGGGTGGTCAACTTTCGTGATGGTTTTGATGAGTGTCTTTTTCTTGGTAGGCGATCTCTTGGTCTTTTTGTCCCTGTGTTGCTCCATCCTTTGCCAGCTGTCTGCCTTTTCAATTTCCTGGTATGCCACAATGGGATGATAACTAATAAGGGGAGAATAATTAGTTGAAAGAAATTTATTGACTATTGTTCTTACTATCTCCCTTTGATTGCAAACGTAACACCGCCTTTTATAAAATGTCAAGTTCTCTGTTGACGGTGATTAAATTAGTGGTTTAAAAAAAATTAAAGCATTATGTTAAATCAAAGTGACTATCTAAGACACAATAGTAAAGTTTTCTTCCTGTAAACAGAGCCCCATTTCTATCTCGTACAGTTCACGAAAGTAAGATTGCTGCTAAGATGTCAAAATTATGACCTATAAGAAAATACAAAAACATTGCGCGGTGTTGACTGTGATATGTGTTTTAGATCAGTGGTCAGCCCGAGTAATGTGTACTAAACTGTGTATGGTAAATTTATGATCAGCCCGTATAATGTAGACTGCTATGTATGATAGATCAGTGGTCAGCCTGTGTGATGTGGAGTGTGCTATGTATTATAGATCAGTGGTCAGTCCGTGTGGTGCGGTAACCAGAAAATGGAGCTCATATTATTTGCACTATTACCTAACATGCACATCGTAAATGGTGACTAAGAAAGTTTTGAGGGTTGAGTTGGCTGACCCATTCCATTGACGGTCTAGTGATCCAGGATCCAGAAGTCACAGGATTTCCTAGTCAAAAAGGTGACTTTAGCTTAAGGCTGGAGATGGATTTAGCTGATATGTCAAGACCAACTATCACTTGGAAAAGCAAAATCAATGCTATAGATTCATACATGTCTACAAGAACCATTACTTTCAATATTAAACGCATGCGGTTGCATCTGTGGGTCCCACAAATGTCCCACTAGACAAACCACCCATGCAACAGAAAACCTTAGTAGATGACATGCGGTTATATTGAGGCTCCTTTATGGAAGCTTGTAGCATGTCATCTATACAATTATAGACATCATCTGAGTAGAAAACTAATTCAATGGGCATTGCACTGAGCTGAAGTCTCCTGGATATGAAAAAAAGCTCACAAAAAATTACCGCACTGTACATAGGAAGTAAGAGATAAAAGCGCCCATTTCTTGTGGTTTCGAATCAGTAAATCAATATTAAATCGACAAATATATCTACTTGCATGGTTTATACTTCTATTGATAAGAGGGGGGGTGGTTAACTCCCTTTCACTCTTAAGAAATCATAAAATGTTTTTTTATTGCTAGTAATTTAGCCAAATGACTGGTGAAACCCCTCTAGTAACGATTTTTTTTACAAAAAAGGGTAATCACCCCTTTCTCAGTAAAAATGTGGAATTATTTCATACAACAACGGAAGAATGCCTTTTTTACATTCGTTTGTTTTAGGTAAAACCCCTTCCACATCGAAAACATCTCTAAGGCCCTGATAGTTATCTATGGGCCTTTATGGAAAAATGAACTCCACATCAAAATCCACTTAGTTGCTGCTTACGAAATGTTTGACAGGTAACAGTGTAGCTATTCTTTGCTCCCCTTCCAGTCCCGGCTAAACAAGGGCAGTTTTTTATTCACTTCTCCCACCCAGGCCCGGTAACACAAGGGCAGTTTCTATTGGAAATTAAGTTCATTTAACTACCATTGCTTTCAGATTGTTCACTAGAAACAAACTGTCAAAGATATTATTTCTTGTTAATTGTATCAAAGAACACAGGTTAGCTCTTTTGGAAATCTAATTTATTCATTGGATGATCCCCTGACAGACTCCTGACAATCACATAATATTTTGAAATAATTTAAGACGTCTACAGAAAATACGTTATGACCACTGATTTATGTATAAATAGATTTAAGCCGTTACAATCGCCTGCGCTTAGTGTTACCATGCCCCCGTGTCAAAAAGCGTGCCAAACTCGTAAACATGATCACACTTCTCTTGTTTTCACGAAGCTATACCAAGTGTGTTGATTCGAACACGTGACACATTCGTTATATGCATATTATTAAACTTATAGAAACCGGGACACGTCACAACCGGGCGAGATATCAGGCAGTGATATAAAACCAAGACAATCCCCGTGAGACCGTGACTAACACACATATCTGCCATTCATATAAACAAACGCATATTTCCGCTATTATAGTGAGAAATATATTTATCAAGTCAAAATATTTTAAGTTTACATTAAAAAAACCTTAACAAACACAATATATGTTTTTATATTGTGAATTTGCGTTATTTTTAAAAGTGAATCTCTCTCAACCATTAAGTTTTTAAAACTCATAAACTGCAATTCCGTCCCCCCCCCTCCCCCCAGAAACGTGACAATGTACATATTCAGAGAATTGCAGTAATGGTATTGACTAGATGTGATTTGAGAAGGTGTTCCCTCTCCGGAAAGATCAGAAGAACGCGTGATCAGCAACTGACTGGGACACTGAGCTTATACACTTTTAGATGGCTGACGTCATGGCAAACAGAGCATATATAGGAATGCTCCCAGTTCTGTGACACTTATTCATAGTAAAAAATCAAGAATCCTCAGAAATAAAAAAAAATTATTTTCTTGTAAAATGTGACAATTAAGAATTTAAGTCATTAAAAACTATACATTATCACTGTATCCAAATATTTTCTTTTTTTTCAAAAAAAAAAAATGTATTCTTTACAATAAAACAAAATGAAATAATTTGACTGAACATTTGTTTTTAATCACAGAGGTAATTACAATAGTAAAAAAAATGACAAAAAAGTCGAGCGAAGCACAAAAATACGTTTAAGTGTTTGGGTGTAAATACAAATAATACTAAAATTTAAGTAATTACAAAGTTATTTCATGACAAAAAAGTCGAGTGAAGCACTTTCTAAGCAGCTCTCCTATACCCCCGTAATCCTCTCTCGAGGCGGTATGACATAGCAGGCGCCGACATTCGAAAGCCACTCGGACGCTGAGTATAGCTCACCACTCAGCTGAGCACGTTTATGCTGTTAACATTCCGTACGACCGAAAACTTCACCCCGGTGACTTCGTCCTGTCTTAACATGTCATATGGGGAGGAACCAGCCTAGATCCCAAGCGGTACTGTGACGAGCGAGCTGACTCGACACTGGCTGAACCTTGACCCCGCGGTGGAGTCTAAGACATGTGAACGGACTATTGACACTGGTTCCCATACAAAGTCAAGAGCCAACTTTTGTAAAGTTCCGCGGGGAACTTGAACCTTATACGGACATTATCCCTTAACATCCAAAAATTTATGTGCCACACATTTTGTTACCCATGACAACAGTGAGGGAAGAATGTCGCGCATATTGCTTTCAAAAAACGTTTTTATAAATAGGAGAACGGGGAAAAGTCACATACAATCTCGCAAAATAAATTTGAGTTGTTCATTTAAACGATATTGCCAATTATCAGATCAAAATATTTGTGTTTTGATGATTTATTAATATCTCATACTTATTACCACCCTTGATTTTGGAGTGTATGCCCGGCTATTTCCCTTTGTAAATAAATGCTAATATCTTTAACTTCCGGTTCAAATAATGTTTTTGTTTTGCTGAATCCAGAACTGGTTGATCTTTCATTTAACACATTAATATCGTAGAAATTAAATATCTGTGTTACTGAAACGGATTTAATGATTTCCATATTTACATCATGGTTCGTTCAACCTTATTTAATTCGGCAATAAAGATCTAAAGCAAATTGCAATGAAACGAGATAATGGAAGGAAATCTAACTAAATGTTTGTTGTTGTTAAGTTAGATACTTGGACAAAATTTTTAGAATTATGCTACATTTCTACATAATTGCAAATAATATAGTTAGATAGCCCTTCAAAAATGCAATTCAACGATACCTCAACCAAGTCTGTACGTCAACCCTGAAAAAATGTTACATATTTTTTCTAATGAGTTTGACATAAAAATAATTTACATTGAAACACATATTGGAAAATATAAATAAAACGTGTGACCACAGTGACAAAATGTACCCAAGCTGATAATTTCTAACTTATCTTTGTTATTTTCAATAATACAAGCCACAAACTATATGTTTTTTTGTTCGTGAAGACAAGACACATCTATTTATCCTATTTCTATAATTTTTAGGTGTGCGCAGAACTAATTAATATGAAAGAAGGCAGCAAATTCACATAATTAAAATGAAAATAAATTATAAGACTATTGAATATAATTAAATACCACAGAAATTATATATATTTGTGTTGGCAAAGCCAAGACACATCTATTGATCCTATTTCTATAATTTTTAGGTGCGCGCAGAACTAATTAATATGAAAGAAGGCAACAAATTCACATAATTGAAATGAAAATAAATTATAAAACTATTGAATATAATTAAATACCACAGTAATTATATATATTTGTGTTGGCAAAGGCAAGACGCATCCGTTGATTCTATTTCTATAATTTTTAGGTACGCACAGAACTAATTAATATGAAAGAAGGCAGCAAATTCACATAATTGAAATGAAAATAAATTTTAAAACTATTGAATATAATTAAATACCAAAGAAATTATATATATTTGTGTTGGCAAAGGCAAGACGCGTCTGTTGATCCTATTTCTATAAATTTTAGTTGCGCAGAACTAATTAATATTAAAATTGCAGAAAATTAGCATAATTAAAATGAAAATAAATTATCAAACTATTGAATATAATAAAATACCACAGAAAGTATATATATTTGTGTTGGCAAAGGCAAGACGCAACAGTCGTAACTTAAATTACCGATCTAGCAATTTGTGCGCAATGAACTGGCTATCCACCTCCCACTTAGTGTGCAGTGCGCATGTCTAGTGGTCAGGGGCTATCATCGCGCAATGTGTCTGTATATGCAACTTTTAGGAATTTCATTCCTTCTATTTATGTTAGCTGTTTATTCTGTAGAAACCTGTTCAGTGGTTCTTGTATTGTACCTATATTTTTATTAGCATAGGCAAGACACATCTGTTGATTCTATTTCTATAATTTTTAGGTGTGCACAGAATTAATTAATCTTAAAAATGGCAGAAAATTAGCATAATTAAAATGAAAATAAATTATCAAATTATTGAATATAATTAAATACCACAGAAAGTATATATATTTGTGTTGGCAAAGGCTATACACATCTGGTGATCCCATTTCTATCATTATTAGGTGTGCGCAGAACTAGTTAATCTTAAAAATGGCAGAAAATTAGCATAATTAAAATAATTTATCAAACTATTGAATATAATTAAATACCACAGAAATTATATATATATTTGGGTTCAATACAAGAATCCGGGACAAATCACAGGACAACGTAACACTTTTAAATTTCATATACTATTGCACTATCTCAGAAACTTAAAAAGTCGTAACTTAAATTACCTATCTAGCAATTTGTGCGCAATGAACTGGCTATACACCTCCCACTCAGTGTGCAGCGCGAATGTCGAGTGGTCAGGAGCTCTCATCGCGCAATGTGTCGAATAGTGGAAGCGTCTGTATATGCAACTTTTAGGAATTTCATTCCGTCTATTTATGTTAGCTGTTTATTCCATAGAAACCTGTTCACTGGTTCTTGTATTGTACCTATATTTTTAATAGCATAGGCAAGACGCATCAGTTGATTCTATTTCTATAATTTTTAGGTGCTCACAGAACTAATTAATATTAAAAATTGAAGCAAATTAGCATAATAAAAATGAAAATAAATTATCAAACTATTGAATATAATTAAATACCATAGAAAGTATATATATTTGTGTTGGCAAAGGCAAGATCCTACTTCTACAATTTTTAGGTGCATGCAGAACTAATTAATATGAAAAATGGCAGCTTATTAGCATATTGCTGCTTGGATTTGATATGATGAGATATTGCTGCTAAAGTGCTGTCCATAGATTCATCAATAGGTTTTACCCTTCTCTCCCCACCCAACTGTAACCCCAAATATTTAGGAAACTGGAGTCTTGCTTAATTATGTATTTTAAAAATTCACTCATCTGCCTTCTAGATCAATGTTTGTCTTAGCGTACATGACTTTCTTCTAGCTCACAAATTCTGTCTTCTAGTTCACACATTCTGTCTTCTAGCTCACACACCTGTCTTCTAGTTCACACATCTGTTTTCTAGTTCACACATCTGTTTTCTAGTTCACACATCTGTCTTCTAGATCAATGTTTGTCTTAGCGCACACAACTGTCTTTTAGCTCACACATCTGTTTTCTAGTTCACACATTCTGTCTTCTAGCTCACACACCTGTCTTCTAGTTCACACATCTGTTTTCTAGTTCACACATCTGTTTTCTAGTTCACACATCTGTCTTCTAGATCAACGTTTGTCTTAGCACACACAACTGTCTTCTAGTTCACACATATGTCTTCTAGCTCACACATCTGTCTTCTAGCTCACACATCTGTTTTCTAACTCACACATCTGTTTTCTAGTACACACATGTCTTCTAGCTCACACATCTGTCTTCTAGTTCACACATCTGTCTTCTAGCTCACACATCTGTCATCTAGTTCACACGACTATCTACTAGCTAACAAAGTTGTGTTCTTTCTCAAAACAGGACACTGAAGCTTAAAATTGACTTATTCAAACTTAAAGAACAAAGTGGAGTCAGGAAAGCAGCTATAGACAGACTTATTATCCAGTTGAATAAACATGCACCTCAAACACTTGGTAATGATGATGTCTCGCTTTTCATGTTTATTTGATCACGTGAATATATTGTTGTTGACATACTTGTCACACTACAACAATTATATTTCATATACTATATATTCACCCAAGACTGGTAACATTACCTCTGTGTCTATGTGGATAGACAGCAGAACATATTCTGCAAGACTACATTTCATTAAACCAGTTAAAGGAGGAAAACTGGCCCTCAGAGATGGATATTCACAGAAAGCTGTTAATTAATTTGGCAGACCATCTGACCTAGTTGGGTCATGTTGACCCTATATGGAATGGGACAGCCAACTCCATCCGATAACCTCCTTAGTCGCCTCTTACAACATGCATGGAAGGTAAACAATGTTGCTGTTCTTTACTTTCCTCTCAGACCTCGGTAACACATGGGCGGCAATTCAATATTATTTATGGTATAAATATAACTGAGAACATGTCGAGTAGAATTAAGAGTGTTTATCCAGCTAGCTAGCCATGGGGACTATCAGCATGCATATTCTTTGACATTTTCTCATGGAGATGTAGAATTGTGGGTTTGCCTTGAAGTACAATAACATGGATTAACCAATAGCTTCTTTAATGTGATGTTTCTTTAGCAGAACATCATCAAGCACTTCTACTCTCTATTCTGTGCAACCATCATCAAGCACTGCTACTCTCTGTTCTGTGCAACCATTATAATTTCTCCAGTGTCATATTAAGGAGGCCCTTTTCATCTGCGTTCTTTTTCAAACTCCTTCAGATTAACAAGATGTAGTCTGGAGAATTAAATGCACCGTGTCATGGCTTGCAGCTTGGCTGTGATATCTTGGCCATTGGTCCTGACACATTTGACTTTAGCATGGTTTCTGTTTCATTTGATCCTGTAAGGGATATGACAGCCAACTCCACCCCCTAAAAGCCTGAGTCACCTCTTACAACATGCATGACATGTAAAAGTTTCACTATTATTTTCTCCCCTTTCATGCAGGGCAAAGAAGGTCCTTGCCAGAATCTTTTTTGCCTATTCATTTATTGCTACCGATTAACTGTCTGTCAATATTTGATTAAGTAAAACGGAAACTCTACATCTTTTGAAATGTTTGGTCTCTTTTATTCTATGCCCCTTTTTGTATCATTAAAGTAAATGTTAAATGTCTGCAATGAATAAATCATCAATCCACAGACAAAAGTCCACAAGTAAAAAGTACAAAGAGGAGTTTGTTGAAGGTCGTAGAAGTTCAAATTCAAGGTAGTAACAATATCAGTGTATTTGTTGTCCTCTATTTTGTTATATTTCTTATATTATATATTCATCCAAGACTGGTAACATTACCTCTGTGTCCATGTGGGCAGACAATGGAACATATCATGCAAGACTGCATTTCACTAAATCAGTTAAAGGAAGAACGCTGGCCTATAGAGACGGATATCTACAGATGGATGTTAATTAATTTTGGCAGACCATCTGACCGAGTTGGTAGATGTTTTTTTTCACCTTTTGATACAGACCACAGAGTTTGATGAATCCATTCCCTTGAAGTGTTTTCTAGTGCTCTTTGGGCACTCTTCTTCTGTGTTCGTTCTTAAACTCCTGCATATTATCAGGATGTAATCCGGGGACTGCATGATCATCCTGTCATGATTGTCTGTCATAGTCGATAATGACGATTTGGGATCAACTGTAAAAGGTAAAGGTAATATGAGTTATGAACCAGTGTCATAACGCATGGTTTCCCATAAGTGCTCAGCTGTCTAGTCAGTGGTTGACCAGAAACCCCCATCGAAGATGGATGTGTCGTATTATTGGTGTTAATAAAACAGCGACTCAATGCAGAGAATTTCCATTCTCTGGACTAAATTCTGCTGGAAATCTAGTAGGACCATTGTTCTGCTGCAAGAGATATCCATTGGAAGTTTTGGAATGAAGAAAAAGACCAGAAACCGCCTGAAGAGGGTCCTCGACAACACTTGCTAAATTAATATGGCACCTTCCCAGAGTTTGAGCCCTGGTATCCAATTTTCTCATGTCTGGTTTAACCATGGGAGTAATTTTTATTTAAACCATGAATAATGAATGGACCCATGTGATGTCAGTGCCTCACAAAGCTGTACTGTGATTTGGTTTGTTGTACTGAAAGGAGCAGATATCTCAGACAGCTGTAAACCTTGATTTGGCAGATTCTGTTCTCCAGAATACATCCTGCTAGTTTACAAGAGTTTGAGAATGAATGCAGAAGAAGAAGTAATGGTTCATGCCTGAAACGTTTGCCTACCAATGTTTACAGAGCTCATAGTTTTTAAAGAATTGTTTGGTCATAATTTTTTTATAGTTTGTGACATTGCAGAATGCAATTTTTTAGTAGTTTGAAGGCAGGGAAATAATTAATGAAAATAGGAAAAACACAGTTTTTGAAACAAAGCAGGAGGGGGTAGGGATAGAATTAGAATTAGTTGTAGGTAAAGGTAGGCCCCATGGCAGCCACCTGATGTCACGGATGAATATAACTTCATGCACTAAGCCATAGCAGCTATTAATTGGGGTGGCCAGTTCCATTTCTTACTGTCTTTACCTCCCCTAACTCATGTGTCAGGTACCCTATTACAGCTGGGTCGACAGGAGGAGTGGTCGTGTCCAGCGAGAAATTACAATGGGAATATTTTTTTGTCCAGACAAGGTTTCGAACCTAGTATGCAGTAATCCAGAGATAGCAAGCAAGTTCACTATCAATTAGGCTACTGTGCTCCTGAGAATTAGTTTTAACACTGCGCCTAACACCTCTCCCCTCCAAACTCTAGCATTATCCCTTCTCATTAAATGATGGCATAATTTCACTAACATTAGCCATTTTTGTAATTTGTGGCGACACGCTCTGAAAGTGTTGTAAAATTATTGACTACATGAAAACTGTGTACATCATAACAAACTTTCAATGAACCCGTGCATAATTTCTGAGTTCATTCTATTTTCTGCTTATAGACTAACTATTATAGGCACTTGTTACAGACAAGGACAGACGTGACATTATTCTATTGATCTGCTGATGCCCCAAAGGGGTTCAAAGTATAGCAACCTTGTGACCTGCTATGTATGTTGTAAGAGACAGCTAAGGAGCTTTAGGGGTGTACTTTTCTATCCTATCACATGGGTCAAAGTGACCATAAAGCCATGTCAAAGAATGAGTCTAGAGAACTGAGTTCATTATGTCTGGCTTACAGCTTATCTGAGATATCTTGTCTTTCTGTGACACATTCCAACTTCAGAATGACTTCTGGGTTACTTTAGTATTCTATGGGATGGGTCAAGCCAACCCCAAATTTCCTTATTCATCTTTAACAACATACATGACAGGTCATAGTTTTGCTATTCTGCGCAACACTTTAAGATCCCGTCAACATACTGGGGACGACTAAATCTTCATATCCATGACAAGGGGCTGGCTGTGATGTGTACTGACCCAAATAAAACATTAATTAAAGTCAATATTATTAATTTGAAGATTTGTCACAAATTTCTAATTTTTCAGGGGGATCTCCCTAGTGTAATGGGGTTAAGCTGTTTGCCTTGAGTTCAAGAGGTCATGAGTTCGAATCTGGCTCATGTCATTTTGTGTATAAATTGGATTTTTTCAGAGATCCCTGTGGGTTATCACTTGAAGCTATGGAGTTACATGCTATGAGTGGTACTCTTGGCAGGTGGCATGCCACTTTGTTGAGAGTGATGAGTATATATGGGAAACCGAGTACAATGAAGTCAATCCTCTACAACTTTTGAACCCTTTTTTTAACTTTTCTAATTTTCAGATGATGAGAGATCAAAAAGACAGAAAGTAGAACAGACTGCAGATAAGCATCAACAAATGACTCCAGTAGTGGAATATGAAGAGTGGAAAGAAAAATATTAGCTAGAGCTGTTGAAACATCTTGATGCTTTACTAACCCTACTGCCCATGAATGGAAACAATCAGGGCTTCATGATTGGGGTGCCCAAAGAGGAAGCTTATGGGGTGTACTTTGCTGTCCTATTACATGGGTCCTCCAATTGTGTTGTTAAATGTTGTGGGTGAAGTTGGAGTTGTCAGACTTTGGCTATTGTCAGCATGTGTCTCTTTAAGGTTTCTTTGATTGTCTCCATCCATCTAATTCTTGGTCTTCCTTGTTCCCTGTAGCCCGATCTTCAGCTGTTGTATGCACAAAGTGATGGTTGCTTTGGTTCCATTCTAATAATGTGACTAAACCACCTTGTTTGCTGTCTCTCAATGTAGTCTTGAGATGGTTTTTATTTTTTCTCTGATATCTTCATTTCTCCGTTGGTCTCAATGTTTCATATTTTAAAGTTTTCTCAAACATCTCATTTCACGCAAATGTATTGTTAAAACCATACCTTGCAATGTGATTTGGTGCCACTAGAATGGGCCTGGTTCGATTCCCATTAGTCTCAAGAATTTTCACCCTTGGGGACTGTGTGCTAAAGATTTCAATGTGGTACCCTTATGACCCTGATGGGTGCAGGTTTATAAATAGAATAGATATTTAATGTAAATAAAATTGTTGAAGATTATATGAAGTACTTGTCATTTTTTTAACCACAATGAATGACAGAATTATATCAAAGAATGATTGTCCAAATTTAGAGACATGTCTCAGAAATAAGAGATTTCTTCTACATCAATCTCTCTGATTCTGAAATATTTTTGAGTCATGACCCCATTTTATAGAAACAAACTTATCTGCGACCCCATTTTACGAAACAAAGTTATCCTCTACCCGAATACATTAAAACAAGGTCTTGATATAGTTAGAAGAAAACATACAAAATTACAGCTTTTTGCGTCTTTACAGATGGTCGAAAAGCTGGCCAGTGCAAAATTTCATATGAACAAGGAGACCCTCAAATTAAATTGCCAAAATGCATAGTGCCTATGTTTCACAATTTCTTTCCTAGGCAAGTTTTATTGGTTGGTTGGTTGGTTGGTTGCTGATCCAGCGGTCCATGGGCTCATGCCCTTTGACCCTTTGCCATTGTGTGATATATGCATGTGTTTGTCAGCTGTTGTTTTGTTCCATATAATGTGTTCCATTTATCTGGCCCTGGAGGGAGAAGCATTTTCCTGATGTCATCCAGTGCTGTGCATTTAAAAAGGTTGCGGTCAACATTTTCATAGGGATGAGTGCACAGTCAGCACTCTGGATTGGGTGTTGTGGTTGTATTTTGTTCAGGTGATAGTTAAGCTGTACATGTTGTGTGGTGTGCAGTCGGAAGATGATACTCTGGTCATTTCTTCCCAGGAGGTTGATGTTATCTTTAGGATTTGGGCTGGTCATATATTTATAGATATCCCTCCCAGTGTTTCCCATAGCCCATCTGTTCACCCAATTTTCTTTAGTCACAGATTTCAGCATCATTTTAACTGTGTGCATGGTTGTTTATGTATATAGCTGTTCTGGTTGAGTTCCCATCTTTGCTAGTCTGTCTGCCTTGTCATTGCCAGGTGTGTTTGAGTGGCCAGATATCCACTGCATAACAATGTAAGTAGCTGGTTGGCATGGTGATATATTTCCACCAGCTCAGGCTTACAATGTCCATCACATTCTAGTGCTTGAAGAGCGAACATAGAATCTGTGAAAATAACAATGTTTTGAACTTTTGATTGAAAGGCATCAAATATGGTCTTCAGGTGGTACAATGCAACTTCTAGTGCTGTTATTTCGGCTTCATAGTTAGAACATATCTCCCCACAGGCATCAAACAACTCATCAGATGTTTTGTCTGGATATTCTAGATAGACACCATAACCTGCTTTGATGGTAGTTTTGAAAGCAGACCCATCAGTATAGACATGAATCCATTGTTCTGGGTAGGTGTCTATTGTTTTCTGTGTTGCTTTCGTAAGATTTACTGGGTCGAAACTTTTCGGTGCATTATTTTTTAATTGTGTCTTGATTTTTGGCAATTTAAAACCTGCATGTGGTGATAAACATTTTTCTACTCTTTGCAGTTCTTGCCTTTTATTTCATCGACATGGCTCCGGACTGACTTTTATTTTATTCTGTGGTTTGGTTGCCAGTTTTCTACAAGTTGTATACAAGTTGTTTCTACAAATGTAGAACCCCTTGAGATGTGGAGAGATATGGCTTCAATGGAGGCTTATGAAAGAAGCACAAAAATGAACAAAGACTACCCAAATAAACAAGCCAGTTTTATTAAGATGCTGCTTTATCAATTTTTACTTGGAGGCTTTGAATGATAGTTTAAACAAGAAAACATGATCAGCCTTTTGATATAAATGTTGAAAATGTTTTGTGTATTGTAATTTGTAGGTTTTCTTGTTTACATCATAACACCATAGTTTTAGTGATAGTTCGTCGTGTCTAAGTGGACCATTCCAAAAATGTGTTTTACGTAAGTACATTTTTATATAAATTTAACAAGATTATATGTGAAAGTAGATATGCTTTAAAAATAGGCAAAAAATTGCGAAATATTTCGTTCTTTGCATTCTTTCTCATAATCGATTGGTAGAATGTAGTCTAGAGAACGGAATGCATGTGTCATGGTCTAGAGCCTTGTTGAGATATCTGCACCATTTGGCCTGTCATATTCAACTTAATCATGAGCCAGATATTTAAAAATGGCAACCCTGTGAAAGAGATAGAAACCCTGTGAAAGAGATGACAACCCTGTGAAAGAGATAGAAACCCTGTGAAAGAGATAGAAACCATGTGAAAGAGATAGAAACCTCATGAAAGAGATAGAAACCCTGTGAAAAAGATGACAACCCTGTGGAAGAGATAGAAATCCAGTGAAAGTGATGGAAACTATGAAATAGATAGAAACCCTGTGAAAGACATGGAAACTATGAAAGAGATAAAAACCCTGTGAAACTATGAAAGAGATAGAAACCACGTGAAAGAGATGGAAACTATGAAAGAGATAGAAACCCTGTGAAAGAGATGGAAACCTGTGAAAGAGATGGCAACAATCTGAAAGAGATGGCAACAATCTGAAAGAGATGACAGCCCTGTGAAAGAGATGGCAAACCCTATGAAAGAGATAGAAACCCCATGAAAGAGATGGAAACCCTGTGAAAGATATATACACCCTGTGATAGAGATGGAAACCCTGTGAAAGCGATAGAAACCTCATGAAAGATAGAAACCCTGTGGAAGAGATAGAAACCTCATGAAAGAGATAGAAACCCTGTGGAAGAGATAGAATCTTGTGAAAGAGATAGAAACCTCGTGAAATATATAGAAACCATGTGAAAGAGATAGAAATCCTGTGGAAAAGATAGAAGATGGAGACCCGTTGCAGTCAACGCTTGAAAATTAGACTTGAAATAGCCACGGCTGCAATGCCCAGATTAAATACCATATCGGAGAGCAGAATAAGTACATCAGTGAAGATACGTCTAGATACCATTGTATGCCATGTGTACCATTATAGGTCATGTCGTGGTGTGAGACTTGGAATTGGGCGAGAGGTTCACGCTGTCGGTGAACGACACCTCGGCTAAGAAGACGAAAGCGCCATGGTCCAACTCTTCTCGTGGATGAGAAAAGGTTCAGCATCCAATTGGCATAGGCACAGAACGTCGAATTACACGAGGCACGTTCACAGACGGCGGAACACCTCGCGCGTGATAGACGTGAACGAGAATCGTCTTGGCGAAGAGTCACTACGCACCCACGTGACTGTCGACAGATAGGCAGGCTGCCACGGGCTAGGGAAGCCTACTACCCGAATTAAAGGCATGACAAAAACGGATGTGCTGGGCCTCGGATGTCTAGACCACAAAGTGAGCCAATCGAGGTACAAATAACACAGTTCAACTGTGGAACTTGTGGCACAACGTACTTCGCTCTCGCCGGCGGAAATCTCACGATTTATTCGTTGTGGTTATAAGAGAATGAACTCAGAAGAAGAAGAATAGGCCATGCATACCATATGTACCAATATAGACCTATAAATCTAAAAAGAAAGACATTTTCTATTTGTATGGGTACACAGATTTCTAGTTAAGATGTTGAGAAGAATATGCTATGTAATATGTCACTGTCATTAGAAGCGCTGAAGAGAGTTTCATGGCTAGGCCTATATCAATCAATCAATAAACCGTAACCTTTCACGGTTGTAGGGGTGTCACATTGGTTGCTTCAGCACACAGAGTCCTCCAGCGAATTATATCCTCAGCGATGCGGATGAGTGTGGAAATATATTGTCCTGTCCATTCATTGATGTTGTCTGTCCATGCCTTTATTTTCCCTCCTCTGTTTCTTTCCCCTTCGACAGTTCCTTGTAGTGTTGTTTTTGACAAGGAATCATGCCTGCATACATGTCCGAACCATGATAGTTTTCGTCGTTTCACTATTGAAAGAAATGGTTCCTGAACTCCTGCACACATCTCTACTTTATTTCTTACGTACACATTGGTATTATGTTCCCTATAGAAAATTCGTAGAATTTGTCTGTAGCATTTGTACCCGAAAACTTGTAATCTTCTCAGGCCTATATAGGGACCTACCACTGACTCTAAAATATTTATGCTAAGTTTGGCAATAAATAAACAGGATAGTGGGAAAATTAGAGGCAACAGTGATGTGGTTATATAGAGGAAAGTGTTGACAAGACATAGAGGATTTATTTAATTGTAGTTTGATTATCCCATATGTATTCCATCCTTCTCAACAAAGCGATACGCGCTAACCGAGAGTATCATTCATAGCACTTAATTATGCAGATTTAAGCTAAAATTGCTATAATTCATAGGTAGGTAGGTTAATGAGTTTGCCTCTCTTTTGGAGAGGCTTGCCTCTTTCAACCAGCGGACAAAGTCCAATTAGGCTATATCAGGACACAAGCTATAATTCACGGGGGATTTCCGCCATCTTTGTTAGCATATTCTTCCCCGTGTCCTTGAGTGATGGGCGTGCCGAGGGGGTTGCGGTCGCACCGGAAATCAAAATTCCCCTCAAAATAATGAAAACATTGAAATGGGATTTCAGTGCCGTTGCCATGCCAAAGTTGATGCCCCGCAACCAGTGGCGTAACGAGAGGGGGCGGAGGTGCGGACCGCCCCGGGTGGCACCATCGAGAGGGCGGAAAAATGTATTTTCTTCCAGGCTTTCACAATCACTGCCATATTTTTTTAATGTCACAAGGGCGGAAAATTATGATTCCGCCCCGGGCGCCATTGACCCACGCTACGACATTAGCCTTGAACTAACTGCGATCACTTAATCCTTTGTTTTTTGTTTATACCATTCCTATTCTTTCCTCTTTGTGCAACACGATCCATGACATCCTGTTCCCATGTTTCTATATCATGCATATCGCATGTGCACACTTCTATGTACTGAAGTAGAGGTCGACCCTGATATCTTTTCCCAGACTGTAATTCTTCATAAAAAAGGTCTTTCAGTATTTTGTCATCGTCCATCCTCCTAGTGTGTACCAACCATCTGAGTCTGCGCAGACTGTGCATAGAAAACACTGCGGTGCTTCTAGTTTTTTTTTTTTTTTTTTTACAATACATCAGTATTGGTGACTTTATCCTGCTACTTCTACATAGAATTCTACATATGTACAACATGTTAAAACTGCTTTGTCGTATCTCCTGGAGCATGTAGGTTGCCCATTTTTCATTACAGTAGAGACGATTGCTGAGGACACAAACCTGATAAACCAGGAGTTTAGTTTCTATTGTTAATTTTATAACAATTTTTAACAGTTCTAACAATTTTTTTTTCAGAGATGAATTCTACGGGAAAAGTTATATGGGTAGAAGAGTTCTAAAGCCTATAGGGAGCTGTAATTTCATATACGGCACGTCTATTCTATTCTGTTACTAGTTAAATTAGGAAAATCGATGAAGTAAATAAATCGATGCTTGCTGCATACAAAATAAAGGTTAAATGTGAGAAAAACTGCTTATTTTGAACTTAAAATCTGCTTAATTAAACTAATTTAAGGCCTACACTTTGTTAAATAATTGTTGGAGATCGTTTCTGAGAACTGGTACGAAAATGATATAAATATATATATAGAATTTATTTATGGAAAATCGAAATAGTGTTTTAACATGTTAAAGAGAAATGAGTTTTCTGGAAGTGAAAATTTGTTATAACACCGCCAGCTCAGCTGGTTCAACCAAAATGGCGTATCGTGTATTTTGAAATGGGACACACTTGTAGTCTTAGTCATGTGTAAGCGAAACCATCTTTAAGAAAACACATACAAGCTATCATTTAAGAATATTACGTAGTTATTTTATTCGATGTATATTATGTATTTGCATTAAACGACGTAATTACATATTCACGGATGTTAATCTCTAGGAAATATTTTTGCGATAAGAGTAATTTAATCGAGGGCACTCGGTTTTTGTTTTGCTATCACTAGTGACTAGTGTCACACATTGTCGTGTAGGGTTGTATCTGGGGGCGGTTTAGGAGTGTTCGTCGCAACCGAACCAGACCTCCACTATTTGAAGTGGACATTAGGTTGTTTTTATTATTAATAGGTGAGATGATCAGGAATAAGAAATGTCACTACTCTGTTATACCACCACAATGTACTGCTTATTTCAACGGATTTATTACTTACTGGATATTTCAATTAGCCTAAAATCTAAAATGTTATGTTTTTGTTTTACAATGATAGCTTAGCTTAAGTTTAACTGTTGAGTTAACACATAAACAGCAATTACTACTTCAGTCAGAGATAGGTCACTGTGTAGTTCGTAGTTGAACAAGTTATGTAGACCTAATATTATCAGAGATTAGTTCACTTGGGAACTAAGTGTAATAATATGGACAGTTTAGTCATTATGTTTTTGTTATAGATAATATACTCCTATGGATTTTTGAAGAAACTCACTCGCTGTTGACAGCAGTTATCAAATAGTAAGGTAGGCGTGTATGCCTAGGGGGCCGAAGTCTAGTCTTTGTTTTTGGTGTTGTCAGGAACATGTCCTGACCTCAATAGACCCACTATTATGTGATAAAGGACTAGGCCTAATCTAATATGTGTATCAACATCCTAGGCTATATTGTAGTGTAAGTTACTAGAGTAGTTATGTTATGTTCCTCCAGGGCAATAGGCGGCGCATAGAGCAGAAACCATAGATTTCCATTTCTGTCTTTGTGTTGTTAGGTCTTTCAATTGTTACGTGTTGTTTAGGTTCATTGAGATGCCTTCTCTATTAATGGTTCTTCGTAGAGTTTCTCTAGGTCTCCCTCTTCTTCTTACTCCAGATGGCACCCAATATAGTGACTGCTGGGGAATTCTTAGGCTGTTCATTCTGAGAACATGACCAATGTAAGTCCAACGCCTTTGTCTAATGAAGGAAGATATATAGGTTTGTTTGATTTCCTCTCTTATAGTAGTGTTAGATTTAAAGTCACTCCACTTAACATTCAGAATGGTACGTAGGCATTTGTTTTCAAAGGAGTCAAGTCTCTTATATATGGCTTTTGTGGCTTTCCAACTTTCGCATCCATATGATAGAATAGGGATGATGTTGGAGTTAAACAACCTGAGTTTTGTGGTGTTTCTTAGTGTGTTTGACGTCCATATGTTACGTAGTTTATTGAAAGCACCAGCTGCAAGGGCAATACGGTGTAAAATTTCTTTTGATGAGTCTCCATCCAATGCTAGATTGGTGTCTAAATATGTAAAATTGTTGACTTTTAATAATGGAACATTTTGGATTTCTATGTTGTCGTTGGATCTCGTAAAATCTAGTATATGAGTTTTTGATGTGTTGATTTTCAACCCTATCTGATTTGAGTAGTGTTGGAGATTGTCAAGCTTAGATTGAGCATCTGTGTGGTTTGCGCTCAAAAGGGCCAGGTCATCTGCGTAGTCAAGATCTTCGAGAACTGTATTACTAATCCATTTTATTCCTGTCAGCTCATTTTTGGTGCTCTTTCTCATGACCCAATCAATAGCGATGCAGAAAAGTAATGGGGACATGATACATCTGACTAGAGTAGACTGGTAGATTATTGTTCTGTTTGTACAAATATTTAGAAGTCAAGTACTAGTAGTCAATATTAACTTTAAATTTATTGTTTTTCAGAAGTGAAGGTGCTATTGTTAGACAACAATTTTAATTTTAGAGTTCAGAACATTCGAAAGAAACCAATTACAAACAAAAAGTTACATGAGCATCCTGAAAAAGACATTTACAGAAACAATCATCTGGAATCTATGTATGTTGTGGATTTGATTATTTTCTTGAAAGTAGGCAACAAAGTGTGTTTTTGTGAAGTGACTAGGAAAAATTCGATGATTTTATGATCCATCACCTTGTTTTATTGTCACAATGAAAGAGTACAAAGTCGTTGTGTTAGGCAGTGGTGGCGTAGGTAAAAGTGCCCTGACTGTAAAATTTGTGTCTGGGACATTTATGGAAAAATATGACCCCACCATTGAAGATTTCTATCGTAAAGAAATTGAAGTTGACTCGGCTCCATCTGTCTTGGAAATCTTAGACACAGCAGGGACGGAACAGTTTGCCTCAATGAGAGACCTTTACATAAAAAATGGTCAAGGATTTGTTATTGTTTACAGTATAACAAGCATACAAACATTTCAAGACATTAAGACCATGAAAGATCAGATTCAAAGAGTAAAGAGTGTTGCTCGGATACCAATGATTTTAGTTGGCAACAAATCAGATTTAGAAAGCCAGCGAGAGGTTTCGTCAAATGAAGGTGCTTCCCTTGCACAGCTCTGGGGCTGCCCTTTTCTGGAAACCTCAGCCAAAAGCACAAACAATGTGAATGAGGTATTCATTGAGATAGTCAGAGAGATGAACTCCAGCCCACTACGAGACAGTAAAGGATGCTGTGTTGTCCTTTGAAATTTTCTTTGGATATCTCACTGTTTTCAACTCATTCTTATAGAGGTAAGAATTTGTAAGCTGTTCTGTAAAATGTGTCTCTTAGTACACTTAAAACTTGTCAATGCTGTTATTACCAAGAATATAACTTTATGAGGTTTCCTCTGCTTCATTATGTATGGCTATAATGTTGTTTCTCTATTGTTTTTCTTTCTTGAATAGTGTTCATAGTTTCTTCTGATATATACTCTTTCTTCTTTTTGCTCTTTTTATGTAACATGTTTTTTGCACAGTTATTGAAAATGTCACTTATACAAGACAGAAAAGGGTTCAGAGAGTTCATTGGGAAGAGAACATTCTGGAGAGAATATATCACATGACAGCTATTGTTCTTGCACAGTTTCTTGTTGGGGTCTGTGAGGGGAGCATAGAATAATAACACTGCTGCGCTGCTAGGTTTCTTCGAGAGGGGGGGGGGCCAAGAATATCTATACTGTTATTTACCATACATGTCATAGGAAACAAACAGAACTGCATTAGCTGCTAGAAGTTGATAGGGTACACCGTCAAATGCCTGGGTTTTTCTCCCATGGCCTGATGCACTCCTGTGCTAACTCATAAGGTAGCAGGTGAATATGTAAGATAAATGTAAGAAATTGAGACATGACATGCAGTGACAATACTATTTTTTCATAGGAGACAGGTTGTCTGTCAACCTATCCCTCCCAACTTTCCTGAGTCATGCCTGAAAAGAAGACAGTGATTATATTCTTTGCACTCTTAACTATAAACAGTTAGGGCAGCATAGCGCAGCAGTTAGCGCACAAGCTTCGCATATGAGTGGTCCTCGGTTCAGTCCCCAGTTGAGGTGGAAATGTCTTTCAGACCGAAATGGCTCCCGGGTCGACCCAGCCTTAATTGGGTACCATATTAGTCCGGGAAGTAAAGACTGCGAGGGAGAGGAAATTACTACACCTCTCATATAGCAGAGCCACTGAAATGTAAGATTGCTAACATCTCACGCCCCCTACATCATTAATAAATTATATGGGTTAACTTTTTATATGAACTATAAGTCCAGGATTTGGTTGCCACACTGGCGATTATTATATATATCTTCATCATTCATCCTCAATCTCCCACTCGATCTTTCTTGTAGCTGGACAATGGTTCCAAGATTTCCAGCAGTTGTAGGTGACTTGGGAGATTTTTATGGTTGAGTTATGGTTGTCCTTTCTTAGAGAGTGTCAACGTGACTCAAAAGTTGTGTCAGGCTGAAAAGTGCAGATATCACAATTAAGCTGTAAACAATGAGACATCACATTCCGTTCTTTGTACTATATCCTTCTAATCTACAGAAGATTGAGCCCAGAAGGAGAAGAAGGGATGATTCATCAGGGCTATTGACAGAATTCAGTATTATATTTTGTCCAATTGTGGGACTGGGAACGGGCGTTACTAAACAAGTAACAATCAGCGGCTAATAAAAGTCATACGTTTTGCATACTTTTTTCACAAGTCAGAGCATCTTTGAGGAACATTATCGTGAGCTGCAATGTCTGTTTATAACCAGTAACCAAAAGGCAATGTCAATATGTCAGAACTATGGTTCACAGAAAGAAACAAAACACCAAAAGAAGCTTGTGATTTGTAAGCAGAACGTAGGATATCAGATTAGAATATTAATCAGTAGATAGGATCCCTTACTGTCCTGTTCTAACAGAAACAGAACAAGTGAAGCATAGCATGATTAATGTTTGTCTATACCATTTTACAATCTGAATGTCTCCGTGGCTGAGAGAAGTCAAATCATTTTAGATTTGCTAAGATACATTGTTTATTTTTAGCCTTTCGCAACTTGGCATTCTTCTTCTTCTGGATTAATTCTACAGCTGAAGATGGATGTGTCGGGTCAGCGGTGAAAATAAAACGGTGACACAACACATTTCCATTCACTGGTTATATTTCCTGCTGGAAATCTAGTAGGACCATTGTCCTGCTTTAAGAGAGAACCAGCAGGAGTTTGAGAATGATCATGAGGATGGATTTATTCTACAACACCTAGTAGTATGTTGTCCATAGAACAGAGTGTGATGTATCCTGGCTTACAACTTAGTTGTGATGTCTGCCCATTAGGACCCAACACATCTTGTTTAAGCATTTCTTTCGGGTCACATGATGATACTGTAGGTGTAAGCTGGTCACATGATGATACAGCAGGTGTAAGTCGATCACATGATGATAAGAAATAGCTAAAGGATTTCAGGAATTTTTGTTGTATTACTGTCCCGTCAACTCTCACAAGGCTGACATGTAGTCTCTGCTGGACTTGGTGGTTCTTATTCTACAGTTTGTCTCTTATCTTGTTAAAGACCTATTTGATAGAAAAGTCGATTCTGGGTATTATTCCAAGTTAAACAGCTGTTTAACATGTTTTTTCCCCCTTCTATATTTACTAACACTGTGTGATGTCAATATCAATGAGAACATAAATGATTCTCTTTTTTCCAAGTTTCCCTCCGTTTTCCCTGTGGATTTCATTTTGATGTCTGTTTTGCAATATAATTTCTGTCTTCCTCAAATTGAATCTAATCTATCTCCATTTCCTTTGACATGATTTGTTTGGAAATGGTATCCTGCCATATTCTTGTCCAAGTTTCTTGATTTCTCACGAGGTAAACTGAATTTCTATTAGAGTGGACTAGGCAATAAAAATCTTGAGAAACTTGTAAAAAAATTTTGCTTCTTCGTCCTCGTTCTCCTGTCAGAGTCATACGTTGATATGGATTTCTTTAATTAACTGTGGGTGTACGTGGTCAACAGCCCCGAGATAGATGATCACAGCACCCGTCCGTTCATCAGTATCTTAGATGGCTATAGTTTTCCTCCAACAGTTTCGCATTAGCAGGTATCTCTGCAAAATACGACCTGTGTTTCCCGCTGGTCGCCCAGAGAGGGACACATCAATGTCGCCACTCCTAATCTTCCACACGTGTTACCTGAATCTGCCTAGGCCCGCTTTCAATTCAAACATGATTTAGGACCTATTCCTCTTTTTATTATGAGCCTAACGGATTAGTCAACAATGTAGTATTAACATTTAATATGGTTTGTACAAAATCCATTGTTATTATCCCCCCTTAGAAAACGCTGGACTCAGGCAAGGCCTACGCTCCGTCTATTGGGTAATGAAGACTGATTTGCAATGTCTGTTTACTTTTGTTTCTCCAGTCTAGTTTAGGTCATTACTTGATACTCAAAATAACTCATGAAAATCAGTGTGTTGAGATCTGTAGCAGACTTGGCTGTTGACACTGAGGGCGTCTGAAGTGACCCGCCACTCACCCTCTTGACAAACAAGACACAGTCGAGAGTTCAACTGTTACTTCCGTGTGTTAGAGTTGTGTGTCCTTGTTTCAGCTGTTACCGCCAAGTGATTTGAATATGTACAGTGATGTTAAACAAGTTCGTATGGCTTAACTAAGTAAGCATCACAGATTATGATTATTGGTAAACATGAACTGTGCTTAAAGCATGGCAGTCGGCGGGTAGGAGACCTGCCAACTAAAACGTATACAAAAACTACCTTCCAATTTGTGTAAAATCTATTGGTAGGCCTTGGCTATTTTTGGCATGTGACTCCAAGTATAAACCGATTCAAGTCCAACAATAATCAAAAACGTGACGAACTAATTAATTCAGGTAGAAGGGCTGTACAGTCGAGAGCTACGGCTTAAAGTATCTGAGTGAAGCTGTATTGGTATCCTTCTCGTAAAGTTCATGTTCTTTAACAGAATGCAGTCCAGAAAAATAGGATGCGTTTATGTATGGTTTACAGCGTGGGTATGAGCACCTGCAAATTTTGAGGAGACATCCGATTGCTGCATGGTTTGTGGTCACATTGTCCTATGAGATGGAACAGCCAACTCAACGTCCAAACCTCCTTAGACACATCTTATGACATGTATTTCAGGTCACAGTGTTACTATTCTGTGCTTCCTATTCGGGCCCACGTAACACAGGGGCTACGGTAATCTTCATTTAGTAATATTGTAAGAAGTATACATTTTTAATTAGCATATTTTGTGAATGTTCGCAGTTTGAATTAATACTTTCACGTGGATCTTGAGAAGTACTATTCACATACTACTTCACGCTGATTTTATGCCCATATTTTCAATACTTCACGTTTTATGTCACGTTACTTACACGCCAAATTACAGAGATAACCACATCTTCGCATTATGCTGTTTGCTAATGTAATTTTAAGAGAACTTCTTCTTCAGCGTTCATTCTCAAACTCCCACTGGATTTCTCTTGTAACAGGACAATGATCCTACAAGATTTCCAGTTGAATGTAGTCCAGAGAATGGAAATGCGTTGTGTTGCCGTTTTATTTGCGCCAGTGGCCCAACACATCCGTCTTCGGCGGTAAGAGAACGAATTATTTCAGAATTAACGGTGAACGCTGTATTCTTTTCCATTGCAGTTAACCCCCGCATCTTCAAAAGTAAAACATTGCATGCCTATAATATTATATGAGCTCACTGTCGCAATGCTTGAAAGGGATTGGTAAAAGCAGGGTTTACGATTCACTCAATATATCGTATGTCTGTACTGTAAAATGTATGTACACGCACTATTTATCATGCGTAAACAGCATATATCGATCATTCTGAGTTTTCCATCTTACTTCGAGGGTTGTAACGTTCAATGTTTTTGTCACTTCCATCCTACTTTGAGGGTTGTATATGATACATTCAGTGTTTTTGTCACTTCCATCCTACTTTGAGGGTTGTATGTCAAAAATACGTTCAGTGTTTTTGTCACTTCCACAGAAATAGTTCCCCCACCTTCCCAGTCTCTTTGTTACTTCCACAGTCTAGTCCCACCCCCTTCCCAATCTACGGGTTTGATCCGAACTAAGTTGTAATTGATTTCTTCCTCTTGAGCGTTCATTCTCAAACTCCCGCTGGATCTCCTTTGTAGCAGGACCATGATCCTATTAGATTTCCAGTGGGTTTAGTCCGGAGAATGAAAATGCATTGTCTTGCCGTTTTATTTGAGCCAATGGCCCGATACATCCGTCTTCGGCGGGTAATTGGATTTGACTGTATTGTCTATCAAATATCACCACCAAGGCAAGATATAAATATATATATATATATATATATACTATATTGGAGGTGTTTTGTAGACAAGCTTCGGCGTGGATTCGGCACTGGTTGTGATGATAT